>JAPDSC010128051.1:403754-451596 GCA_026290005.1 Latrodectus geometricus
AAAAAAATTGTGGTTGCCTGTGATATTAAGCATAAATGTTGCATTACATCGAGCGCATATTTTCCGATGCATGAATAAGAAAAATTGGAAAGTATGATTTAATTCGTATTCTGACTAATAAACAATTAATCAAAATGCATCTTAGTTAAGGAAAAATATGATTATTTTATTAGAGTTAAAATTTTGTAAATAAGAAATGAAGGCTTTACTCGAATGAATATTTGCAGTAGCATTATAAAAATATTAGTTTTTCGTTTTTATTAAGAGTAGTATGAAGTTTGTATAAATTAATAAACTAAATATGAAATTTATTTTAAAATTTTCTATTTTAATATGCATTTTTTATTTAAGTGTGAAAACTAGACTTTTATTATTATTGTTATTTATTTACTAACAAAGATCAAAAATAAAATGTTCAATAGGGCCATTAGTTTTTAATTTCTTATTTTATAAGCAAGAACATTAAGTTCACAGTAATCACCCATTCACTGTACTATATATAAGAGATTATTAAATTTTGAAATTTCTAATATAGTAAATTATGAACAAAAAACATGTTATTAATTAAATATTTTTTTAAAGATATTAAAGGTTAAGGTAGTGCTGCCAATATTTCACAAGGTTATTGTAGTTTGCAGTATTTAACTTTTGTGTAACATACTTGTAAATGAGTTACAGAATTTAAGTGAATATTTTTATATTCATAATCATTATTTCTATCTCGTAAATGAAATTACAGTCGACACACTCTGAGAATAATAATGTGATTATTTGCTGAATTGTATAACATTAGCATTTTTATTATGTTTATTAAAATTTCTTAGTAAAAAACAAATATTCTCAGCATTTATTCCTTTTTGACAGTGAATAAAAATATTTTGTAAAGTTAGGATACGAATTTTTAAATTACGAATTCAAAATTTTAAATTCTCATGAGAAAAATTCCCCCATCAGATATTACCAGTATAAAAAAAATAGAACATAGAATAAATAAAGTAAATAAAGTCAAGTCACATTACAACAATACGTTTTTCTCAATCCAAGACTAAAAGCAACGAATGTCCGAAATCTTTGCAATGTAGTTTAGATCATTATAGGTTGGTCAAGCCCATTCATTGGGGAATTGTGCTTCTGTTTTATGGGGATCCGTTGTATTTGCGTCTTTGGGGATGAGTTTAGGGGAAATAGGTCCATATTTTATGTCACACGTGAGGAAATCTCGAATCGAATAAGTCTTTGTGGTTCTCACAAACCCATTTTATGTTACATCAAACAGTTCTGAGAATAGAATCATGAAGTCAAATAGAAGATCTACACTGGGATATATTTCACAAGGTTCTGAATTTCAGTCATCTCTTAATTTTAGACTTTTGAAGATATGTTTGTAATTACAAACGTTTATAAATAAAAGCAGTGGATTTTTTAAAGCGTGCCATTTTAAATGTAAGTATAATACGTTACTTCTAAATGGTATTATTCCGAAATTGGATTTCGATACCTTGAACTATTTATAGTATTATAAATTATTGTTAATGCGATATTAGTTTTAATTACGAACATAAAATACATTTTATAATACTATAATTTTATTATTTAAGAGTATAATATCGTTATAATATTATTACATGCTTTATGTCTATGTATATTTATTTAATACTACATGCGACTGTTTACGACTTTAAATTACATATGTATTGCTGTAAAAATGTACCAAAATGACAACCATATTTTATGTGATTGTTGTTTTGTTAGAAATTAGCTTAATTTAGCTTAAAGCTTTTAATATATGAAAGAGAATAGAAAAATATGAGCTAAAAGTATATTTATAATTTCTTCTTTGGAAATGAAAAAAAAAATGCAAAATAATATATTTTAGAAATAAAATGCTGGATAAATTTCTTATTTGTAAAATATAAGACATAAAATTAATATATTAGCCAGTTTACCATAATATAGCTAGTTTAAAAGTATTAAAATATGATTTAAGAATAATAAGAAATAAAACATATTATACATACATTAAAAAAGTATGCTTAAAAAATTCCAAATTCTATTCCTTTTACTTAGAATAGTTTGTGTGTGTGTTTGGTTGGGTTTTGTAGCGCAAGGTCCAAAAAGGACAAGCTGCGCCTTGTGTGTGTGTGTGTGTGTGTGTATAATCTATCTTTTAAATGCTTGGTATAAAATTTTATAAAGTAAATACTTAATTAATTAAATTTCACACAAAATTACAACTTAGATTTTAGTTAAACGAAAAGTTTTAGTATCTAAATACGTTCTTCTGTGGACAAAATAATCAGGTTTTAATAAAACCTAATAAAAAAGAGCTTTCTTTTGATAAATGAAGGAAAAAAATAGCTTGATGTAGCATATTGAATTCAAACAAAGTATAAAAATATTTTACTTGAATTAACTTGAATTCTCTTTAAGAAATTGAATGCAAAATTTTAATGACAAATTCAAAGCCTAAGTAATAGTTAATAATTGTGTAATGAGTAATAGTTGTGTAATGATTTTTAATAGCAGATTTAATGAAAGAATAACATTTGAAAACCAAGCGTGATTTACTTTAGTTACCTGTATAAATTCTTCTAAAATTTTTTTATAATTTATAAAAAGGGAGCAAAGAGTGACAAATTAATAAAATCCTCAAATATTTAATCTTTTATACATAAATGATTACCATTACCTAAACAAGATTAATGTAATTCAAAACATCAAATTGTAAATCTTTTTATTGTTCTTTGAGCTTCTTAGGAAAATCATGTTTTTTGAAATTCAAATGTATTTTGTATAATATATTAAAAGGTAGAAATCATTTCTGATTGGATGGGAATTTGATTTATAAACAAATTGTGACTAAAACCATGATATACAAAAGTTTTGAATCAGTCGAATATCATTAAAATATATTTATAAATCATTGAGTAAATGTTCAGATAGAAAATTATCTAATGCATAACATTCATTAAATTTGGTGAAATTACTAATCCTTGATAACAGTTCTAGAAATGTGAAACATTTAAAAGGTGTTGACATATATTTAATTTTTTTGTTTTGTTTTATAAGCATTTTATAATATTCCAAAAAGAGGAATTTTTTAAATTATTTTGGAAAAATTTTTTTTATGAATAAAGATACTTATTCATTGATCAGCTTAATTCAAGTCATTTGAAAACTGTTATTAAGTATTACTTTATTAATTGATTCTGTTTTAGCTAGAATAATGTTTGGAAAATCATCGAAATATAGATACAGGTATATAATCGCATCACTTTCATAAAGTTGAGCTTCAAATAGTTGAATAGTTATTCATGTAATGATACATCTTATATTGATGTACTATTTTAGTCGAAATGTTTGATTTATATATGAGATAAACAAAAATGAATATGTAAAATTACTCATATTAATTTAGTCTTTTCTGTCTTGATTTGTTCCATAAAGTATTGATATCTAAGAAAAATAATTCTTTATTGAATTTTATTCATCAATTTCATTGTGTGTGAATAATTTATTCTTAAATAAAATTATTTGTAATGTTTAAGACAAAAGCCTAATATATTACCAGCGTTTGAAAATATTTATATATATTTTACAAAACTATTAATAGATGGCGCCACATACATTTCTGGGAGCAATTTCCTGGGCTTAAAGTTTGGTTAAGTTGAAATTTTAACTCTCAATTCAACTTGAGGGGGAGGGGGGAAATGAAAAGTTTGAATTCAAAATGACAAGAAGAAAATATACATTTATTTTTAAAGCTGAATCACTAAATTATCTTACTACGAAAAACATTTATATTTGTATATCACAAATAAGAAATTAGAAAATATTAAAACTCGTAATTATTTAGTTTCGCTGTCTTATTTGGAGAGAAAGTTATGTGAAAGAATGGATGAAATGTTATTTTTACATTTCAGTCATAAATTTTTATGCATAAATAGATATATTTATTAGAAAATTATGCAGATAAAAAAGAGATAATTGTAAAAATAGTGTTCATTACAGAACCTGATTTTAGTAATTAACATTTAGTTAGTACGTAACGTGTTTCTTCCAATATAAGCAAGTAAATGCATTTCTGTTTTTAAGAAAGACGTAAGGAATCAGTGAATGTTTAAACATAGACAAACTACCCTTTTTTTCGCGGCTGGTTAATTTATTTAAGCTTATTTAAAATAATATCAAGAAAGAATGAATATAGAAACTGATTAACATTCAACCAATATTAACGTAATTATATTTATGTACATATTTGTAACTTATAAAGTGGGATTAACATCATAATATTTTTAAGTAATATTTAAATTTGATCACAAAATTCAAATTATTTAAATAATTTTTTTGATAAAAAATTTGTAAATAAGACTCGTGACGAAATCAACGGTTGCGTCCTCATTACACTTGCAATAAATTATTTTATTATGAATTGAATTTATTCCTAAATTAAATACAAAATATTTTAAAAGCAACATTTTGAAAGTTAATAACTGCTTCATAATTTTTGGGGCCTCTACAGTCAAATTTTGCCTCCAATTACTAATTCGACCAGAACTCATTGCTTCAAATGGATTCAAAACCAATTCAACCCTACATCTCCGAAATGAGAATCGAACCTATGAATTGTTGATTTGGAGACTAAAGTATTAAGCAATCTTTGTAAGGGGCTTACCGTAGGGTTAAATTTAGATTCCTCCAAATCATTGACATACCATGATTAATTACCTAAACGGAATCTAGAGCAATAATCCTCAAGCTTATGAGTGACGGGATACAATGCGAAAAAAAAAGTATTTTCCAGCATTAATTGTTGTTGATTAAAAATGCAATAATGAATCAATTTATAAATACGTTGTTAATATTTATAGATTATTTTTGTAAGCTAACTGCATCAAAATTTTAATAAAATAATTCAATTTTTTAACGAAAATTGCTTAAAAATATTCAGGACATACATGACTTATCTTTTATGTAATTTTTATAATTAATTTCCGAATTCTTCTTGTAAATCGTATTTGATTAAAAATACACTATCTACCAATAAATTTTTATACACCTATGCAAATTATCTGCTGTCCTGATCTACATCATGCCTTCTATACTTAAGTAATGTGTAGGAAACAACATTAACTTTATTTGGGTGCAAGATGCCTCAAAATTCAGAGCTGTCTGACTTCTAAAAAAACATATTTGTTAGATATCAAAGAAATAATCAATCCTTCAGGAACACATCTAATGAGTTCCAAAACCAACAGTAGCTTTTATGGCTAAGAAGTGGGAGGTGAGTCGTGATTGTTGGAATGGGTTTTCACCCGACAGATTTATGAAATAAAAGATAGAGATTGTCAGAAGCTGCCCTAAGAAATACAGAAAACACCGCTCCAAACCGATTGTTCATATATTCCAGGAGCTCTAACAAGTATCCGAATTTGTTGCTTTGATAAATATCATCCTCAATCAAGCACATTTGATTGATTTCTATGTTCGTGTTGCCACACATAGCTCTGATTACACAAAATCAAACTATGCTGTTTGGTTGAGGTACGCAAGTCGAATTTGGATCGTAAATAAGTAGAAATAGGTTCTCTGATGTATTCAGGTTCAAACTCTACTAGTCGGATGGTATAGTTTGGGTTGGGGTATGCCCAGAGAACGCCATTTGCCGGAATGCATTGTGCTTTCAGTAAACTTAGGTGGAAATGGAATTAGGTCTGGATATGTTTATCGTGGTATGAACTGAGATCTTTAATCTCAATTCAGTGTAGGCTCAATACTGACTCCTCTCTACTATTCTAGACAACAGTGAGCTTCCTATGTAGGGCAATTTAACGGATTGAATCATTGTTACTTCCAGAAGTATAATTCCACTTATTATGTTTCAACATTCCCCATGGATTGATATGTTGATTATTGGGTGAACTGAGTGGACTGGCCAGCTCAGAGTCAAGACATGAATCCTATAGAACATCTTTGAGTTCTATAGGATTCATGTCTTGGTAAACTTAGGGTTATTGGGTTGGAATACCAAATGCCACAACTGTCCACAATCGGTGAAAGAACTTAAATATTTTCTCAAAGCACAGTGGAAGAAAATACCACTGACCATTCAAGCATTCTTCAGAGGATTAAGGCTATGATTGTCTCACAAGGAGACTTTGCCAGTAATTGACTATGAATAATTTTTGTTATAGTGTATTTCAACTCTTATTTTTAAAGAGAGATATTTTCTTATGTTGTTTCTTAATCAGGAAGAGAAATGCCACATTTTTAATATTTTTGTCATTTAGAAATTAACAATTCCAGACTATTTTGCACATTTATCATAAAGCACATTTCATAACTCTTTTAATATTGATGGAGAATTTAGTTATTCAAATGAGATTTAACTACTCCATCTATTTCAAATGAAATTTGCTACTCTTTTGAGTTACAAACATGCCATAAACTGGAATCAACCATCAATTATATAACTACATTCATCTAATAATATTTTAGTAAACATTGATTATAAATTTCGTTCTCATTTGAAAACAAAACTCATATACATTTTTATATAGGATGCTAAAATTGCATCGTTAATAAAAACTTCATAAAGCTCTTATAAAATATTTAAACGTTTTTCCAATACAAGAGTAAAGAACACATGACTTAAAGATCATAACAATACTCAAACCATGATATCCTTCATATAAGTAGTAAAAATAATTATTAAATTATGATTCAATGATATTTTCAAAAATGTTTTTCAAATCCGAATATGGTTTTAAACTTATAAAAATGCGTTAAATGCTTCCGTTATTATAAAAATTCGTCAAACAAGATCATATCATGTTACATTTAATATCTTGTTACCAGTAATTTTTTCATTAAGGTAATTTTCATAAGTTTAAATATAATGAAATTAATTTTATTTTATTTTTGTAAAAATTAATCGTTGTTCTGTGTGAGTAAAATAAGGGAGATTCTTAAAATAATTCAGCAACGAGAAAAATGTTTTTATAAGATATTAGGATTAAAATTGCATGCACTTGGCAAAGATTTTTAAAATGTACCGTTTTTTATGTAATTAATGTATAAAAAAAGAGAAAAAATATGTACTGTATAATTTCACATTTAAATATATTTACATGGAAAAAAATTATAACTGGATTTTACAATATGCAAAACTTAATAAAATGATTAAACGACATTAAGAATTGTAAAACAATTGGTTTCTTAATAAATAACTAGTCCATTTTAATGAGAGTTTATGATGTTTCAAATTTTACAAAAGAAATATGAATTGTTAGTTAAATATATATTTTTTATTTATTTTATTAACTGATTTATAATTAAATAATAAAGTAATATGTTTAAATTGATAAGTTGTTTAGCGGTTTGAAATTCTGAAGAAATACATTTTTTGGTTTGATATATAACACAAAAAATACATCTATAAAATTTAAATTAAAGTAGCCTATATGCTGTATTTTATTGAGCATTTTGTTTCACTAATAAATAGTGTAATACAAAAGTTAAAAATACTGCACATTTCAGCTTTATCAAGAAAGGGGTAATAACGAAATTATATTATTGAACACTTTACCAGACATGAAAATAAAGAATTTATTTTAAGAAATTAAAAAAAAATATTAAATGCAGATAAAATGCTGATAAAAAAGTAATTTTGAATTTTCTAAAAATATTTTAATGAGTTATATTATTTTTATTTTGTCACTATTAAAATAGGAAGATAATAAAAATTTGATTTAGTTACTAATTGAGAGAAATAGTATATACACTGGTTATTATAAATTAAGGAAAAATCAGAAAAATGACTATAACTTAAAATGTTATGCTTGGAATTTGAACGAAACTTATACACATTATACAAAAAACTAGAAGGTACAAAATAGCATAAAAAGAAATCTCCAGACAATTATAGAGTTATATAAATTAGGATATATGTATACAATAAACAAATGTGAGGTGTAAGTTTGGTATAGGAAAAGTATCATTGTATGATCCTTCTGAGGTATGATCCTTCAAGGGGTATGATCCTTCTGAGAAGCAATACAGCAAATGAAGGGATACGTGATGCTCTCAATTTTGCGGCGTATTAGTTGCGTAGAAAGTGCGAGCCATAGCTCTTCCAAAGCAATTGAAGAGTGGCTAAGATCATAGTAGAGGGGTTAAGAGCAGCTATACGTCATCCTAGAGCGTTCAACATGCTCGATTGGGTTAAAGTCCGGTAATTGAGCTAAGCATATACTCAATGATTTCCTGCTCAAGATATGCATACACGATGCGATCTCTGTGCTGTCTCGTATTATCATCCTATAGCACAAAAGCATAACCTATTGTCCCGGCATTAAGACGCACATAAGCATCTTGAATATCATCTCTATAGGTGTGAGCATTAAGATTTCCATGGCAAAAGATATGGAGGTCTGTGCTTCCAAAGTGGTACCACTCCAACACAAATGCTGCCTGATCCATGTGCATCTTTTTCAGGGTTGTTTGTTGGATGAAGACGAGTTCCACGTTCTCTCCAAATGAAAATACACCTACTTTCACTTTCAATGCTAAACCTGGACTCATCTATAAAGAGAACAGTTCTCCATTCATCATGCGACCAGTGGACATGTAGACATTCCCATTGCAAACGTTCCAATTTATTGCATTATGTTAGAAGAACACATATGACTGGTCCTTTAGCAAAAGTTCACGTTCATGAAGTCTTCTACACATGATTGATCTGATTACCGACCTTCCAGAGCTTGTAGCGAGGGAATATCTGAGTTCAACCAGAGTTACAATTCTATTCCTTAATGCACATACTGACAAATGTCGGTCATACGCACTCGTAGTAGTCCTTACTTGAACCTCCTGGATTCCGAATCCGTGGTTAGAATTTGTTGCCAATATCTATGAATCGCAGACGGACTCACCTTCAGCACTACAACAATTTCTATCTGACATTGTTCTGTCCATAGTCTTGTATAAATTGTTCTATTTATTTTACATAAAATAAATAAAAATAACAATTTATTTATAGTCTGTAAATAAATTGTTCGGTCAAATGCCTTGAGGCCAATTTTACAATTATGTTTATACCAGATTTCTAATCTCAGACATGAGTGATAAAATTTTTGTTTCCCCCGCAAATGACGTATTCTGACTGCAGCGACTATTTAGCGTAATATCATATTGTGTTCAGCTCCTTTCATTAAATAATATATTTAAATTTCATTATCATTGGCATAATTTTGGAAGAACTATCACTATTTTTGTTACTCTTCCATAATTTTTGGAAACCATTGTAATAAGAAAGAGAGAGAGAGAGAGAGAGAGAGAATAGCTTTCTTTCAACAAGAAATAAAGACTAATAAAATATTTAAAAAGAAATAAATGGTTTTTTTTTATCTAACTAGTGAAAATGACAATCAAATCATGAAAAAAATTAGCAAATGCAGTGTTGCGTAAATCATTAAAACGATAATATTTGCCTATATTATTGGATGTAGAGTTGAAGTAAATTTAAAAAAAAATATGAGACAGTAAAAAAATCGAGGTATTTCTTTTTATCTGGAAACGATGAAATGTCCACTGTAGCTCCCAGAGCAAAAATGTAATTTTTTGTTTCCTAGAAAAAATTTTAAAATTTATATCATCTATAGCCACTTTTCTAAAATTATTCTACAAGTTTTTCAGAACCCTCAACCTTGAAACTTTTAGTTTTGAAAGTTTGAAAGCTCTTAGGATTTAAAATATTTTGCATCCTCTATATCTTTCAGTTTCTTTTTTATAACTTGAGTTATTTGATAAAAATAGTCCACGGTTTCTCCTTATAAAAAGTAGGTTACCAGGACTGTTACTAAATAAAATTATAAAAAACAGAATAAGGAATGGGTTTTACTTTTCTCAACTGTGGCGAATTTCAAATTGTTGAAAGTTAAAAACGAATAGCTTTGAGTAACCGTGGTGGTAGTATTTGAAAGGATCTATTATCCACACAGTAGCTTTTATACTTGACGCGCATCAAAAGAAGGCATTCACCTTTTAAAGAGACAAATGGTCTCCTAACTGCTTTCTTCTTTCTAATCTAAGGAACATTTTTGGGCATTTTTCAAGAGATAATTTTTTCCCCATTTTATTCTTCATCAATTTTTTTCCAATCAATTTATTCTTTTCATTTTTTCTTCCTTTTGAGGCTTTTTCATCGTCATCAGGAACTTTTAAAAATGTATTTCTTATTAAACCTGCCTTTTGAATGTGTTCTGTCTTCAATAGTTTTACTTCTCTTCTTACAAGTAATTGCTTTTGATCTTTCATTGAATTTTTTCCCACTAAAACGCACTGGCAAATGATTTTGGAAGTAGAAGATACAAAGAGTACGTATCGATTATTGAAATCACTTGTCATCTTGGATAATTCCCTTTTTTCTTTCTCATGCTTGTAGGGAGTAAGATTGTGCTGATTTTTCGGTTATTTCTGACGAAGTTATTTTCTTATTTCTTTTTCTGCGGCAATAAGATATTAATTTCATGTTTTTAAATTTTTCCCTTTTGTTAAATATATTCTTTAATATACTCCACTTTGCTCTTGATATGTTAGTCATTAATTAAATCGCTCGAGGATTTGGGAATAATTTATTTTGAAGCAACTTCAATAAAATAAAATTTATAGTTATGAGAATAGTATTCATAGAAGTGTATTTTATTACAAAGAAAAATAAATGTAAATCAATTTAGAAACTTTGAAAATTTAAAATGGAGTTTAAAATATATTTATGTGTAATATAACGAAGTGTTGTTTTTTCCTGAATTAGGTAATTTAAATTATATTTAATGAGATAGTTTAACACAAATTGCTTTCCACTGAGAGGCGAAATATTTGATTCAATACAAACTTTTATATGGGAGCTAAAATAATATATATATGCTGAATGGCAAAATATTGTATCTTTAAACCCAATAAATAATGACATCGCAATGAAAATATGCTTTTTGCAAGTATGTCTATGCTTGGGTATTTCTATATAATACGTATAATATTTTGATAAACATTACATCTAAATGAAATTTATTTTACCTATATTGAGAATTTTCAGATAATTTTAGGTAGATACATATTAGTAAAATTATAATGAAGACTTCGAGTCATTTAAAATGTAATTTATATAAATGCATCCATAACGTAAATATATACGTAATAAATAATTTGCTCAATTCTTATCATAATTAAAATTCAAGAAGAAATATAATTTTTCTAAATTTCACTGTAAAATTTATTTAAATTATCATAAAAGACTTAAAATAAGTTATTTTGATGAAATATTTTATTAATATCTATTTTTTTTTAAAAGTATTTGCAAAGTTTAAATCGTGATATGAAATTAAACATATAGAATGACCATACGGAGTGATTTACTTGAAATATTTAGCACAGAAATTTTTGACATTAATTCATTCTGAAAATTTACATTTTCACTCTCAAAGTTTTTCAATTTATTTTCCTAATGAGTGGTTTTAATATATAAATATATGCTAACAAAATTTATTTGTGGTTCAAAATACAGTAATCTACTTATTCTGTTAAAATGAGTGACATTTAAAAACAAGCGACTTGAGCAAATTTGTCTGACAATTTTAAGTTAAGTGTATTTACTATTATTAAACATATGCTATAATACATTAAAGTTTATAGTTCCACTAATTATTTTGAAATAACTTTTAAAGTTAGTAATAGTTTTAAATTGTTTTTAAGGTTTTTTACACCCCTTATACATTTTAAACTTCTGAAAAGTTTACTTATAGCATTAGAAAGGAAAATGATTTTCCAAAGCTAGAAAGATATAACTCAAAAATTAAACAAATACGTCAAATAAAGTATACTCTATTTACTTTCCTTCTCATTATTTTTTTGCTTTTAAAAAGTGTAGCATACTTGTTCTTCAAAGGAAGTATCGGCATTGTAATCAATCATTTAGAACACATTCCAATTAGTAGTTTTTTTTTTCTATTTCGGGTTTTACTTTACTTTAATCTCGGTAAAAATTGTTTCAAACGAAATACCAATATATGCTTAAGCATACTTTATTCTTTATTTTGAAAATTTTAAATAAATTCTTTATGAATATTCTTTGAAATGATATGATTAAAAACTGATTTATAAGTCACTTTTCTTCTCTTAAACTTATAATTTTGTAGAAAGTTTTACATTGAAGATGTCCATCTTTACAATAAAACAAGGACATTTATTGAGAAAAAAATAAATATTTGATATCATCATATTGTAAACGTGTAATAAATTTTAATTTTCAAGGAATGAATTTTGTTAAAGGCAATTGTAAATGATATTAATGAGAGGATAATTCAGATTGTGTGTAAGGAGAGAAAAAGAAAAAAGAATACATAATGTCAATTTTTTAAAAAAATCTTTCAAAGATTCATGTATAAATGTGACTCAATACACGCATTCCTAAACAGGATAACTTAACAAGGACATTTCTCTTATAGAGGAAAAGTAATGCCCAGGAAAATATTTCAAGTACAAGAATGCTATTTAAAATCTCTTTAAAGAAAATGCGTATACTTTACAAACAAAACGTAATGAGCTCTAAGGTTTTTAACAGATAATATTCTAGAGCAATCTTCATCGATCGGCATTATTACTTTTATCTTGATTACTTATTCTATAGACGGTAAGTAAAATAATGTATTTAAATTCTTCTTTCACGATAAAGAATTAAAATTGACCAATCAACGAAAATTTCTTATTTCTAAGGGTATTTTGAAACGTAAATAGAAATTGTGAAATTTTTCATTGCGAATGAGTGTAACCTACTGTGTTACGCTCATTCACACATGCATATATATATATATATATATATATTATAGCAATATGATTTATACTAAGAATTTCATTCATATTGCTCAATATTTATGTTATTATATATTATTCACTATCACTAAATTTCGTAGTGATTTATTATGACTGGTCAAAATTCTAACGTTGTATTGATTTGACCTCTATGTATATTAAATATTACATTATACCACATGTCGGAAAACACTTTTCTTTATAAATGTAGTTTTATTATTAGGTTAGTTCATTTGAAACACTTCTTTATTTACATTAAATTTTAAATACAAATAAATTTAGTACTTCAGTTTATGCGCAACTCTTATTATTGAATTCTGAAGTTACGCGAGTTTATAAAATTAAAAATGTTTATCGTACACTTTAAAAAAAAAAAAAAAAAAAAAAAAAAAAAAATAGTAGAAAGAAAGTGGAAATCAATTTCAATACCTTAATTTGTATCACGTAGTAATTAATCAGTACATATTTCACAATTAGTATTTATAGTTTGTTGAAATATAGAGGATGTAAAAACAAATTAAGTCACAATTTGAATCCCATGTGAACTTTGTTGCTGCTTAATGAACAATCATCCAATCTATGAGCAATTGGTGCTAAAACCGTGAAAATTAAAAACGAGAACATCTAAATTTAAGTTAGAAAAAAGCTTTTAAATTTATAACATTTTTCATTTGTAGGAATTTCAAACTGCTATACAAATATTTTATTTAATGTTATATTTTGTATTACTGGTTTTCAGAATTTCAGGGTGAAGGGAAATTTTTCTGTTATAATACTGTTATACATAAAAATGTTTATATTGCATATTATATAGATTATTAATAATCTATATATAAATTAAAATCTTTCAAATATTATCCAGGATTACATTTTTTCCACATCACTGTTATTTTTTGTGTGTATGTAATTTTAAATTCTGCATATACTATACCGGTTAGATTACATCACTTTGCACTTTACAGCGAACTCTTTTTTTATTTTCTATAAATATAAAATATAGAGGTAAATTTCATATAAGAATATTTATTAAAATTGTAATAATTAATTTGATATCTTTTTAAAAATCTTCCGTGAAAATATTCATTATTATTCAATTATTATTTAAAGTTTTCTTGTTTTTTACTGAAAATAACTTAAAAATAAAATTAAGAAACCATTATTTACAGCTAATTTTTGAAATTATATATATGCATACAAATTGCAGTTACAGAACAGCAGTTTTATGTTATAAAGTATCATTGATAATTTAAGCAATTAGGAAATTATTTCATACTATATTTACTTATTTTAGTTATTTATATGATAGTGTGTTTGATTTTTATAAAATACTATTTATAGTGACGCATACAATTTCAAAGAAATGAAATGAACTTTTGATTTTGGACATAAATTTCTATAAATATACTGTCTCAAATATCATAAATTAAAAATATATATTCTGAAATTTGATTAAAGTTCATGTGATTATATGATAGAAACTATTATATGTTTCAGGAAAATAATATAATTTATTTAGAAGAATTTAAATTAAATACAGCAAAAGAAAGAAAGTCCGTAATTATATATAAAAGAAACTTCAGTATCTTCAACAGCAATTTTGAAAAGATTCTTTAACTAAGAGAATGATTTTTCATCCTTATTTATTTGTCTCCTTATTTGTAATTATACAATTAAAGACTCTGAAACTTTGAATATACTCTTAAAACTAAAATTTTTCTATGTGTACACAATTCTTGGACAGATTTATGTTAAGGAAAAATTTAGGTGAAATATCCTATAAAATTTATATATACTTATTTTCCCATGATAATGATTGAAATACCATTATTAGTTTCAAAAGAAGATATATTAGTAGAATTTCTATTCATAGTTGTTTTTAATATGTATAAATATGCATATTAAAATGACGTTATTAATTTCAATTTTAGATGATATTATTAACCCAATATGTAACAAAATGTATATTTTTCTTTTTGAAAAATCATTAAACTAAAATATGTTTAGAGTAAACATAGTTTTGCTAAGATTTTCTTCTTTTGAAAGTCACTTTCGGAATGATTTATTGGCTAGTGAGAGAATTTAAGCACTATATATATATTTATCAATTATTTTCCAATTCTTATTAACCAGAAAAGTAAATTAAGTAAGACGTTTTTAATTTTTAGATAATAATTCAAAAACACATTTAAAATAACTTTAAAACAACCATTTAAAATAACTGTTTTTTACCACTGTTTTCACTAATTGCATAATATTTTTCTAAATTTAAAACAATTTTTAGCTGCTCATATATTCTGAAATAACTATGCTAATAATGAGAAGTAAAAAATAATCTGAATTTAAAGTCATTTTTTCCTCAAATAAAAATAAGGACTAGAAAAATAAGTCTTTCATACAAAATAAGCATGAAAGAGAAACATTTTATAAAATTGATTCTGCAATTCAACATGAAAAATCTGCATCAAAATATAACTTTTATTATCAATTTTGAAATACAGTTATGAAAAAAAAAGTTTCTTTATTATTTCGATAAATATATTTTTTTTAAAAAGTAAAATGTATAAAGATTAAAGATTTAATTAGTATTTTTCACATTCTACTTGATAGTTTAGAAATCAGTTTAATGCAAATTTGAAAATTTTAAACATTTCATTTACGTAACGTTCACTTGATTTCAATTTCAGTAAAATATATACATTCAAACAATATAATAAATTTGTTTTGCTTTTATTTTAAGAAAAAACTTTTATTTAATTTTACTTATTAAATAATTAATTAGTTTTAATAACTTATCTTAATTAAAGCATTACATTTTAAAATAACTCTAAAATTACGTAATAAAAAATGAAATGTACTAAAAATCCATTTAGCAATCAAGTAAAAGCTTCTTTTCTAAATTTTGGGTGTGACTACTAGTGATGTTATCTGATAGATGAAATATGAGTCGTAGTTATAGTTAACTATCCTTTTATTCCTAAATTCGGATGGGTTTATTACCAAAAGAGAAGGGTGTTCCTTAATGATTTACTTGTTACATAACCATATTTAAAAACCTAGGAATGTCAAGAAACTATTATTACTCTGTAAAGGGCCAATATATCATCATATGTTCTTTCTTTGTAAGAGCAAAAACCTACTCCACGAGAGGCTATTTCATGTAATTTGAATAAAATATACCAATAACTTATTATATTGGTTGTAATATATTTCAAATTCAATTCTTCAGCTTATTTCTTGATTTCTATTTGCTTATATATACAGTATCTTTAAAAGATATTTATATAATGAGAATATGAATGTAATATGCAATTATCAATATAATAGATGGGAAATTTAATTACAAATGATTAATGAGTGTTTCCTATTTCTTTTTTTAAAAAATCACAACTGGAATAAATTCTAAGTGAATTATATGTAATTATAAATAATCGTCAAATATAAGTTTAAAAGAATTTTAATTGCATATTTTTAAAGCTTATGAGAGAGGTAATATTATGTGATTGCACCTGTGTGATATATTTAAATTTGTATTTCATACCTATTAAGTTTAAAGAAAATTTTATCTGAATGTTTGAAAAATTTATTTTGTGTATATTACTTTTACCATTGTATATTTAACATTGATATTGTATACTAGTATTTAAGTTTAAATTTGACTTCTATTTTAAAAGTATGATTTAAATTTTTATTTTTCCTAGAGATATATTCCAATAAACAATCCATCATCCAAATAATGTAAAATTATTAAAATGAAAATAATTCAGGAAAGTATCTTGCTACTTTAAAAACTTTCTCTTAAACCTATAAGAAGTTTTTAATCAAAGTAAAATATTCTATGAATTTTAAAGTAATTGTTAAGGACATATGTATGCGCAACACTTGAAAGTACTATTTCTCCTTTAGAGAATTTTTTCAGTGCACACACAAACACACATACATTATGTATATATACTACCCTATAATTATGAATAGGAAAGCAAGTTATCGCAGTTTAAGAGAAGGAAAACATATTTTAAAAAGAGGATGAAATGATTTTCCACGGTCTCTGAAATTATGTTATTAATTTTTTAAACAAAGATTTGTGATACATAATTATACACATGTTTGCCCATTTTTGCATTAAGAATGTTACTATTTCATAAGGAAAATGCGAACGTGGTTCTCTGATTCTTAAATATTTTTCTTATTGTTTCCATAAATGTTCTGTTGGCTGTAAGTTGAGGTTCCAAGCAGGCATGGAAAAATATCATATAGCCATATCAGGGTACTGTTGCTTAATAATGTTGCGTTACCTTCCTAAAAGTGACATTTGTCAATTTCATACACACTACTGACCACCCAAAATGTAATACCCTGAAGGAATCATACAAATGAAG
This sequence comes from Latrodectus geometricus, assembly GCA_026290005.1. Lineage (NCBI taxonomy): Eukaryota > Metazoa > Arthropoda > Arachnida > Araneae > Theridiidae > Latrodectus > Latrodectus geometricus. The sequence continues at coordinate 420,998 of JAPDSC010128051.1, forward strand.
TAAAATTTACATCATATATTTTGCTGCGATGAGATAAGCATATTATTAGTATTGCAATATATTCGTACGTGACGGGTAACTATAGTACCATCTAGAAATAAATAAGGGGAAAAAAATTGAAGAATGGCAACTGTGTTTTTCATGCGTTTTTTGCGTTAACCTGTTAACTGTGCCTCGTAGAAAACTTGCTCGAAAGACAACTTATTAGAGAGAAGAGCGTCTTTTCGACAAGTGTTTCAGTTCAATCGAAGAAGAATAATCACCGACAGGGATTGTGGATTAATCTTCAGAGAAATTGATAATTGTATTAGACATAACTGAGCAACTCTGATGCGGACCTGTAGTTGTTGGATGAAATAGGGAATAATGGTATCAATTTCATCTACCTTACTTCAATATTGCATGCGATGACAAAGATATTGTGTGAAGAGCAGTAATTTATTATTCAACCACAACACGAACCATAACGCAATCCATTCAATCAGTTACGCATGATTCGGGGTCTTCTCATACTATTCGACGTCATTTTCAGCTGAGTGAAATGTCAACAAAATAATCATTACTCGTTTACACAAGGAAGCGAAGAGTGATGATAGCTAATCGTGTGAAGAATGGATGACAGGGACAAGGCATGGAGCTAGTTTTTGTTTCAGATTAATCCCACTTCTGTAGCATACATACATACATAACGTTGCAAGCAAGCCCCAAAATGTACTTAAAGTTAATTTGTTTAGAATATTTGCTTATTAAGAAGCGCCTCGTAAGTTTGAACAATGGTCTGGTGATGAGATTGGCATTCGAGCCGGCACATTCCGATTCCATATCTACATCACACCAGCAAAATGGCTTTGACCATCACTGATTAAAGTAGATGATTTCCCAAGCACCGGAACTCCAACAAGCTTTGTGGGAAATAGTGGTAACCTTTGCAGTTACTAGTCAGGACAAGAGATACTTCATTCTGCTAATCTTCAGACAAGTGGAATGGCCCGTCTATTAATGCACTGGGGATCTCTACTTTCAACACCACAATGAAGGAATTCGAATCTGAAGACAATGGAGTGTTAAACTGCTGAACAATTACTTTAAGTATCGTCACATTAGTTCTGCTCTCTTTATCATGGTTTAGGATTGTATTGAATTTCATTTTCAAAACTTTCTAATTTTCATTTCCAGAGCAATGAACATCTAGATTTACATTTCTGAGATGATAGAGCCCGTGGTTCTCCAATTCTTTCAGCCATTTCCTTTCCATATTCCAACAATACAATGCACAACCACGCATGTCACACAAATTTCGAATTTCTTTCCCAATCAAATTGAATTGCTTCCTTAGCATGCTTGTCTTCTCTATCTATGCATCTGGACTAGGATATAACACTTGCTGCCTTACCATATCATCCTTGGTAACATGTGGAAGCTTTATGGAATTTTATACCTTAAAAAATACATTTAATGCCTCTTTGATTCTATGCCAAGGTGTGTATCAGTTTTAGACAACAATAGATACCATAGAGGCCATTATAACTATTGATTTTGTCATCAACCACTCTTACCAAGAGGCTGTAATTTCAATCATTTGATTTTTATATGACGTATTATCTGTCATATTCATTTTGCTGTAAAATCTCTGGTCATTTTTATTATTGATTTTGGGTGTCTTTCAATGTAATTGCCGAAATGTAAGAAGAACTTAATTATCCAAAATGTTCACGTAGACGTCAGTGTTTAATTTATAAGAAACAACACAACACGAAAATCAATAGTTTTCCACTTCTTCATGACTTCACCAAAGATGAACATGACTTTGATAATTCTACTACTGTTGCGTAAATTGGTTGCGTCATTAATATGATAACTAATAATCTACTCTCACATCTTGCTTCAAAACTGTTAAGTTCTTTACATTTTGATATGCAATCTCAATTTCTCCCTGTATAAATGACGTTTCCTCTTCGAGTATCATATTTTAACTCTGCCGATTTAGTACGAGTATTAGATTTGCATAAAATTTGACCTGCAGTCAGATGTTTTGAAGGAAATCTAGCTGTCTTTTCATTACATTATACTGTAGCATACATAAATGTTGTTTGAGTAACTAAAATATAGCAAAGTTATAATAAAGCTTTTGGTTAAATACTTAAGGCAAAGATAGTACAATGATATTTCAAACTTTTTCGGCAAAATATAGATTGTCAAGGCAAAAGAAAAATAATCTATTAAAATAATTTTCTTAAAAATAGGACCTACTATTTTTTTTAATAACTTGATAAAATATATCTAATTTTCATTACAAATTTAAATCTCTAATTGTATTAAAAATCTTTGATGCATATAAGGCACTCACAAAAAGTATACATATGTTCTATTAACTTAACAATATTAACTAAAATATGTTTAAATGATATATTTAAACATTAAAAAATTATGTCATTTGTTTTCATCAGGATAAAGTTTCAATTAGAGTTTATCTAAGGAAATTTATTGTTTGTTATAATTTTTTAACCTTTTATTCTATCTCCATTAATTATCTTTTCATTTAATTGTCTACTAAAATGTAAAAATAAATGCATAACAATCTATTAGTTTTATATTGATGACATTATGTTTCAATGCTAATTTATTATTCATTAATTATCACATTTTTATGCTAATATAATTGTCATGAAAATAATATTTTATTCACTGTTAAAGTTTTGATATAAAATCAAATCTTTTGTTGGTAATTTAAATCAAACCGATTGAATATTTTATTACTCAATTAGTCTTTCTATTTATCTTTAATTATTATTTATAATTACAATGAAACTTTCATCTTTTTATTAAAAAGAAATTATTTCATTCTGATAAATATTCACAAAGAAGACACCATTAGAAGCTTTGTTAAGCGTTTGAAATTAAAGTACTTTTTATCTGTAAACTTACTCCATTCATTTCTATAATTAAGAAATTTTTAAAAAGTATTTGGTATTTCACGATACCTTTACTCTAATATATTTTATAAAAAATGGTAGGATGTGAAATATTATTTGCATATAAACTGTTATGCAATATCAACAATAATAACATAAAATTGATTATTTTCCTTCCTTGTATGTTGAATAGCTATAAAATATTAGGTTTCTATGGGAAACACAGCATATTAATTACGCTGATTGTATTGTTTATAATAACTGGACATAATTAATATAATGACTTAAAATATATTTCGTTAAAATTAGAGGGAAATTGTCATATTTCCTAAATTTATGTATAAAATAACATTATTTAATTCCATAGCCAATCTTATGGTACAGAGTTAAAAATTTTCTGATATATTTCATTGTTCAAAAATCAGTAGGTTTAAAAAAAAAAAAAAAAAAAAAAAAAAATTGTTTAATAAAAGTAATAATATATGCAAGACGTTAACAGACAGAAAACTGAAATATTTAGTTCTTGTTACCGCACATCACACTTTAAAAGTTTTCTAAAATAACTGTACAGATCACAAACATTTAAATGTATTTCTGTAGCACTTTTTTTTTCTTTTATCTATTTATTGAATTACAAATTTTTACAACACTCGTAAAATCTCCTACCTTAAGGCAAAAATGAAATTCCTAGCTTAAATTTAATAAGATAAATTATATGCGTGAATCTCGCTAAATTAATTAGAGAAAGTAAGATCCAAGCACAACTGCCTCAAAACTTTATGCATAATTCAAATATGAAATATCCAAAACCTTACCAAAACCGAAAGAATTTTTACTAGGAATTTGCGAACCATCTTAAGATCTTCATGAAGAAACCTGTTTATGAATTTAACAAATTTAATGCTGGATTGAATTTCAGAATGGAACGTGCATTTTTCAGTTTTAAATAATACGAAATACGAGGTATAAACTTCAACAATGCTGCATGAGTTTTTCATGCATTTTAGTCTGATCAGATCCAGAAATGATAAGGTAAATTAGAGCAATGTTTATCTTTGTGATAAATCAATATACATCCTTAAAAATTTTATTAATTAAAGGAATATTTATTTTCTTTCCAATATGATAATCAAGGAAATGTTTTTTCATTCATATAGTTAGAATAAAAACTGGAGGAAATAGAGACAATACTTTGTGTAAAATTTAATTGAAAATTAGCACAAAGGCTGTTGAATATTGTACTAAATATTATAAAAATTACAAAGATTAATATAAATAAACTAAATTTACGAAATACCAAACTACAATTTTAACAAAATATCTCTTATGTCTCCAGAAAAACTTAGATGAAATTCTAAAGATTTTGTATTTTTTGTACACATTATCTGTCTCCATTAATAGAGAATAATATTGTTCTTCATGTGTGTGTGTGTGTACACCATATGTCTATATGTACCAAAGGAATAAGACCAAGTTATTACACTATAAAATTATTACTGATTTGATTGTTAAACTTTATTACTTTTACAGTTAAAATATGTTTTTAATGGTTTCTGAATTATTTTCCTCCTAGATACCACGTGGGAAAGTTTAACGTCAAATACTAACTGCTGAGCCAACTAGTAAAATTGTCCAAAATTGGCGGGACAGAAAAATAAAATGTAAGTTAACTATTACTCATGATAGTTTTTCAAACAAACATTGGCGTGAAAAGATAAGGTTAGAGTGAAAAGATTCCTACAAATTTTTGCTATTGTATTTAACATTTGTCATAATAAAATTTTTATATCATTAAGAAAGACATCCATTAAATATGTTAATTCATTTGTCAGCTTTATAAATAATTATTGTACTTAAAATGTTGCAGGAAAAAAATTTCTTTTACTCCGTTTACGTTTTAATTTTAGGAAAAGATTATATAGCTTGTTAAGAGTATAAAATTTTAGGTAACATTACAAAACAATTATTTATTTATTTCTAACATGCAATTTTTTTATATTTAGTTGTTTAACATAATAGAAAAATTGTAATGTTCTAATAATGAACTTTTAACTGTAATTATGGAATAAATAAGAATTTTATTGCTTCAGTTGTTTAACGTAAAATAAGTTTAAATCACTTATGACAATTAAAGAAATTGATGTAACAGGTTATAGATATCTTGTAATTTACTATCGTAAATTTTAATGTAGGATATTATAGTAATTATTTGTGATTTTTCTTTTAAATAAATTTGTTATCCGAGAACTGTAGATGATTTATTCAAGCTACAAATTTATTACATTTTATTATTTAAAGAAGATATTCTCTATATCAAAACATCATAGTAGAAATATAAGTAATTTTAAAAGCCTCCGCTTAATGAAGATTTTATAAGGATGCGAGTAATTTAAGAATCATCCTTATATATTTCTTACAATTATTCAATATTTTTTAAAACTTTTTCCAGGTAATGTTTTACAGAAATGGGAAGACGCTGTACTACATTTTTCTCATTTTATAAAATATTTGTGTTCATTGAAAAGGAAGTTGTAAAATATCTCCATAAGCATACATTTTTTTTATTCTTTTGATCTATGTGATAAAAACATCTGCTTTTTTAAAAGATAATAATTAATGTGATATTCCCTATTATTCACTTGAACAAAAACATCTAATTTGCTTGTAAACATCTGATTTCTAATTAAAAATATTAATAAATTTAACACGAGTAGCTATTTATCTAAAAATTAAAAACTTGTGAGCTCATGTAATAACTATATTTAAATATACCGAGCTTTTAAATAACTAAATCAACAAAATTAAAATTTGCCCTTAAAGGTATTTAAAAGAACAACAAAATTTTCTTTAGCATTTAAATAGATTTAAATTCTTTCTGCAAGATTTACAGTTTTATCGGTGAAATTTAAACGTTTCTTTCTATCAAATTTAGTTTTTTTCTGTGGAAATATACCTAGATTTTGTAAATGATCACAGCCCGGTACATACATTTTGTAATTTTATATATGATAGAGGATAGTAAGTATGACTCAAAATTATTGCAGCCTAAGAACTTAAAGGTAATTTTGTGCGATACTAATTGATTATTTAATAAATCAACGTGAATTATTTAATAAATAAAAGCAAGAAGCTAATTTCTATGACTTAGAGTTTTGCATAGCATAAAGTTAAAATTAAGTCTCAAAATATAAACTGTAGACAAAGAATTAATGTTGATTGATTGGATAAATGTATTTCTTAACGCGAAATTTAATCCAATAAGTAACCGAGATATTAAAATTTCTGTCTAAAATTTTATTGAACGAAAAAATAAGTAATTGGAATTTAAAAAGAGTTTTATTTATGTAATAGTACAATTTTAGAAATATTTTATGGTATACATTTATTTATTTAAACATTCATGAAATGTTTCATAAGTTTTCATTAATTGTCTTAAAACTTTCATAAAAATTCTTACTTTTTTATTTCATTTAGTCACTTCTTACAAGTCAAAGTTTCTGTTCAACAAATGTTATCATATTTGAAGAGATGTTTAATTCAACTTAATTTGTCTTATGCCATTTTAGAGTTCATACCAAAATAACTATTAAATGAACTGTGATTATATTTAGAGTTATCAAGCCTATAGAGAGTACTCATTTTTTTAAAAAAAGGAAAGTTATAACAAAAATATATTAATGTACAAATATGCATTTCTACACCTATAGATTTATCATTCATTTTTATAAATATTTGTTTGAAGATATCTTTGAATATTTTCAGATAAGTGGATATAAATCAAAAGTGTTAAGTACAGATTTAAAGTTTCCTTTTCAAACTTTTTAATTACATTTTTTTCAGTCAAAAATTTTTTAACAAAGAGTTCTTTTAATTATCTTGATAGAACTAACAAATATTAGAGAATTTAAATTAATCCTGAATATTTTTAAAAAGGAATCAGTATTATGTAATTCACTCATCTGCTATGCTAAATTTTAGATGCATTTCTAGAGATTTTAAATCTTAACATTGTATTTTTCAGTTGGATAAATAAAACTGATCATTAGTAGTACTACGGTGTGAATTCAAGCTTCATTTAGATTATACTTTGCAATTTATTAATTAACAAGCTTACTGAAATTACTGTATCTAGAAAAAAGTAAGGAAGTATTAAATTTAATACAATTCTCTAAGAAACAAGCTGCTTGTTCCTCTGTCGAAAAAGTTTTTAATCGTACCTTAAAAAACCATTAAGCTGCTAGTAGAGATTCTCAGAGGAAATCAGAACTCGTCTTGGTTTCTGTGTTATAATTAATGAGTACAGAATAAATGCATTAGTGTGTCCATGATGATTTCGAGAGAACTCAGATGACGACTACTCTAGAAAATTGTTATATTTTTAAATCTTAGAATAGAGTATGTTGAAAGAGAATTAACTTATATATATATATATATATATATATATATATATATTATTTTATTACATTTGATTTTTAGACTTGATTTTTTAAAAAGTCTGTGTATATATGATTATTCTAGATTGGATTTAATGGCTATTCACAGTAAATTATTGCGTTAAAATGTATTTAAAATAAAAAAGAAATGAATTTATAAGAAAAATACTCGTTAATCCTGAGCAAAGAAGACTCAAATTCCAATGGCTTGTATGAGAATCAAATTATATGTAAGAACAATTTTGTGAAAGTTTTGTTTGTGAAATTTAAAAACAAGTTAAAATTATGTTATTTTTAAATCTAGAGAGTACTTAAATTACAGTATAAAGTTATTTAAAAAAGAGAATATATAGCAAAATTCAGAAAAGAGATTTATGCATTTAATTTTTTGTTACACATTTTCAACTCCTCGCCTTATTTTCTTTAGTAGTTGTAACGAATTCATTTAATTTTCCTTTTTCATTTAATTAATCCTTTTTCATTTAATTTATTGTTCAAAATTATTTTATCATTGAATTCGTGTTATTTTAAATTCATCGTTTGCAATTCTTTTTGCACTGAATATGGGTGTTTAATAAATTAATTTAATTGAGAATAATAGTTTGATATGTATATATAATGATACATTTTGTAACATTTTATTCAGATTAATGTCATTAATAATGACTTACTAGATGTTTCATGACAAATGCATTGTAATGCATTCATAACTTAATAGATAAAAATTATAGTTAAGATAACTTCATTAATAATTCAAAGGCATTAAATGCACTTGAAATTTAAATTATGATGTTTCAATGTGATTCAAGACATCTCCGATTAAACCTTTATGGATTCAAGAATAAAAATTTCTTTTTATACTTAAAACTTAAAGAACATTGTTATTATTTGAGGTAAAATAATCTTATTACATTTTATTCATGACATGGAAAAAATAACATTAGACGATGTTACTTAAAACAAAAGATAAATTTGAGACAGAATAATCCAATTCCTTGAATGTCCAGAAAAAATAATTATTTGATTTATAATGTTACTTCCCTTTAAATGACATGCTGAAGACAGGAAGAATATCGACCAAAGCAGTTATCACTACAATGAAATGGGGGAAAGGATAATTATACAAGTAAAACATAAACTGGAGGAAATTCTCATTTAATGTTAAATAGATTCCAAGTACCCATTAAGTAACCAATTATTTCAATCAATTTAGAAATGCATTAAGCTTGGATAAATTGATTCGTATGAATGATAAAATCTTGGAACTGTTAATTGTAGGATCAAAAAATGAATTTAGTTATTATACTTTTCAAAAGTGTTGGTTTCTCAGAAGTTACGTTTCCTTTATTAACACGTAGGATGGAAAGGAACTGGTTAATTTTTATTGACTAAATGATATACATTAATTATTTTCTTATAACTGGAGATGTGATGAGTGTTCTGAATAAATAAATAATTCAGAAATTTTAGTTTATAACTTAAAACATTTATTATGAATGACATTTGAAAGCCCATTATCGAAAATTCATTTAAAAAAGTAAAAGAAATTTCTTTCTCTACAGACTTTTCGAAGATGTATTTAGTTAAAAATACTTTATTCTTCAAATATATGTTTATATATATACATTAATTTTACGTTTCATTTCAGACTTTGAGATTCAAGAAAATGTACCATTCCATAAGCTGACTGTAATTTAATTATGAAATGGATTTTCTTACTTATAATAATTTACTTGCAGCAAAACTTATTGTTTATGTTTCCACTTCCGGAGTGGATGTTTGTAATGGTTTGGAATCCACTTTATGCTGTAAGTACTGGACCAATTAGCCCTTATGTGCAAAACATGATCATTGAGCCAAGAAAAAAACCATTAAAAAGTATGCAAATTTTATTGAAATCAAGGAAAATGATTATTATTGCGATTTAAAAATTTGTGTAATATTTTAAGAAATACATAAAAATTTTAAAATGATTTTAGATTGATAGGAAATTATTCAGATTAATGATTAATGGTGCAAGAAAATTGTATATGTTTATATTTTAAAATAGATAAGAGTTCAGTCATTTCTTTGTTTATAAATAAAGTTATAACTGAACATGTTACACACACAACAAAATATCATCACATAAAATAGTTAATAATTTTAAATTCGTTTTTCATAACTTAACACTGATTTTAAAAAATGTTGAAAACTAAAATTAAATGTTATACAACAAATGTTTAATTAAGATGATCATCACGTTAAATATATTTTTCAGAATGTTTATTAATTTAAAAATTGACTACAGAAATTACTTTTCAATATTTATGACATGAAAATAAAATTAGAAAATTATTGGGTAAATTGTGTTCAGTGATTTAAATCTACTTACTTAAATCAGCTTTGAAGATGGTGAAAATAAATTAAACAGTAAAATATAATAATAAGAACTTTTAAAATGATCAATTAGTAAAAAGTTTTTGAGTTAAAAATGAAATTTTAAAACAGCAAAATATGAATAATATTATAAGAAAATTTGAAGTTCTACCTCACAAATCTAATAGATGTAAATATTTAAATGCTAAAATAAGAAATATTGGAGAAAATTTTACAATTTGCTACTAGTTGCGTCAGATTTGCATTAGAAAAATTAAGATATAGAATGTGGCGTTTACGAAACAATGAAATAAAAGCTTTTATATTTACTTTCTAAAAATCTCAACACTTTATCATTTTAAATTAAGAAATGTGAGTTTAAAATAAAATGAAATAAAGTAAAAAGAATAGAATTTAAAATTCAAATATAAAAAAATAAAGCCTTGTTAATAAAATAAAATCATTTTAAATCATACTTTTGAGAAGAAAGAGCTTGGTTTGTTTGTCGTCCAATGGTCAATTCTTTCACACGAGGGCTATTTAGACCGGACACATCATTTAAAGTGGAATCTGAACCACTACAAACATCCATGCTTAAGGTGGGATTCAAACCCATGAACTATTGAGCTGAAGGTAAGTTCATATGAAAAGAAATATCATGTTATTTTTTGAATGCTACAAATTTATGTAATGGTAATAAAATAAATAATTCATAAGTATAATGAAAAATACGTTAATAAAATAAAACAAAATTTACAAATTATTCGGAAATCATAGAAATATATTGGCAATCAAAAGTAGAAGATTTTCTATCACCTTTTTCTAACAATTAGATTACTTTTTGCTTTTGTTTCCTCTTAAACTCTCCATTTAAGAACAACTATTATTAAAATAATAGAAAAAACATTAAATATATCGTAAAAGAAAAAGAGTAAAGTTACTAATTATTAGTCTATTTAAATCATGTTGAACATCTAATTATTTTGTAATACAAAGAAAGATTAATTTGTTCGGAATTTGAAATATTTTATTGTAGAAGCAGAATTAAAAAAAAAATAAAATAAAATAAACTTAATTATTATGTAAAGAGTTCTTAGCTGATAAGTTTAAATATAAGTAATGAAGGGAAACGGATTTGTTAATAAAACTATCAATTTATTAATTAAAATTCGTTTACGAAGTCACTGTTTCATATTTTTAGCAACTCAATAATTACATGGTAAAAAGAAATTACGTGAGCATTTATTTTATTAAGAATAGTCAATGAAACAGCTTTATCAGAACAGCTTTATCAATGAACAGTATTATCAGAAATTCAATATATGAATAATATTATTTCTAAGGAAAGAATAGTAATAAAATTAACGATAATATATCATCAAATATATCAAAGTAATTGGATACAATTCCAAACCCTAATGTTCATAAAAAACTGATAAAAGAATAATAAAAAAATAAAATAATTAAAAAGACTTTTGAAATGGATTCATTAATATGTTGTTTCAGAATTCTTCTATATACTTATAATATTTAAATTACAACACCACAATAAGTTTGAGACTTATATTGAAAGGAATTTGTGTAATTAGTTTATTTATAAAAATATTTTATCTTCAAATATACATATCGTTATTTAGAAGCAGAGTATCAGATGTTATAAATAATCACAATTGAATAAAATTTTTAAGTAAGGAAAAATACAAAAATAAATTAGAGAATATTTACATACTCAAGAAATTAATGTACATTTGAAGCTTTCAATAAGGAATGATTACTATATTTATGATTTTTATGCTGATGAGCAGTTGTAGATGATCAAGCTGTCATGTTGATGATCATTAAATTTGCAGACATGCAGACTTATTATTTGAATAGAAATTTTAAAAGAGTAAAAATAATCGTAGTAATAACTTTATTGAAAGTATGGCTTCTGTAAATGTTATTCTTTTTATAGAATCTATAACCAAATAAAATACTTAAAGAGTAATAATTTCAGAAAATTGAAGCAGAAAAAGATTTTTTAATTTCCTTAAAAAATACACAAATTTTATTGAAAAACAACGATATTCATTTTCTTATAAAAGAAAATATGGAGATAATAATAGCTGTAATTGAAAGATTTAACCTAACTCTTTGCACGATAGCAATTGATAAATATATGACTGTCTTGAATAAATTAAGTAAAAACTAAAATTATTCATATCACAATTATATTAAAAAACCGACCGAAGTGACTAAACAATAAAAAGGTTATAAATATGGATATAAACTCTGACATATGCCGGAAAAGTTTAAATCGAAAATCTTGAAATTCAAGACTTAGTTCAAGTTTTAAAAGAATGCATTTTACTGGACATATAAATCAACTTTTGAAGAATAAATAATTAAGATTTTTTAAGTACTAAAAATAGGTTCAGATATACTTTTATGGTTAATGATTTAAATAATGATGAAATAATGGGGATGCTTTTTATATGAAAATGAATAGTCAAAGATAGATTGTTTTCAATGAACTAGTTGAAATATATATTGAAAATAATAATGCAAAAAAAGGGTGATAAATATTTGGTTTGTTAAGAAATAATCTACCATCTTTTTATTTATTAATTTACAAAAATGATGAAAATTAATTTTAATTTTAGTAACAGAAAATTGTTGACCATCTAATGATTTTTTAATTGGTCAACAAAAGTAAAGATAAAACAGAATTACTTGATAAAGTAAAAACAAAACCTTAATCACGAAAAACTATGTTTTGACCAAGAAAAATATAAAATCTAACGGCCTCTTTTGATGATATTTATCTTTATTTAAAGAAACACTGTATCATAATTAATTTTTCAGTTTATTGAAATGGAAAACTAACTTATATTTTTTTAAAAATGAAATGTTTTGAAGCTTTATCACCCATATTGCTTACACAAAACAAATGAAATCTTTTGTATGAAAATAATATGATATTAGCAAAACCTGTAATTACATAAATATTAAACTTAGTGCTATGTCAAAGAGACTATCTGAAATTACTTGTAAAGCGAGGACATCAAATTCGTTGTCTAATGCATTTAAAATAATTTTTCAAATAAACGAAGTGTATGACTTCATTTTTATTTATTGAAATCATAAATTTTAAAGTTTGTGATTTCAAATAAATGAAGTTTATTAGATGTGTACACTCTGCAAAACTGTAAAATCCAAAATTGATTTATATACATAATTTTTTATTGACAGTGGATCAAAGTTCTTGTAAAATTTATAACTCCTAAATTATGTATGAAAAAATATTTCATGTAAATATTAAAAAGAATATAATATACATCGAAAATAATTTTTGAAATTTAACTATTATAGCAGACGCAAGTATGAAATAATTTTTCAAAAATACGTTTTCATAAATGGATAAGCTATGAAGTCAAAGGGCTTTGATGTTTTTCAAACATCAGCAAAGTATATAAATATAAACAATCTTAATGTTATAGAAATGATGTTTCAATCAAACTATAAATAAAATGTATTACTAATTACATGATTATGAATTCATTTTAGTAGATTTATTAAATCTTGATCTTAAGAATTATATAGTTACTTAAAGATAATTTGTTAAGAAACTAAAAAAAGCTGTATTGAAAGGAAATTTTATTCCTTTGAATAAAAAGATAAAAACAAAAATATGATAACTCGATTTGACAGAACTATTAAATCAATTTATTTAGGAATATATAAAAATGTAAAAGAAATATTTGACAAATATTGATGTAGTTGAAGTGGAAAGTCAATATATAAAAAAAAAATCAAGAATCTTGTAGACTCTTTAGTAAATTTTTACGCTCAATGAGGGCTTAAATAACTCTTCGCTATTCAAACACTTATAAAATAGTTAAAACACCAAATAATTTATAGAAAATGTAACATTTATAAGTAGTATTCAAAATTTATAACATATCAAAAACTAAGAAATAAACAATATCTAAGAATATTTTAAGAGATTTATGATCTAAAAAATCTATCAAAACATTTGAAGGTAAAATGTAAAAATTTATCAAAATGTTAACATCCTCTTTAAACTGAAAATGTTAGGTTTTAAGAAGTTATTGATACTTCACTTTGATGTTTTAACTCATAAAATTTTGAACAAATACTTAAATAATGATGATAGTATATTTCCTTTTACTTTGGTTAAATTAGCACGTGGGGAAAAGCTTAAAAGTTTCATAATGAAAAAATGATTTTGGAAAAAGAAAAAAAAAAATACCGGCTAAATTAAGAGTACTAATATCTGCGTACAATATCTTCTCAACTTATATTACTAAATAACCTGATTTGGTATTCAAAAACTAAACAACTAAAAATTCGCAAAAAACTCACATTATATACACTAAATTTAAATATTTATAAATGAAAAAGCATAGTTTTTTAGCTATAGGAAATATGTTCTATGCTCTTTTAAGGATTAATACGTGTAGAAATTTATTAATTTCAAGCATCAAATGATAGAAATATTGAGTTAAAAATAAAAAAGTTGAATGTGTTTTGATTTGATGCATTTTTTTGATAATTTGATTAACGCTATTTGGGGGTGGGTATTTAGTTATTAAATTATTATCTGCAAAATTAAAATGAACTCATCTAAATATCTTCCTCTGCCTTCTTTCAAATGGACTCGGAATCAGTTTTATTGGGTTTGAGGATATAAAGTTATTCAAATATAATTTAAATAAAGCTCTTATATTCTTTTTTGTTATTTAGAGATTTATTAGCTCGCATCACAATTTCCTTAAATTCATCTATAAGGTCAATTTCCAAAGCTTTTCTTATTTTATTTTTTAAATCTGTTAATTCATGTTCTGTAAGTAATAAATATCCAGCCCTATGATTTTTAAGTCAGCAAAGAATTTACCATAATTTCAAATCAAAAGGCATCATAACACAAATAAGTTTCAAAGGCACATTTTTTTTATCAAAAATATTTGATAAATCTGTGTGTTAAGGTTTAATCAGTAGATTTGAAATTTCGAAAATATAGAAATAGGAATTTTAAACTTTAACCGGAACTACAAACGCCTTGTTGATTAACATTGAATGGCTTTATGCTAAGATAAAATATCCCATTTTAAGGCATGTGAAAATTGTTTTTAAAACTTTTATCAATTAAGATTGTTATAATTCAAATATATATGACTGTTTTATTTTATCTGAGAAATTTGATTTAAAAATTATTTTATTTTAATAACAGAGTTTACATATTCATAAATTATTCAATTAGAGTTATTTTTCATCCTAAAATAACAAATTGTTGAGTATTTTAGAGAGACAAAATGATACTTTCAATCAATTGATACATTATGGTTTCAGAATTTTGTGCAACGTTAGATATATAAGTTAAATTATATTTTATTTTTAAAGGGATAAAAGACTGGTAGTTATAATTAAAAATTATTCACTTTTAACAAAATTATTTTGGATTTTAAATATCTACACCTATTAAAGGCGTTAGTTTTGCTATCTGTTTATAAGAAGAAGATTTAATATCTTTAAATTTTAGTTATAATTTTGATTTTTTTAAAAAATATTTGGTTTTGCTTACAAGATTTAAAAATTTGTGAATATTAATGGGTTGAAAATATCAGTTTTGCTGCATTTTCATTATAAAATATTCCTATTTATTGAAATATTAAACAAATTTCTGTCAAAAATATAATATGCAGAGTTTCTTTGGGACAATAACATGTCATTTTAATAGTGTTTTTTGTCGAAATATAGTTTAGCGAAGTTTGATGTCAAAATTGACTCTTTTAATTTCTTAAATCATGTTATTTCGTTTCAGAAACTTAAAAGTTTAAGTGGGCAGGGAACCTGACTCTGGTTATTAGTTTGAAAGCAACGTACATAGAACTTAAAAATGGAATTCTGGTGGAACATTTTTCTGAATGAATTTTTCCAAAATGGTCTCGATGGAGCATTTTTCTTACACACATCTTATTTTTCCTTCCAATAAACATATTTCGCTCATGCATTGGATGGTCTAATGGGTTAATAAAATAAATATCTGGCGCAGAAGAATTAGGAACATGACAGTATTTGGTCTTCGGAAAAGTTGAACATTCAGTCATACTTTATTATGTTCTTTAAAACTATTGTTAAATTATAAGCTGTTATAAATAATTTTATAATAGTATTGTCTCTCTCTCCATGGTGGCCTGGTTGGTTCGGGCGTCGTTCTCGTTATCTGAAGGTGCTGAGTTTGAATCCTGACCCTACCATAGATCCGTTTTGTTTATTAAGGGTGACTAGTGTACATAAAATGTGTTACGGTTGTAATGCTCTCCATGTGAAAGTATACCTTTGGGAATGGGAAGCCAAGACTGGTGGTCTTCTACAGGGTAATTGCTTTGAAATTACGAAGACCCAACCACTTTCGTAGTTAAGAGGACATTTGGTGCCCCACTATATAAAGGTGCCATCCTTTCCACCCCTTGTGCTAAAAGGAGAAAAACCTAGTAGGCTGACATTGTAAAAAATTCTTTCTCTCCGAAAAAAAAGAAACTTTACTTTGAGAAAGAGAAAGTGAAAGTCATGAGTGATAGATATATTCTTTAATATCTTATAATGGAAAGTTTGTTTTAAAACAGAAGAGTATCCTACTTCAAACATCAGTAAGGCTTAGTAGAAGTTAAAAACTATTAATCTGAGAGACATTTTATGGAAGATTTTTTATGATCAATCATTATGAATTGCATAACTTTTCTCTATTAAAAATGTTCACTATAAACTCGCTGTATGCTTTGACAGATTGTAGTATTTTAACTTATATGCATATCAGTGTATTATAATTTATCATGTGTTACATAATTTCCTAGATATTTAAAATTTAAATATCTAATTGTATGTATCTGAGAATTTATAATATATTTTTCACTTAAAACTATTTTTGTTATCAAAAATTATAAATTATTATTAAAAATGTCATAATCTCAATACGTTAGTTCATTAATCATTGCTCGAACTATGAAATAGCTGAATGCATATTTATATTAAGGTATCTATATATATATCAAATATTGAGTCTCCTGATAATAGGTCAAAACAAGAAGGCGTTAAAGAAAATGCAGGATTAATTTGACAACAACACTGTAAATGTTTTTGTACTTCTATTATTTTGAAGTTTGCAAGACATTTTATTTTGATATATTTACTAAATTTGTGTAAACTTTAATTTTTTATAATCAGTTTTTTTATCACCTTAGCTAAAATTCATCAGTTTAAATTAGGAAGCTTTTATTTTAAAGCAGACGCAAACTATTAGTTTAACCACTTTAAAAATTTTATTAATTTTTAACACTTTAGTTAATTTTTAGCACTTTAATTTTGAATAAATTTAATTTGGATTAAAAAATTTGCGATAGTAAAAAAATAAAAATTAAAGAAAAATATTTTAATGTATTTTTTCTCAGAAAAAATTACATTGAATACATTCTAATATATAGTTCTTTGAAATGTGATGTCAGAAACATTTATATCCCTTCTCCATACAATAAAATTATTTATTTAATTACTTCAAATTTATAGCATAAATACTCCAAATTATAGCATATATGCAAGTAATTTGGCGAGTTTTTCTGAATTTTTACTCTCCAATAAACGATTAAAATGATCAAACTTGTACTGAGCTATGACAACTGTCATCATTTTATATCATAGTTTCATTCTTTTTTCTTTTTAAATTTTCAAATAGAAATGAATAGTTAATAAAATTTGGACTTATTTTAACGGTTGTAGCGAAATCCACATTTATATTTATCCTTTCAATTTACGCGCGTCCTTTCGCTGAACAAATAAATTTAATCAATTTATTATGCAGCTTAAATCAGCGGAGGGTAAATAGGGAGGCTCCAGCTATAAATTCCATAATTAAAGGGAGTGAGAGAAAAGAGTGAGTTCCAGAAGCGAAGATAGGAATTTGAAAAACGGACTCGGGAAGGGAGCCTTTCCTCGATTTGAAACGAAAAATTCCAACCTTTCTGCTAAATGGTTTGAAATTGTACATTGGAGTAGTAAATCTCGGCTATTAATCCACTGGTGCGAACGCAAGTGGCAAAATGGAAGGTCGTAAAGACATAGCAGGTGCTACTGACACTCCCAGCCTTTTTAATGAAAGTAAGAAGAATAATAACTGCCTCAATTACTTAGTCCTGAGATGCGATTTCATGCATTTTTTCAAAGGCATCCTTTTTTCTTCTCAAACTATCCTTCTTTGTTCCTTTTCATTGAGTTAAAATGAGTTCATATCTACGGTTGAATGATTATCCTATACATAAATAATCCAAGTTCGTGAAGGTTTGTGCTATTTTTCTACACTTACTAAATTTGAGTTCATTTCATTGCAAGAACTCATTGCATAAAAGGAATCGAAATTCATTGACGAGAAATTTGTTAGTTCTATCACGTTTCACTCTACGTGTACAATAGATCAAATATTTTCATTAGAGCTATGTTTGTAAAATTGACTCAATGAGCCACAATTATTTGAATAAATGACTTTTTTTAATGGTTATCAAATAAATTTCAATATTTTGTTTTTATGGGTTAAAAATATGCATTTTTCTTTTTGATGCTTGATTAGAACAGCTAAATTTCATTATTGATTAAAATATGATGTGCTTATCCAACATCCGACTTAAAAATCTTGTGTAAAAATTTAAACAAAATTAATGCTGTAGCCACACATGAAACTATTTACTAAGATATCGAATTTAATGTTGCAAGTAATAGTTTCAAAAATATTATTGTGTACAATTTGATGAATATTTAGTGCTTAATTTATCACTGCAGTTTAATTGATTTAGAAACCTGCAATTTTATATAATTAGAAATATTACATGATATTTGTAACAAGATTTAATTTATAGACTAAAAGGAAAATTATCATTGTAAAATAAACTAGTTTCTTAATTTTTTAATTAATCTTTACAAATGTACGGTCTTGCAGTCATAAAAAAGTATTTGCTTAAATACTTGAGAAATTAAAATTTTAAAAACGAAGTTATTCCCGCTTTTTTAAAAAAATAATATGTGTACTGTAAATAATATAAATTTATCATGCGCATTCCTTAAATGTTACACATACAAAACAAATTTTAAATCTGAAATGTACACACACACACACACATATATATATATATCATTATAAGTCATCATTATAGTCAATATCTTGAGGTTCAATGGTTATTTTTTTATTTTATGTAATCACAGTTGACATATACTTCAATAAAGCGACAGACAGCTAAATGCTGATGACGATGTAGCTGAACATGAAATATACATTTGTAATTAAATTTAACTCTGAAAAATGGGATAGCCATTTTAAGATGAACTTTATAAGGCGAGGATGGAGTTATATCTGAGAAGAGAGAAGGAATCATAGTACACAAGACAGCGATTAAAAACTTACATATAATGAAGTTCATTATGGAACGAAATTTCTGTTAAGAAGTAGAACATTGTGAAAAATTGATGTGAAAATTGAAGTGAAATTGATGTAAAAATTGAAGAAAAATTAATGTGAAAAGTATATGAAAAATGAAATTCTAGAAGTTTTTAAAAGTATAAATTGCTCAAATTATTTAAAAAATATTTTTCTGACATAACAATATGCATCGCCCATATCATTTTTACTTGATGAAATAATTTTACTGACTAAAATGAACATTATATATTATAAAATGAGAAATTTTATAAATCCATGCTGAATCTGGCAACCTCTGAAGCTTTAAAGTGAAAGCGCCTCGTTTATGGAAGAAATAAGGGCTAACCATGCCCCAGAAAAATATGAAATAGCAAAATAGCAGTTATTCACTTGGATACTCTGACTCCAAGATTATTTATAAAACTTGGTTTTCAAAAATAAATTTTTTGATGAACAAATATAGTTTAAGAGAAATGGTTATCGTCCTTGAAGACATTCTGCTTATAAGTTACCCCGCCCGTGAACGTTGCTATCGTGAGGGGTAACTTTGATTTTCCTTTGATTTTGAGTGGGAACAACAAGTATGTCTAACTGCATTTTCTATTATTATATGAGTAAATTAAAATATTTGTAAGGAAAATGAGTTTTTTCTGGATCAAGATAAAAATTTCATAAATATTCAGATCTCACCAAAAATTAATTTGCGAGTCTTGGTAGAAAATGTCCAATAATTTGAAATGCCTGTATATGCTTGATTAGAGACAAATATTGGTACTTGCTTGTCAGGGAAGCATCTTAATTTATTTTAAAGATACCTGTGATTTCCTTTCTGAGTGAAAAGGAGTTAATGTTTTTGCAAAATATATCCTGAAAGTAAGTCGAGCAGAATCAATAGTAAAAAATATGTACAAGGCCTTACTACCGTGCTGTACATTCTCTCAAGTCTCTATTCAAAGTGATCGAAGTTAATATTTTAATATTAACTTTGATCCCCAGCTCATTGTATTCACAGACAAAACAGTGTATCGAACCCTATGAAAAACACATTTAAAGCATCAATAATGGTGTTTCCAAATGCAAGCCCAGCCATCATCACATTTCTAACAGTGCTCAGATCAAGGCCATTGCTTACAAAGGTGATTTGGAACTTAAGCCAAATTTTGACAACAATTCCATTTTTGTCTGAAGACTCTTTGATTAGTATTTTAAAATTTCTATTCATTTTGCACAATGCAATTTTTCATCTATTATAGTGTTGATGTAATATATCGTTTATTTTGATTTCCGACTTTCTGTTTATTGATTTAAAAGAAATTATAATTCTGTGATACAATTAAACAACAGAGTGGCTAATTTCTTTTTCAGTGATCTCATGGAACTAGTCATCGCATAGATACTATTTTTTTTAACATTTCAAGCTCATCAGCTCAGAGCAAAGGCTCTATAGAAATGCTTGAGTTCATTTAAAACCTGTCCATGATCCGCATGGTTTCTTTAGATCTGTGATTTTATTTTGATTTTTCTATATCAATGGTACTTATAAATTCTATTCAATTTGTAATAATTCTCATTGATGATTGGGATTTTAAATTCAGCAATGTATAACTTTGGAACAGAGAGTATGGAGTTTCGAAATTTCGAGATACTTTTTTCCCAATTGCCTCGACAATTTAATGTGAAGCAATTTTTATGCAATCAAATTAATATTCTAAACATTGCTATAAAAAAGTAAAGTATCAATTTAAATCAATCTCTGTAAAAGTAATTATTTTTATTTGGATTATATCATTTTAGAATATTTTATTATCTACATTTAATTTCTTGCATGAAAAATCAAACTTTGAAACAATTTTTTTTATATTCCTGAAATTTTAGACAGATTGCTTATTATAATTTCTTAATATCATAGTGATAGTTATTCGTTTTAACACTTTAGAATAATTTAATACCGTTAACACTTTGTAAAATATTCATATTTACTTAGCCTGTCAACAGTATAAAAGTACGATTCTTTTCCAATCGTTTTTTATAATAGAATGTTATAGAAAAAAATAAAACCTCTTAAATATATTACTTCAAATAAAAAAATTAGTTTCGTATGGAATCTGATTAATACTGCTCTAATAATATGAACATCAGCAGAATTTAGTGAATACAAACCAGAAAAAATAATGTAGTCTGTAACTAGGAGCACGTTGTAAAAAAACTTACATTGTAACTTCAAAAACATCGTAAAAGTATTATTCTTCCCCAGTGGCTTTAATGAAATAATGTATTTTAAATTTTTTCAAACATTTTTAAGTATTTAATACCAATGATGGAAATATTATTTTATAAAGTTTTTTTGTTTTCCATATTTTTTATTTCAAATTTAAGGCAAAAAAATTAGCTTTCAAATTATTAATCTCTACTTATTCATTAATTAACTATAAAAATTGTATTTTACATCCTATTATATAATTTTATAAGAGGATATTTCTTTCAAAACTGTAACTTTCATTTTTTAAAAAAACAGCTTAGATATAAAATGATTTGTAAGCATATTATTTGTATTATCACTCGCATAAAATCCATCATTAAAAAATATATAAATCATAGAAATTGAATTAAAATATTTATTTTTAATTTTAAACAATTTTAAATAGCATAGGTGCTTTAATAAGCTACTCATCTTATAAAAAAATTCCATTTGTAAAAACATATTAGTATTGGATTAAAATTAAAATAAGTACATTTATATTTTAGTTGACAGGCAAAAAGAAACTAAATGAGTGTGTATCTTAAAAAGAATAAAAAAAATCTGATTAGAAATAAAATCTTAATAATTAATTCCCTAAAAAAACTTTATATGTGATTAAAATGAAAGAAAAAAATGTTGTTTTCAAAAGGAAAGAGATTAATTTTTTTCAACTGTTGGAAAATAAAAAGGTTTGTTACAATTGCTGGACTGTAAAAGTATAAAAGTCCTGAAACTGGGCTATAACATAAGAGAAAGCGAAGAATCATCCCATAAAAGATTATTATTGAAGAATTGATTGAATTCTGAAAAAAAGCAAAAAGTAGAAACTTAAAAGTAATGATTTTATAGAATAAGATTCGGAGGAATAATTTTTTTAATGCTTTTGAACAGTTTCAACTGCAGAAAACCTTGATTGACTCGTTCCCAATAAAGCGGAGGGCGTTGCAGCTATTCAATTTATAAAGCCCAATCCAATAGACTAGTATTTTTCTTCCTTTTTTTTTTTTTGGCAAAAACAGCTTTAAGCAAATGTTTCTTTTCTAAGTCGTCAGTAAAACGGGTTGGAATGAGTTAATGGGCAACAGCGCGTCTCTTCCTGATCGATGACCTGTCCTTGAGAGAAGCGCTTAAGGCAGAAAAAGGTAATCCCTTTAACATGACAGTGACCTGGCGGACATAGATACGGAAATCACATACACAATGCTCCCCGCCCTAATGACATACATCCGAACTCTAAATTGCATTCGCCACAAAAAAAGTCTACTATTCTCCACAAAAAGTTTGATTTTTTTTATTTTAACTCTCTTGCCAGATTAATTTGCAATATCATGTCCTGTCCACCTAAATAAATGTTCTTGAAACAGAAAAACTTGACTAAAAAGTTCACTTTAAAATTTAATGGATGTATACGTTATTCTATAGTATTTTATACTGTGTACATAACGCTCATGTTTTGTTAAAATTATTTGTATGAATAAAAATTTATCTCAAATTATAAAATTAGGTTTAATTATGTAAGTTTTTAATACATTCTCTGCATGGAATACAAAATAGGAATTTTTAAAAATAAAAAGTAAGAGATATTATTTGCCTATAATATAAGCATCTTTTTATTTTAAATATAAAGCATTTGAAAAATCACTTTTTTTATATATATATATTTCACAGTTTCTTTCACCTTATAAAAGAAAACCAAAACAAAAATTTGTCCAGCTGTTTTGAGAATAACACATGTATCTATATATTATACATATTTTCATAGCATAAAATCAAAATAAAACTTAATGTCGGAGAAAACTTACTCTTTAATATATATTATTTGTTTTTGACATTATAACTAAAGTATTCAAGCATATATTTGGTAAAAGAAAAATATAAATTATTTATAAACAATAGTTTTATTTGAAATATTGTTAATTTTTGAACTTTGAAAATGGATTAAAATATACAGCTAATGTTTACTTTTCAATCAAATACAAATACAATTTTATATCGATAATCGATATTTAACATTTCAATTTAGCTTATGGGATTTTACATTTAAATACTTTCATATTCACGATTCTTTTTTTCCCCACACATTTGGAATAGAGCTTCTTATAAAAATGTTTTTCAAAAAATGGAAAAATTATAAAAGAATACAAAGACATTTATTAATAAAACACACTTAAGCATATTTGAAACGGGAATGCAGCTGGGAAAGAAATTACAAAAACGTTTTGTGGTTTCTTCGTTATTCCATAAAAAAAGAAATAACCATGTGATAAGAAATATAATATAATTCTTCTCCCAACGAAAAACAACCACTCATTCTTTAAGTTGCATATAATATAACGTAATATCTTTATTAAGAGTCTTTTAAACAAATTAAGAAGTTTTAGTTTTATTATCACTTAATTTTCAAAGGAAACTACATTTGATGAAATTTAGGCATTATGAAAATTTTTTAAATCTAGAGCAACTGACACCTTCACTTATATTAACTGGGGTTATACACTAGTTATCATATATTAAAGAAAACCCACAAAAATGACTATAGCACAAAAAGTTATGCATGGAATTTAATGAAGTTTATTCACATTATACAATACATGGTACAAAATAGCAGAAAAAGAAATCTACACGAAATTATGGTGTTATAAGAACTAACATATATATACAATGACAAATATGGGGTCTAAGGTTGGCATAAAAAAGAATTTTGAATACGGGATATAATCCTCCTGAGAAGCAATGCAGCACATGCAGAGATATGTGATGCTCTCATTTATATGGTCTATCAATTGTGTAGGAAGTGGAAGCCATTGCTCTTCCTAAGTAATTGAAAAAGTAGCTAACGTCATAGTAGGGGGGTTGAGAGAAGCACTTTACGCCGTCCTAGAGAGCCCTAAACATATATGATAGGATTAAGGTCCGGTGACCTAGCTGGTTACAGAATGTGCTCAGTTATTTCCTGCTCAAGATAAGCATCTATGATGCGAGCCCCGTCTGGTCTCAACTTATCAACCTGTAGCACAGAAGCATTACCTATTTCCCCGACATAAGGGTGAACATAAGCAATTAAGATGTCATCTCTATAGGTATGAGCATTAAGATTTCGACGGCAAAAGATATACAGGTCTGTGCGTGCAAAGAGGTACCACTTCAATATAGACGCTGCCTGATCCATGTGTATCTTTTTTACGAATGTTTGATGGATGAAGACGAGTTCCACGTTCTCTCCAAATAAAAATACACCTACTATCACTTTTAAGCCTAAACTTGGACTCATCTGTGAAGAGAACAGCTCACTATTCATCATGCGCTCAGTGAACATGTTGGCATTCCCATTGCAAACATTCCAACTTTTGACATGACGTGAGAAAACACAAATTACTGATTACTTGGCATGAAGATCACGTTCATGAAGTTTTCTACTCACGGTTGATCTGGTTACCTACCTTCTGGAGCTTGTAGCGAGGGAAATCTGAAATCAACAGTAGTTGCAGTTCTATTCCTTAATGAACATAATGACAAATGTTGGTCATACGCACTCGTAGTAGCACGTAGCCGTCCTTGGCTGAACCTCCTGGATTTCGAATCCGCAATTAGAATTTGTTGCCAAAGTCTGTGAATCACAAACGGACTCCCATTCAGCCTTCCAACCATTTCTATCTGACATTGTTCTGCCTATAGTCTCCCGATGACTCGCCATCGATATTGTTCGGTCAAGTGATGCCTCGAGGCCACTGTTACAATCACGTATATACCAGATTTCTAATCTCAGACATGAGCGATAATTGTCACCTTTTCTGAGACATCCATTTTTATGCTCATCGCAAATGATGTTTTTTAACAGCAGTGACTATTTAGCGTAATACCATATTGTTCAGCTCCTTTCATTAAATAACATATATAAATTTTATTGCCAATGACTTAGCTTTGGGAGAATTATCACTATTTTTGTCATTTTCCCATAATTTTTGAAAACTAGTGTAATAAGAAAAGTGATTTCTTTCTCAAGATAAACATACAGTATGCGATCTCTGTGATGTCTCGCATTATGACCTTGTAGCACGAAAAAATCAACTATTGTCCCGGTATAATTATTGAGGATCTTTATAGGTGTGAGCATTAACATTTCTACGGAAAAAACATGGAGATCTGGGCTTCCATCCAATGAGATACCACTCCAAACACTGATCCGGATGTATCTCTTTCATGGGTGAAAATGATTTCCAATTTCTCTCCAAATGAAAATGTATCTTCTATCATTTTCGAATAGAACTTCATTCATTGGTCCAGTGGACACGTTGAAGTGCCCATTGCAAATGTTCCCAATGGCATGACGTGATTAGAATGCAAATGACTGGTCCCCTAGCATGAATGCTACGCTTGTGAAACCTTCGACACATGGTTGATCTAGATACTAACTTTCCGGAGTTTGCAGCGAGAGAGTATCTGAGTTCAGCCAGAGTTGCAGTTCCATTCCTTCATGAGCAAAATGTAAACTATCGTTCATGGCCACTCATGGTAGCGCGAGGCCGTTCTAAACCTGCGTGGCTAAGCATCTTGGTTGCCTAATTCTGTTTTCAAATTGTTGCCAAAAACAATGAATCACAAGCAAACTTACATTCAGTCAGCTAACCTTTTTTATTTTAGTTTGTCCTGCCTCTAGCCTCGGAATGGCTCATCATCGGCATTGATTCCTGGAGAACATTGCTGCAATTTAGCTATATCAGATTTTAAATATCAGGAATGCAGGAACAATTTTTGCCTTGCTCTGAGACAACTATTTTTATGCTCCTCACAAATAACGTATTATGGCAGCATACATGTTACATTGTTCAGTTTCTGTTGCCTATCAACTTATTCAAATTTCATTGAGATAGGCTTATTTTTGGGAGAGTTATTGTTATTTTTGAGATTTTTCTTTAATTTTAGGCAACTAGTTTGAGAAAAATATCTTTCTATCGACAAAACAAGAATAAAATATTTAAAAAGAAATAATTTCTTTTTTTTAGAAAATTAGAGAAAATGACTAACACTTTGAAAAAATTTGAATTCAGTCGTAGTTACTATTTTTCTGAATTCATAATCTCTTTTAAAGGAAAAATTAGAAATTTTCGTTCACTTACATTCTTATGTTTTAATTATTTTTTAAACTGAGATATTTTTCTAATTAGAAATTGGTATTTAGCAAGTTTCATTAATCAGCCAGGTCAAAACCTAGGCGGGCAATCATGACACCTTCAATTTCTCAATCATAAAAACTGCAGTAAATTTTAGAATTTATTTACATGATGTCCCTTAATTGTTAGCTATTTCTTTGGTACCATACAGTCACCATTTCTGGAACTCAGACAGCTTTGAATTTCATGGCATCTTGTATGCGACTAATGCCAATGCTGTTTCTAACGTGATATTTAAATACAGAAAGCATTCCATTAGACCAGAACCACAGATATTGTCCTTGGATGGATGACCAAATACTTATATATATATGTATATAAGTATTATTTAAGTATATATATATATATATATAGATTTATTGACAGAAAATTTAAATAAAAAGTAAATTCATAAAAAATGTAAAATATTTAAAAAAAATTTCATCACATAATAATTGAAGAAATAAAGTAACTTGATATGTTCAAATCAGAGTTACAAGTTTCTCTTGTAAAATGAGAAAAATGTTTTTAATGAGAACAAAGGGAATAATTTGGAAAACAAGAGGAAATAACCAGAGTAATAATAGGATAAGTAGAAACGGAAATTAAAAACCTAAGATTAGCGAAAAAAATATTGGGAAAAACGATAGTAATAAATGATTTTCTTTCTCATCTGGGGATGATGGAATATCTTTTTAAATCCGATTCTAAATAACTAAATAATGTAAGATTCACAAATCAATATATATATATATATATATATATATATATATATATATATATATATACAGGGTGATCCAAAAGTCAGGACGAACTTTAAAAATGAATAATTCGAAAACGAATTATGATACAAAGATGCAGTTTGCACCAAACGGATGTAAAAGAAACCGGGTTGTGTCTGGCAATGAAAAAAATAGTTCTCTAGGCGACCAACAGATGGCGCTATAGTGTTTTATTGCAACAAAAGATGATTTACAAATGAAAAAATGATTAATGAAGTCAGATTAATTACAGTTAATTAGTACCTACTACAGTAAATACTCAATGTGCTGTCCATCATTCAGAAGTAAAGCGTTGAGACGTGTCACCACACCATTTAGAGCATTTAGTAGTATTTCTTGCGTTTTGGCAGACACATTTTGGCAGATGGCATCTTTCAGAGCCGCTAGTGATGCCGGTTGGTCGCGGTACACTTTTGACTTCAAGAAGCCCCCCAGCCAAAAGTCACAGGGTGTGAGATCGGGAGATCTTGGAGGCCATGCGTGATTAAAGTAGCGACTGATAATGCGATCCTTTCCAAATGTTGAGCGTAGCCACCGTTGCACAGGCAGAGCAATATGAGGTGGTGCTCCATCTTGCATAAAGGTGACTTTTTGGAGTGCCTGTCACGCTTGCAGTTCAGGAATAATGCTGTTCTGTAATAGTGCTAGATATCGCTTACCCGTGACAGAAACTATTTGGAAACCTGTCTGTGTGACTTCCTCGAAAAAAATGGACCAATTATGAAAACAGCAGTGAAGCCACACCAGACTGTCACTTTAGGCTGTTGCAAGGGTACCTCAACAAATGCATGTGGATTTTCTGTGGTCCACACTCGACAATTTTAGCCAAAAAACCTGTAGCTTCGAAATTTTTCACAATTTTGTTCAATGCAGAAGACGTTATTTGTCCTTTGCTATCTCGCATACCCTTCATGTAGCGATATGCTCGCAATGCCGCAATGGCACTTTCCGAATTCTTATAAAACAGTTTAACTAAGAGGGATTTCTCAACTATGGATAGCATTTCGATGCATACCAGCTTCGAATACCATTACCTGCTGCAGTTGCTTCTTTTTTTATATCGTTTGCTTCTTTGCATAATCCTACAGCGCCATCTGTTGGTCGCCAATAAAACTATTTTTTTTCATTGCCACACAAAACCCGGTTTGTTTCCCATCCGTTTGGTGCAAACCGCATGTTTGTATCGTGATTCGTTTACGAATTATTCATTTTTGAAATTCGTCCTGACTTTTGGATCACCCTGTATATATTTATATGTGCGCGTGTGTGTTTGTGCCTGTATGTGTCTTATAAAGGTATACATGTACATTTATAGAAAGAGAGAGTACAAGTGGAAAAATATAAGCTCTATCTAATTTATTATAAAAAATTGGACTCAAATTTACAAGAATTTTGTGAACGTGACAATTTACCTTTCCCAAGCTAACAAAATTACAAAAATTTTACATTTAAATTATATTCATAATTTGTGTACATAAGAAGGAAATTTATGTATTTTCTTGCATAAGTGTAATTTGTTTCTTTCACTTTTTTTCATTTGATAATTTGTTCATATGATTGTAAATTAGGAATATGCAATGATTTTTCCGACGTAGTTGCATGCATATTATGCAAAGTGCAGTACGCACAAGCCTTGTTCTCAGTTCTGTAATTATTTTTTTCTTTCTCTTCTTGATTCCCGTCGAGCATACTTTGCTGTTGTAGATTTGAATGTGGAATATTTTTTAATAAAAAGGCTGCTTATTCTGAATGTTTTAAAATAATTCAATTGAAGCTGCTGTAGTTCAAACCATGAAGAATCTGCAGATATCTCTTTTAAGAGAATCTCTTTTAATGTAGCTCATGATTTGTCTTTTTTTATCTTTTATAAAATTCTCGCTTGAAATGCATCAATTTTTGCTTTTAAATAAACCTATAAATATAGCCTTCCGTTGGCCAAGGTTATGGTCATAATATTCCACATAAATCTCATTAGTTGAGAACCGATATATCATCCTAATTATCTGTAAATTACTTTTTGGAAATACTTGTGTAATATTTAATCTCATTACTTGAAGTAATATGAAATATCATTGAATTAATTTGATTTTGCTTATACATTTTTTATCTATATAAAATAGAGGAAAAAACAAAGGAAAAATATCTTATGCACATATAAAGATTAATAATTTGTATTTTTTATTTGAAATCTATTTATTAAGTATTAATACACCTTGGTTACAAAATGGTTTGCAGCTAAGCAAAGTTTATTACTCATACATTTTAGTATTGAAAAATATTAGAAATCTGTTTATTGAGCATGTTATTATCGATATATTTAAATCATATTCTTAAAGAAAGATTTTTAAATTAACCTTTTAAAAAATGAATTCATATCGATAAATATAGTTATTTCCTTTAAAAATATTACATATTATTATTTAGGTGTTGTTTTCTTTTTCTGGAAACCATTGATTTGGGATATTCCATGGCATTATTATTATATTTACTCACTGAATCAAACACTTCAAACATTCCCGTTAAAAAGAAATTTTTAAAATGATATGACAAAAAAGACAAAATTACTTTATAGGAAAGTTTGTTTATCATCTTTAGTTTTACAATTGCATTCGAAATAGTCAATAATTTATTGAAATCAGGTACCTAATATTTAAAAATATTAAAAACGATGTGTAATACAATAAAAAAATGTTTTTTGAGGGAAACTTATAATTTTAAAAGAACAAGAATTTAAGATAACTATTTTCAAAATTTAATAACATTGTAATGGTAGTAGTATCAGTCTAAATTTAAAAGCATGAAAAGAAAAAATTGGGCAAATAATAAGGAACTTCAGTGAGATTAAGGAATCCACTGATGTTTCTTGTATAAAATGTATGTAATGAACAGTTATTCTTAAAAGATTCTTTAAAACATAAAAATATAAACATAATTAAATATACAATGAAATAAGGAAGTATTTAATATTTGTTTCTTTTTAATTTATATTTCAAGTATTACGTTAGAGAAAAGTTTGGGTATCATTAATTTTTGCAGTTAAATAAAAATTATAGCTTTTAGTTTATCCAGTAGAATGTAATTTTTTCAATAAAGATTTAATTGTTTAATTTATTTTGATTTATTATATTTTTATAGCTCAAAAATACTTTATTTTGTAGTTACAAAATTAAAAACAAGTGAACGACTGATAACCTTTCATGACAGTTTATGAACAACAATAATGCATTGAAATTATGTTATATATATATATATATATATATAT
>JAPDSC010128051.1:458836-469450 GCA_026290005.1 Latrodectus geometricus
TATATATATATATATATATATATATATATATATATTTACATTTGAAATTGTAATAATTGCAATTGTTTCTTAAATTGATGTCAGCAGTATACTTTAAATATGAATAATGAAGGTAAATATTCGTTTTAATTGCTGTATTTATTGAGAGATTTTCAAGATGCAATATTTATATTACACATTTTTGTATAATTTATGCCCAAAAGCATCAAAAAATCTCTTAAAGCTACAAAGAGTTATTCGGAGTAGTGTAACAAACATTTATTACAAAAAAGTAATTAAAAATTGCAAAAATAGTGATAACTCTCTCAAAAGTAAGCCAATCTCAATTAAATTTGAATATGTTGGTAAATAAAAGGAGTTGAAAAATATGGCCATACACAAAATAGTTGTAGCTGTCAGAATACAACATTTGCAAGGAACACAAAAATGGATATTTTAGAGCAAGGTGGTAATTGTTAATGCGTGTCTAAGACTAAAAATATGATATAGCGCAATTGTTGCAACGATTTCCAGGAATCATTTGACCAAACAATTTCGATGGTGAGCAATTGGGAGACTTGGGGCAGAACAAAGTGACCAGAGAGAATTTGATAGATGACTGAATGTGAGTCAGTCTGTGATTCATAGACTTTGGCAACAACTTCAAATTACGGATTCGGCATCCAGAATATTCAGCAAAGGACGGTAACGAGCTGCCACGAGTACCGATGAGCAATATTTGTCATTATGCACAAGAAGATATAGAAATGCCACTCCAGCTGAACTCAGATATTGCCACACTGCAAACTCCCAAAGAAATCAACCGTATGTCGAAGGTTTCCTAAATGTGCTATAAGCAGCATAAAACATTTGCAACAGTTGCAATGGGCACATCAAAATGTCCACTGGATGCGTGATCAATATTGGACTGTTCTCTTTATAGATGTGTCCAAGCATAGCCTTGACCAAGTGATAGTAGGCGAATTTTCAATTGGAGAAAATGTGGAACTCGTTTTCATCCATCAAACATCCATGAAAAAGATGTACATGGATCAGGCAGCGTCTGTATTTGGAGTGGTATCATTTTAGGTGAACGCACAGACCTCCATATCTTTTGCCGTGGAAATGTTAATGCTGACACCTATAAAGATGACATCCTGAATGGTTATGCCGTGACAATAGTTGATGCTTTTGTGCTAAGGGATCATAATGCGAGATATCACAGGGATCGCATCGTGTATCTTGAGCAGGAAATCGTTAAATGCATGCTTTGCTCAATCACCGTATCTTAAAACAATCGAGCATGTTTGATGACGTGTAGCTGCCCTCAACCCTTCTTCTATGATCTTAGATACTTTTTCAGTTGCTTTGGATGAGCAATGGATTGCACTTTTTGCACCATAAATAGATCAAATAATTGAGATCATGACACATCACGGCATGTGCCGTATATCTTTTCAAGAGAATCACAATCCATATTAAAGGTACTTTTTTTTCACCAAACCTGAATTTTGTTCATTGAATAACTTGCTAATTTTTAATACACCATAATTGTCTTATTTCTTTGTATGCTATTTTGTACCTTACTTTGTGTTGTACAATGTGAATCAGATTTATTAAATTTCATGAGTAATGTTTTGTGTTATAATTATTTTTGTGATTTTTATGACATGATATATTTTATGATAACCAGTGAAATATCAAGTTGCAGTAACTCAAAATTCATATGACTGCTATTCGTCTGGTGTCAAAATTTAAAATTCATCAATGCCCTTTCAATAATTTTTAGTAGTAGAGGGAAAAGTTAATTTCAAAATGGAAGATATTTTTTCCAATATATATATGAAATATATATTGATACATAAATAAACTCGTCTTACTTGATACATATGAAATATAAATTTTTTATTACTTCTTGCAAGTTTAGCTAAAATGAAATATGAATCCTAGCTCAATAGGTCTATATGAAACGAATACTTATTTATTTACGACAATCGCACACGTGAGCAAATAAAACAGGATTATTTTAATCAATGAATTGTTGTTGTTGTCGAGTGCTAGCCAGGCTGGCAACATGTGGTGCGCTGCTGCACTTTTCCAACTGAACCATATTTGGTGTGGAGTCCGACTTACCCAGTACACACATGCCATAGGTAACCGTTTATAGGGTAGGCAACCTTTCACACACAAAGAAAGGACAAAGACAAGAAAGAGAGAGAAAGTACATCCACGCCCGAGCCAGGATTCGAACCCAGGTCCTACCCATCTGTAGTCAGGTACGCTAACCACTAGACAGGTTGGGCGGCAATCAATGAATTAAATTAGTAATATGATTTATGTCTTTATTACTAAGAAGCATTCTGATCTGCACTTAAATTTCTTATTGCACATTTTTTAACAACGTCTGAAAATTACTTGGTCAATGAAAAGCAATGTCTGGTTATTTTTATGAAATTACTATTTTTATTTAAGAATAAAAGGGTTTCTGAGTTACTTTCAGTTGTAAAAGTTTCTATAAAAATATCTATTTCTTGATTATAATAATTTAAGTGACGAATAACATTTAAAGCAATAATTATAAATATATTCCTTACCATAAAGACCATTAGAAACTAGTAATGTATCTTTGCTTTCCACATTAAATGAATTTAAAAAATTTTCGTTTGTAAAGTTTAGTCACAACATTGAAAAATATAAATGTCTTATTGAAAACTGTAAATCAAATCCAGAAATTGATACTAGAGCATTTTGATTAGAAAACTCAAATGTAAAATATTTCGGTTAATTTTATTTCAGATCGTAGAAGTCATTTGATTTTTTTACGTAGAATACAAAATTTATTAGTAAATCAAATATAAATCTTTGATTTAATTTTGAGTTTCTTTCAAACACATTCCAATTTCAAGTATTTTCTGATTCTTATGACTTTTAAAATAAAATTTTTTTGAAAAGAAATGTGGTTAATTGATTTTACAATAAATCCAAGAATTCTGGAAGTAAATTTTGTTAATTTTATTCTATCGACTTGTGTTGTTTCTATCTTAAGAAATGGTACTTAGCACATTCTTTTCCAATTTATTGCTGCAGTGAGGAAAAGTGCTGTAAAAGATCAAATTATTTTGGTTCTTACATATTAATTGGTTCTTGCATTTAAGTTGCTATTGTTTTTTCTCTGTGTGTGCAAACGAAATCAAGTATGAAAAGATATTAAAATGAAGTTTTCTGTTTGGTTTTCTATATTCACAGACGACACTAAAAGGAAAATGTTAACATTTAAAGTGAATCTTATGCATTAATTTTTCATGAATTTAATGATAAGAGATTTAATATTCAATACAATGAGAAAAAAATATAAAATAAAACTAAATGAACTAAATATTAAAACTAAGAAAGTGTGTGTAAGTAAAATTTTTAAGTTGGTTTGATAAAATAAAAAATAAAAAATCATGGGATCGAGGTACAACTCATTTTTTCTATAGTGATATAATAATTATTTTAAATCTGTATCTATAGTAACAGAAATGTTAAATCTACGCAATATTTTTTGAAGATAAAAATTTCCTTTTCAATTTTGTAGACTTGAATTTACTGTGTATAGGAATAATGTAAAGTGATTTGGGCTAATGCAAATATAGAAACTAGCGTGAAGTGATGCTAAGAACAAAGTTTCAATTTTGATATAATGAATTACAGGTTAGTGAAAATTACATTGCTAAATTTGAAGTGAATGTATAAATGATATGTAGAAGAATGTTTGATTATATGACAGTAATTATTTTTGTGATATAAGAAAAAAATGAAAAAAATGTGATAAGAATAATAAATGTTGATAACTTATCATTAAATTTTAGATTATCTCTGACAATCAGTAGTGTGTACGAAATAGTTAAAATAATAATGTGATATTAAATTTTAGTCTATTTTTCAAACTGATATATAAAATAAATTTTTTCATTCGGTTGCTTCCTGAAAAGCTTATAAACAACATATAGTTTTTTTTTACATCTAGATGAAATAGCACTATTTTAAATGGTTTATGATCACTTTATCATGGAAATTAAGTGAAATGAAGCTATGAGTATCAGAATGAAAGTTACTATATTTTAAGTTTATACAAGTGAATTCATTTGACAGTATGCGAAAAAAATGTGAGAAATAAAATTAAACACTAAATTTAGAATATTAAAGTAAATAATATTAAAAAAGCAATCGAGTTATATGTTTTGTGAAAACGTATTTTTGCTTTTAAGAACGATTCATTTATTATACCTAAATATTAGTAGTTACAATGTATTTCACAATGTTACAATGCATACACTACATAATTACAATCAATGGATTTATTTATCAACAAATATTTATCAAAAAGTTGTTATTTTCTAATTTTATTGTTAATTAATTTATTTTTAAGAACATTTTATTGGTCTTTTTATTTACTATATTAAATACGAATGATTTATAGAACGGAATCAAGAAGTCCAAATATGTTATTTAAAAAGTTATTTAAAATATTATATAAATAAAGCAAAATTTTAAGCACTAGCCACTTTAAAGTAAATTAAAATGAATTCAAAGGAGTTTCTGCCTTTATTTAATTTGTTTTCAAGTGATTCATATTTGAGTTGGCTTTTTATTTTCTTTTGTATTTTTTAATTTCTCTCTGACCTGACCTGTAATTAAGACGAATGCATAGTAAAGATTTTATATAAAATTATGCAACAAAGGCTTTTCCATAATTTTATTTAAAAGTTTATTATAAAATTAAATTCCCTTTCCACACACACACACATCAGCTAAGAATATTTGAATTTATTGCTTTTTATATGTAAGCTTCAAGCATTAACTTTCCCCCCTTATATTTAAGGCATACTTACAACGCAATGCTTCAAGCGGATAAAAATATAATTCAATGTCATATTTTTTTGTGATAAGTTATAAAAATTTAAATGCTTCAAATGTTTTTTGATTTTGATTTTTTTTATAAAAAATGTAATATTTTACAAAAATTAAATGATACTAGTCATCGTATTTAATTTACTGTACAATTTAAGAAATCAGATAGAGTTTCTTAAAACTCTTTTCACATTTGAGATTTTCTTTGATTGCTTTAAATACTTCTTAATCATACATTATTTAATAAAATAATGAAGAAGAACTCTATTAAAATTCTTTACTTAAGCAATAATAGTAGCCCAACTCTGCCATGTTGTTAAAAAGATGCCATCAACTGATAAATTGTGTTGACCCCCCATAAAGCCATTAAGCTCGCTCTTTTATTTGAGAAAACCATTTGCATATATTATTTTTTACCCATAAGTATGGATATTAACATTTTAAGAAGAAACTTCTTTTTGTTCTTGTGTAAGTTATTTACGATAATATTGAGTACCGAACTAGTCTTGAACTGATACTTTTCCCTGTCGGAATGAAAAATGTGCGGAAGTTTGAGAGCAAAATTTTTTTTTCTCAGAAAATAGATTATAAATAAGCAGTCAAAATACCTTATCTTATTTATGTAAATGCGTACTTAAAAATACAATTGTTTAAAAAAGTAATTTATTTGGATAACTCTTTAAAAAACACATCATAATTCAAACTGCTTATTTTATTTTGCTGAACAAATTGATAAAAATTAAGTTCTTTTTTAAAACTGAAATATCATCTGCTGAGAAAGCTAAAGGGTATAACAATTATTGGAATGAAAGGAAAATTCTGTTGTATTGAATACACACGATAATAACACTGCGTTAAATTGAAATGATTAATTTTATAGTATGACCACAGCAAAACCATTAAAAAAATATTCCACAAATAATATATCGGATTTTTATAAATAAGTTTTGTATTTGCTTCGATATGTGAGAGTGAAACCCATATTTTTGTGTTAAATGAAAAAATGTATCTGTTGAAAATAGTAAAAAAAATTAATATTTCCCAAAGAAATGAACTGTTAATGAGAATTTTATTCCATTACTTTATATTTTTTTTAACTATGGTTTTTCTTTTATTATGCGAACGCTAAAAGTACCTTAACCAGATATATTTTTATTTTGACTATTGTTTGATTATTTAAATGTTAATAGAAAAAATGCATTTTTTGCATAAAAACCTATTTATTTGATTATATGTTATAATAATAGAGAAAACACAATATTGATCATTAAAATTTCTAAAACAAGCAGAGAAAGAGAAATGAAAAAATGATTTTTGTCCGACAAACATATATTATACTGGAATTTATAATTTATTTTTGTTGAACCATTGTGTATATAAATAAGCTAAATTTTTTTATTATTTTATACATATATTAAAAATATATTGATGATTATTATGATGATTTTTTACATCTGATGATCTGTTAAACAAGTATTTGGTAAAGATTCTTCAATTGAGAATCTTTTACTTTTAGTTAAAAAAAATAATATTAAAATACAAAATTGTTATGGGGAACGGAATTTCATTTTAGCTTAAAAATATTGTTTCTATAAGGCAAATTACTAAATTTCGGTAAATTAAATAATAATTGCATCTCGATCTATAAAACAGTAAATGAAAATAAAATAATAATAATAATAACAAAGATTATTCATAAAATAATATTATGTCAAACATTTTAAAAACTATAACTGTTATAGTTTTGAAATTAAGAATATAAATTTTACTTAAACTAGTTTTTTAAAAAACATTATGTTTATGAATCACGAATTCCACATATTTTATGCTGTTCCAAAACTGAATTTTTGCTTCAAAAATCCTGCAAAAAAATCCTGCAAAAGAGAGGACAGCAATATACGTTGTACAGGTTTTTTAACTACCCCTAAACAAAAAAAATGAAGAGGACTGATTAAATGCGAGTTTAGATATATTATTGTTTTACTTATTAAGAAATTTTACATACTTTTTTTACTTAATTTTTTGTATATCCAGAAAGAATTAATCGGTTTCACAAACTAATCTATGGCAAATATATGATAGGTTTACAAAAAATTCGGATAGTGAACATAGTCTTTTAACAGAATATGTTGGTAAACCAATTATACACTGTATTTTGTTTTTTTGATTTTCTCACCCTCATCTTTCTTGAAGTCTGATAGAAAATTTTCTAGATTTTTTTTCCCTTGCGACACGGGAAATTTGTCCACAAACTATAAAAAAAAACTTTTCTTGCGTGCAAATGTTTGTGGATATTATGAAAATGCTTTACAAGGATTTAAACCTATTTTGTTATTATTATGCGGTGTCAAGAAGCAATTCTTTACTTAAATATTTCGTTCCTGTACTTTCTAAAAGGAAATTTATTTATACTGGGAATAAAATGACACCGAAAGACAGAAGGATACTGAAAAAATATATTATCCCACGAATAAATGCATACATAAAATAACAATATCCTAAATGGAAATTCTGCCCAGCCAACTAAAATACAAAGGAATCAGTTTCCCATCACAACTCCAAATGTTTTGGCTATATTTAGTTAAAGAAAAAGTTTCCCTTTTCCTTGAAAGTTTTTCTCCCTTTCAGGAAACAATTTAGAATATTGAGAGAATGGAGACTGTTAAATAGAAATCTGTTTCTGCCTCAAAAATAGACCCTATTGGTCTATTTGAACAAAGTACCCACTGAAAAATCACATTCATTCATTTTCTTTCTCTTATATAAGGGTACAATTTAAATAAAATTCTATTAAAATGTATTTATTCAGAGTTACTTTTATAATTTCTCTGTTAGGAATACTTAACTGAAATATAGTCAGAATAGAAGAATATATGTTTAAATAAGAACTATATTAAATTTTTAGAATAACTGATTTAAAGTCATTAGTTATTACAACAATAAATGTTATAATCTGATTTTACCGTTTGTTTAAGCTTTTTATTTGTATGCAAATAGGTGAATTTTCAAAAAGTCTTTATATTTATTCACTCAAATGAATCTATTCAGATTTGCAAGCATACCGGAAAAAATTTCTTTCAGTTATTAGCTTATGAAAACTCCCTGCAAAATAAAAAATGATAAGAACTTTAGATTATAGAAATATTTACTGTGGATTTATTTTTGGAGATAACTGTTAAGATACCAAGTTTAATTAAAAAAAACGCTATTATAAAATACAGAAAATAGAATGTATTCTAGGCCGTATATTAAAAATAATAGATAAAATATTATGCTCTACTCAGATGCAATTTTTGTTCTTATCTGTGAGCGACAATAAACGATTATTAATATTCATTTATTTTTTATAGACTGGAATTCTTGTACTTCAATTTATATAAAATAAGCGTGGAATGCATTTCAGAATTGATAAATTTAACTTATATTTGAAGTTTCATAATAAATATTGTTTGATAACTCCAAATATTTATACTTATATTACAAATAAAGATTAATTATGTTTGAGAAATTCAAGTAATGTATATTTTTTAACTTTTGCATACGTCTGATGAAACTGTGTACAAACGTTTGCATTTGAGAACTTAATTTTCATCAGTAAAAACCTAATCAATATACTATAAATGTAATGATAAATTTAATAAATTTACAATGACAGTTGCTCCCACAGTATCCAGTGGTCAGCATGCCTTACAGCGGATAGGGCCTGGTTTCGAATTCCGGTTCATGCATGGATGGACTCTCTCTCTCTCCATTCTTTGTCCTTTCTTTGTATAAATGGATTCCCTACCTTATAAATGGGTACCTATGGCATGTGTGTACTGAGGAAGTCGGACTTCACACCAAATTACGGCTTAGTTTTAAAAGTAGAGCAGCGCACCACATACTGCCAGCATAGCTAACACAAGACAACAACAACACAATGACAGTTAAGGATAAAAAATGCTGAAGTAATATAATGACGAGTAATTTAAAGTGTTTTAAAGATTTTCAGAATACCTAATCTAAAAAACGTGCACCTGGAACTTAATTTAATATCGTAAAACAAAGAAACATAATCTTATTTATCATAAATATTAAGGCATGAACTTATAAGTGTTTTATTTCTTCCAGTAATTTCTAAGTGATTTCACTGTGTGTTTGTGATTAAATAATTAACTGAAGTTTATTCAATTTTGCAGTTATTAAATGTAAGAAATTTAAAAACAATTCAATATGAAAGAGAGTATATTTGATAAATTATGATCTTTTAATACAAGAACCATTTCTTTGGTAGTATCTTATACATGATGATCAATGATGTCCTATTGCACTTCCCTAATTATTGTGAAATAATGAATTATGATTATTTATTTATATTTTATATAATGGAGATATTTTAGTAACAACAATTTTAATTAGCAACTGACATTAAAGATAAGGGAGTTACTTTTGCAATATGCGACATAGCTTTATTTTGAGAGATAATTTTACTAAAATTAATCCTATATAGTTTTAATAAAAAATATTCATTGTAAAATTAGATATAAGATTTTGCTTAAGAAATAATTTAATTTTTATTTTGAAATGATATTGAGTCTATGTTTGAAATGTTTCACACACATTTTTTAGGATGAATAATCATTCAAAGTTTCTATTACAACTATTATTTAACTCTGTAAAGTTATTTAAAATATTTTCTGAATAACAATGCAAAAGCCCACAATAAATTTATTTTAAAGAGACATGTATATACTGAAATTATCACATTAATCAATAAAGAAACCAACAAATATAAGAATTTACTATATTATTATTTCTGCCTATATTTAAATTTTATATATTTAATTGTAGACTTATATTTATGTTTTAATGTTCCAAAGTAAAAATTCTGGTATTCTTTCTTTCAAATATTCTTACATGCATATCATAACACGTTAATAACATGAAAGAAAAATAAACATTCGAAAAATAATTTTTTTTGTTCTTAGAATTCTTATTGCAGTACTGAAAGCATTTTCATGTGCCAATGACTGTTTTTAAAAGTAGTTCTCTTTCTTTATCTTAATGTAATATCTTAATAGTCAGACGTGTAATTACCGTCTCTTTCCTTGGTATTGTCATCTTTAATAGCGATTACTTTTTATTGCTTATTCTCCAATGTAAGCCCAGTCTGCTTAGAGAGAAATAAAAGGTATTGAGATTTTCCGAGAGAAAGATAACAATAGCCAAATTTTCTTTTAGTAGGAAGTCTTGAGGACATTACGTTGATTAATGCTGGAGGAAACATAGATATCAATTTGATAAGTGAATGTTTTTCTTAATACTTCACGCAATCTAGATTTCTCCAATAACATTCATTTCAGGTCTTAAAATGTGAAATGAAAAGAAAAGTCCAATTTTCAGCAATGAAATTCTGTAAGAAGTATAGAATGAAGCAAAATATAACGCTTCAAAATGGGAAAACAAATGTAATAAGGAATTTAAGAATATAGATTTGCCATCTAGATGAAATGACTCACATTACAAATGAATACAAATTTTCCTACAATTATACATTATTAACAGCAATCATTTCAAAGTGCAATTTTTTTATAATGTTTATGTACAACAATATTATATCATAAATATTTTCCATTTCTGTATAAATAAGAGTATAAATTTGCAAGCATAATAAACAATGATGATTAATATTTGGATCACTTAATAACTGCAAATTTGGAAGGATTTTATATATATATATATATATATATATATATATATATA
>JAPDSC010128051.1:469850-497533 GCA_026290005.1 Latrodectus geometricus
AATCATTTTTTTAACAATAAGAATATTTATAAATTATAGTTTTTTCCATTCACACAGAGTTATTAAATATAAAATAATAATATACAAAGTTTGTAATAATAAGATTTTATAAAGTTATTTTTTTATCCAAAAAAGTGTAGATTATTTGTCAGGAATGTCAGAGATTTCTTCAGCTTTAAATTTTTTTTATGTGGATTTGTGTTTCCTAGCAATAAATATGAAACAAACTGATTTTTCAGTCCTTAAAAAATTTTTAATCATGGTATAAGGCTAATAAAAATTGTACATGTTAAATCCCGCTATATAGGAAAAATATTTCTTATAAATAATGATTGTAAAATATCGGAAAAACGCACAAACTTCAATAATTTTATTTATTTCTTGTTACATGCTTACAATGCAGATA
This sequence comes from Latrodectus geometricus, assembly GCA_026290005.1. NCBI lineage: Eukaryota > Metazoa > Arthropoda > Arachnida > Araneae > Theridiidae > Latrodectus > Latrodectus geometricus. The sequence goes on from JAPDSC010128051.1 coordinate 470,257, forward strand.
AATCTGAAGCACGATACCTAAAAATTATTTCTAAACATTAAAAATTTAAAATGGGCTAAAATTACTAGACAAATGGAAAATATATTCTCTAGTTGTCCGGCTATTCATTTTATGTTAATCCAATATACATGCTACTGTATAGTTATGTTGCTGATTATCAATTTATTTCTTATAATGCAATATTAAACTTAAGTAAGAATATTTTTAAAAAAAATCGTTATTAAATCTATAGACTCATTATTAAAACCAAAATAAAATATTTTAAAAACAATTAAGTATGATTAAAAATATCAAATAAAATTACAAACAGGGTTCCTTTTTAAAATTTAAATTATTTTACAATAACATCTAAAATTTGTCTGTAAATAACAGTTTAGAAAACAAATTAAAGTGCAAAACTGCATGACTTCGTATGAATCTGGTTATTGTGATATTATTTCGATTGTTTATTTCTTCTTCTAAACTCAGACAACTTATTTGCAATTATGAGGCACGGTGAGCTGTCCTGATCATACTTCAACTGACTCTCTCCTTCCTATCGTTCTCTACATTAGTGGACAGACATGCCTCCAGTTGAATTTTTAACAGTCATGGTATTTCTCAGATGGTAGACTTTAATTATTTTTTTATAGATGGTCAAATACCAAACCAACCTTCCAGATGCGAGATTAACTTCATTCTCCACTAGCCTACAGCTGCGCTATGTATGTTGCTTAGACAAGAATATTTTCCTCTAAAAGGAAAAAATCATGACCAGATAATAGTAAGTTTGATATAATTGAAGCTGGAAAGAATTAATACATTTTATAGATCATTACATGTCCTTACAATTGTTGAAATTAAAAAAGAAAATAATAGAGAATAATATTCATGGAATTCTTATGGTTTAAATGAATAATTAAATCTGTTATCCCTTTTAACTAAATTTATTAATTTTTTTCAGTAATTCACTTATTCCTACATCTGCGTTCTTTTTTTGATGCTATATTTATATTAAATAATTAAAGTTAAAGTTTAATTTTGATATATTTTATATAATTGATGTATTTGTCTCAACTGATATTGTGTGTGTGTGAATTAAGTATTTTACGAATTATGTGACCCAATATTTAAAACGCTGTATTTGAAAATGCCATATTATTTTTAGAAAAATGACACAGCAGTACCAAGAAGCAAGAAAAGTAGTTAAAACAAGCTTTACTCAATGACTAGTATTCACTGATTATTAGTAAAATGAGTTGTGGTAGGATCATTCAATTACGCTAAGTTATTCCAACAATGTTTAATGTGATCAAGAGGGCTCTTAGGAGTCAAGTTCATGGAAAGTTGTAATATATGCCTAAAACAAGCGCAGGTAGTCATTTTATTAATGATTCCAGTATGATTATACCAACCACACCATTTTCCTAATATTCCCTTTTGAATTTACTTTGAAAATGATAGATCATATGTGGGAGAGTGAGAAGAAATTAGCTTATTAATTAAAAGAATCTCAATTTTTCACATTATAGTGCAAAAAACGGGAATACTGGGTCTATGTATATGTTTCATTAAGATACTTGACAGGTTTTGAAATAATTTATGGCATCTTGGTATTTATATTGCTTCTTTTCATTAGTATACTTTTTAGAAAAAGGCAAAATATTTTGAGTTAATTTTAAGATATATATTCCTAACAATTAAATACAATAATTTATTCCTTTAATTACTAATGAGTTTGTGAGAAATAATACATTGTATATTTTTAAAGAGCGAAATACTCTTTATATTTTGTTTCACTCTCATTCAGATTTCGGCAAAATATTAATTTCCTTTTTTTATTTTTATTTTAGCAAAATATCCTGTTTCTGTTTCAAATTCCTTAAGATCAGACGTTTATCATTTTTTTTAGAGATTTATAAGAATAATCCTTTATTTTGAAAATTTATTGATTAACATTAATTAAAAAATGTAAAAATATATATAATATAAAATTAAATTTTATATTGATAAAATTTTATTTTCAATAATAAAAGAGAAAATTTTATTTTGAATAATAAATCTCGAAAATAAAATTTGGAGATTTATTACTTTCTTTTCTTTCAATTAATTTTAATTTTCTTTTCTTTTAATATTTCTATTATCCTAAAATTATAAAACACTTTTTTAAAGAAGTTTTTAGTGTGAAATAGCTTAGGTAACTTGAAATAGGTTGTGTATTATAGATAATACAAATATAGTATTCCTGGATTAATTCTAATTTAAAATTACTTAGGACTAGGAAATCTGAAAATTTTTAAAGAAATGGTTTATTTAGTTTACATAAACATACAAATTTTCTTGGATTCTAAACTATTATTTACAATTATCTTTGAGTTTAGTATATTTTCCCACTTGTAATAATTTTGAAATTTAAATGTAAAAAATAGAAGGTTTTGGGTTCGATTTCAGCTTGAAAAAGAGATTTTCATGATAATTTCAGCTTACTACATGTACGTGTGTCGGGTGTGGGAGTTTAGTAATGTAACATATGAATGCAGCCCATCACTGAAAAATTTGGCGAAAAGGTGAAAGCATCTTTAAGAAGGAATTTCAGTAAAATTTTCTGTAGTTTATTGTCACTTTTGCTCTTTTCTAGAGCAATTTTACTTTCAGAACATTAAGAACACATTTGAGTAACCTAGGCAATATTCTTTAACAAACGTTGCATAAAAAAGACTGCAGAACAAAACTGTTAATATTTTTGAAGATAATAATTTATTTTCAACATTTATTTATTAATATTTTTGAAAAAGACTATGTAGACTATGGTATCTGTTAATGGGTTTTATAAGTTCAAATATGATTATCCTGAAAAATTCCAGTCATTATAAATAAGTACATATTTTATCTAAATGACACGTGAGTAAAAAGTTATTTATACAACAGGCTGCAATATTTTAAGCAATGCTTTGTTCATCATATTTCACTTTTATAACGTAATTTACACGTTTAAAAATGATATAAATTATGATTCCTGAAAATATAATGAAAATACAAAAGTTAAAAGACAATATGATTGTAAGAGTAAAATAACATTAAATTATTTCAATAAATTCCTATTTTTTATTGAGTTTAATAGCATTTAATGCGAGTTATATTTACTGTTCATAAAATGCTGATAACCACGAAATTTAATTCCTAACAACACCCCAGTAGTCATAAAAATTAGCAAACCTTAAAGTATATGATTCTCAATAAGTAATTTATTTAAGCGCAAAACACACTTGTTAAAAATGCTCAGTTATTGTATGATCTATAAATTGCAAAAAAAATGTTTCTTTATTTAGAAAAATTACTTGAAAACATTATCATTTTATATATTTTAATCAATATGATAGCTACAGAATTGTTCTGAAATCCGAAACTACAAAAATAAAATGAAGGAAATATTAATAATTTTATATATTAATTTTTATCATGATACAAATCAATTTATGATTTTTTAATGTTGAAACTAAAAATCTCTCTTTTTAAAATATTTACTCATAAAATAAATATAGCTTGGCTTCCAACTTTATTGCTATAAAATAAACTGCAAAAGTACTTAACGAAGTTGTGAATCACACTATTATTTACAAAAAAGATCAAAATGACGTTCTTCAAAACTAACCTTTCCGTTGATTATTCATGGTTTAATAATTCATAATTATAATGTTTTATTTTTCCTTAAAATTGTACAGTTTTATTATTTTAAATAATAATAAAAATAATAAGAACCGCCATTTGAAGCTAAACATTTTTTCTCAATTGAACTCATCTAAATTATTCTTCATTAAATCAATGAGCTTATTTTATTTCTAGAAAATCATTCCATAGTTCATTTGAATCAGAATTATTATGGGAATACAAAAAGGAAATAATCAAAATATTTTAACAACTAAATGAGTTAGGAAAATGAGATATTTTGTATTTAGAATTTTTCTTATAAATTAGTTAATAAATTCACTTGAATGTATATATAATTTTACATGATTACATTCTTCATGTACAAAATTAAAAGTATTTTTAGAGCAATGCAAATAGTTAACATGAATATAAAAATTTGATGTTTCCTCATATTATTTCGTTAGTATAAGATAATGTCTGAAATTTAATCTATTTCCATGTATATTGTACATCTGTATATTACTTTATGCACATTATTTGATGACTAATGATTAAAAACAAATTATTTAGAAATTAGCAGAAGAAACATTTAAAAAAGTCTTTCCTTTGGATATCAGTTTGATTACATAAAAATTTAATTTTTATCTTGTAAATGAAAAAATTTTCTCAAGAAACATTTCATGAAAATATAACTGAACACCATGCTTTCAAATATTAATAAAAATAAATTATCACATAAATTAGTTAAAAGCCTATGTTTAATTGTTAAATAAGGATTTTATCAGCTTGTATATTTTAGATTGTATTTTAATTTTTTGGATTCTAAGAACGATTAATGTAACGAATATAAATTGGGAAAAATGCATCCAAATCAACAAAAACTCATAGAAAATTATTAACATGTATTTGACAGAGAAAACAGGTGACATTTCACTAACATTTTTTTTAAATGTGGTTATATTATAAAATATTTTATACTTAAAGAAAATTCTGTAGTTCTGAACACTGATAAAATATTCTCATTACTTTTTTAAAATCATATTATACATAAAAAGATATAAAAGATATTGAATGAGAGTGTATGAATGTGAAATTAACATATGAAATAAAAGTCATAAAATAAAACAAGATTATTAAAATTAATCTTGTTGTTACTTTGATAAATTATGAATTACATTCTATTAATTTTCAATTGATTGCTATGCAATAATTTATGGACATTGATTTTCAATTGCTGAAATAATTATTTATTTCGTCACGGATCACTAATATTTTAAATTACTGTTGATAATGTATAAATATTACTTAAGGAAAAATAGTTTACAAATTTAATTTGCAATATTATAGTCAATTCATAATCATTTCAATGTAATTATAAATTGTAGAAGATTAACATTTTGTTAAAAATGAAAGTTTTAGAAAAAATTAAAAAAATTAGTATTCTATTTATGTTCAATTAATATTTTTTTCTTAACTAACTTATTCTCTAAAATCTGAATTATTCTATTTCTAAAATGTCTGACTTATACCACTTACTTAAAAATGTATTGAGTTTATGGAATAATTTCAAAAGACATTCATTTTTATAAAAAATGAAAACTTTTGTAATAGAAATGATTCAAACTCAAAATAAATACTTCCAATAAATAAATGGTCGAAGTTTGACGATAGCATTAAATAAATTATGCAACAGTATTTAATTAAAAATGAAGACATTTTGCTTAGAAATAGAAATGTTGCTTAAAAATGGGGTATTCAAGAAGTGGAATTTAATTGAAATTCAGAAGTTAATTCTCCGTGTATGCATTTATTTTTGAATATGTTTCTCTTTTTCATTTTTATATTGATAAACACTGAAACAACTTCCATCGTTAAGCAATATATTTCATCATTAGACATAAAAATGTTTTGTCTAGAAATACAGAAATGAATTTTTACTCCTTATGCATTTAGTTTTTAGTTTAGAAATAGAATTGACTAATCATTATTTTTTGACAGTAAGAAAGTTTTGAAATGAAATAAGGCAGGTTATCACTGGTTTTTTTTAATAATGTTTGTTAATATTTTATAAAACAAAATAGAAGTTTGATTACTTCAGTAGACAAGTGAATAGATAATAATAATAGAGAATGTAAATAAATAGTAAAAATAAAGTAATAGAAATATATTACATTTTTTATTGCTTTATATTGATGGAAGAGAATATTTTTTCAAAAATAGTTATTTTGACAGTGTTGAGTTTTTTTATGATTATTATGAAAAGTAGAATATTCTTCGTAATAAATTAATATCTGAATAGAATTTTAAAACTAAAAAAAATTGAAAAATGCAACCAAATTTTGTTTTTTATGTTCTAAAATACAAAATTCCCTTAATACTTTTCGATTATAAAAAATTCAAAAATATTTAAGCATTAATAAAATGAATATATTTCATGAATACTGGTTTTTTTTAATCGGCTGATGATTACTAAACTGATAATTAATTAGAAAATGCCAATTATTTATTTTGCTGCTATAAATTCAAATAACAATTTCATAACTTAGATCACTGTAAAAATTTATGAGCTAGAAGCAGCAATAAAAATTATTTATTGATATAATAATTGATAACTAAAAATAATGATATTAATAATGATTTAGTAACGTAATTGACAATGCATTTTTACGCATTTCCTTGTGTACGTTTTTCAGTGTTTTTTTTTTCCAGAAAGATTTTACAAAATAATGAAAGATCACGTACTTATTAAAACACTTCGTATGTTGTTTAGAAGTGAATTGGAATAACATGAAGTAAAAAAAAGAAAAAAACAATTTTCCAGTCACTATATTTCTTAAGAAATAGATCTCAAGTTTCAGAATCCTCCAAAATAATTGTAGTTAAGAGATTGTTGTGAATTTCTCTAGCTTCCCTAAAGTCTCATAAATTCAAGCGACAGCTCGTGTTTAGACTGTGCCGGAATGGCTCGCTGCACCATTAAGGTGCGGCCAAGTTATTGAAGTGTACTAGGCTCGCGTAACGGGGAAAATGTGTCCCAATGTTACTTTTCCAGTACCATTTCGTTTCCTGAAAGATCATGGTGCTCTGCCAAAGTTGTTATGTCTAAGCTTCAACGATAAAATCTATGCTCAAGAGGCAAAGTTAGATTAATTGAGTTTCTTGATAAAATCCACTGCTAGATGAATTTTGCTTATGGTACTCACTTTATTACTTTAATAATTTTTAAATTAACCTTGCCGCTTAATTAAACAGAAACTATGTCGAGCAAGGTATTGGGTTTTTATACTTTGCCAAGATTTCACATACATAGGCTTTGATAATTTACATTTGATATTTATTAACAAGTATAGTTTTAATGGTTAAATATTTCTTTAAACTTAAAAACAAAGAATATTCTTTTTAGATACTTAGTAGGATTAATATTCATCATATAGATCTTAGAGATTGAACTTTAAAATCAAAAAGGCTACTTTTAATTTTTAAAATTTTATTTTTTTAGATATTTGGTATCATAAGAGTTTACAAGTAAAAGTTTGTTTTTATGAAAATATTTTCTTGTCTAAAAGGTATTAACAGTACATATTTTATTGTGTAGTTTCTAGGAATTATAACTCATAATTTTTAATTCTAATTTAACAGAAATTTCAGTAATTATTTTATTAAAAATATACAAATATATATTTATATAGTTACAAGGTATTACTGATCAAAGTTTTCCTTCACGGAAACAAACACAAACTCGCACATGACCTCCCCCCCCAAAAGCACAAACATACACAATTATAATTCAGGAAAATTATCATTAAATTACTAAGATTAATAATTTTCACCAAGACCATGTCAAATTTTAGATTTTATTAAGGAAGAGAAAATAAGAAATTATTTTCTCTTCCTTAATAAAATGGAGTATTGTAAAATTAAATCTTCCTTAATAAGTGGGAGTATTGTAAAATTATTAAACATTTAAGATAGAAAAAAACACATTTTTCGTTAGTGACAAGAAAGTAATTTCCAAGAAAAAAAAAGCAATATTAAAATAAATTATAAGTTTTCTTATCTTATATGCATATAGATCGTTTTTTTGTATGCTGTGTAGAACATTTTTAAAATGAAATATATTACGTTATTTACACTTAAATTAATGCAAATGCTTTATTTATATAATGAGTTAGTATTTTAAATAATAATAATGCAACTTTCATTTTAAAATTGGATTCTATAAGAAATTGATTAGCACTTCAATAAGACACAGGCTATCAGAATGTAAAAAAATAGCGGTATAAGCCAATTTTTATAAAATTTGAATATGTTGGTAAATTATAAATGTGAATATGTTGGTAAATTATAAATGTAAATATGTTGAATAACATAAATGAAGCTGAACAATATAATATTATGCGCAATAATGCTGCAGATTGCAAAATGCAGCATTTGCGAGGAGCATAAAAATGGTTGTCTCAGAGCAAGGTGGCAATTGTTGCTGCGTGCATGAGATTAGAAATCTGATACAGTGACAATGTAACAATGGCCTCCAGTCATCATTTGACCGAACAATTTCGAGGTGAGCTATTGGGAGACTAAAGGCAGGACTAAGTCAGATAGAAGTGGCTAGCTAGCTGAATGTGAGTCAATTTGTGAATCAAAGATTTTGAAAACAATTTCTAACCATGGATTTGACATCCTGGAGTTTCAGCCAAGAATGGCAACACTCTACCCCGAGTGCTGATAACCTATATATATCATTTTTATTCACGAAGGTGGTTTTTATGCGAAGCCACATGTCATTGCATCCCGCTCACTTCCCACCATAGGCTAGACGTCTGTAATGGATACGTCAGCATTATCACTGGATGCGGGATCAATGGAATGCAGCTCTCTTTACGGCTGAGTCCAGGTGTAGTCTCGAAAGCGACGATAAGCTCATTTTCATTTGGAGGGAAAGTGGAAATCGCATTCACGCTTCAAACATCCGTGAGAGAGATACATACAGATCAGGCATCGTCTGTGTTTGTTGCGGTATCTTTTTTGTTGGACGCACAGCCCTCACTTTTTTCGTGGAAGTATTAATGGTCATACCTATATAAATGACATCCTGGATGCTTCGTGCTACAGGATGATAAGGCATAACCACATAGGACTCACATCGTTTATGCTTATCTTGAACAGAAAACTATTGAGCACACGATGTAGCGAGCTCGATCACCGGACCTTATTCAATCTAGCATGTTTGGGAATAAGTAGGACGACGTGTAGTTTTTCTCAATTCCTCTACTAGGACCCTAACTCCACTTTCAACTAATTTGGAAGAGCAATGGCTCAAACTTAGTACACAATTAACATACAGCATAGTTGAGAGTATTACACTTCATGGCATGTTCTGTATTGCTTCTCGGTGATCATACTACATATTTAAGGTATTTTTCCTACACCAAATATACATCTCTCATTTGTTGAATGTATACCTATTCTAATTTTTATACCATAATTGTTTGGTGATTTGTTTTTATGCTACTTTGTACCTCCCTATTTGTTGTAAAATGTATATAAGTTTCATTAAATTTCACCCATAATTATTTGCATTATCAGCATTTTTGTGATTTTTCCTTAATTTATGATAATTAGTGTATTTGGCTTCAAATTCATGTTTGCTCTTCAAATTTGAATTTAGATTTTTACCATTTTTAATATAAAAGGATTATATACAGAATATAAAAAATAATTATTCTACAAAAAATAATGAATCTAAAGAAGTAAAAAGTAATGAAATTTAACAGATTTTTAATCGAATATTTAAGTAGATTAAATATTTGGAAAGGTATTTAAAAGTCAGTTATATTTATAATATTTGGCATTTAAAAAATTTTAAAAGATCATCATTCTGTTTAACACACTGAAGAATTCAAATAAATGCAATAAAATTACACACACACACAATATATATATATATATATTTACATCAAAGAATATAAAAATTAATTACTTGCATGATTCACACTGTTTCAACAAAATAGAATGTACTTTAACTGTGTAGTGTTTTTTTTTAGTTTTTTAAATAAACATCTTTGTTTTTTTTACACTATTATTTTTTATGAACTTGTATGTTTCCTGGAAACGTTTTTAAACAAACAGAAGTTTTTTTTCCTCTTCAAATTTAAATAGTTGAAGGGAAAACTAAAGAGAAAACAGCATTCCACTTGGGATCTCAAATGATCAAATGCTGTATTTAGTAAACACATCAAGGAATGAAGTAGCAAGTTTAATGACCGTAATAAGAATAGAAAAAAAATGCGTATTTCGCATAAATAAGAAATATTTATATGTATACATATATGTATATATATAACTGTGTGGATTAAGGTACTCAACGAAGTGATTAAAATACTCAACGTTATTTTCAAACAACATGTAAATAACTTCATTAAGTTCTTTTGCTTCTTGATATATCCTTTGCCAAAGGAGCTCATATTCATTTGAAGAAGACAGTTTATCATACTTTTTTTTGCCTTTTACGGATAGATAGATAAGCTTTTACTGCTCTCGTGAAATAAATTTTTTATTTTTTGATATTTTTCAGTGTTTATTAAAAATAAACTTGTCTAATTTACATTTCGTAAAGATCTTGAAGAAGAACGAAATTTTTATAAGATTATTTTCTTATGAGTCTAAAAAATATAAAAGAATGACTCAATATTTTTTATTTTAAAAAAATGACATTTATTTTTTAAGTATTTAATGACATTTTATACTGAAAATTCCAAACATTTACTATAACTTTTAATTCATAATTGTGAATCACTCATTGCTTTTATTATCTATGAAATTTTTTAACTGGAAAAGATCAACAGGGCAACACATTATCTTTAGCTGAATTATAAAGCACTTTGTAATACGAATAGTTCGTAAGATTAGTGAAATTATTATTCTTTCTTCATATAAAATATTTTGTTTACATTTATGTTGTTAATTTTGGTGAAATTCATTTCATTTATATTTATTTATATATTTTCAATCGATGAACATAAAAAATTTAATTTATTTAACAAATTTTTATCCATTTATATTACATCATTAAAATTTAACACTTACTCAATGAAAATTGTTTAGATTAATTAAATAGTATGCAACATGTAATTAAAATATTTTAATGGATTAAAAGATATTTAAATATGTTGCTGATTTTTGTGCTGAAATATGCCTTCGGTTTTGAATAAAATAATTTTTTTTTATATCGTACTCTACACGAATCATGTGAAACAATTCTTTTGAGTGTTGAAATATTCAGTGTTTGATTCTGCGTACCAATGTATTATAAATAAAATATTGAGCGAAAGGTGACGGATGGTTATTTTACTTTAGTACATCTTATATAGTTATAAGTATATGAAATAGAATCATTCTTCAATCTAAAGTATATTAAATACAAGTTACAATTTATAAAAAAAAATTCATTGGAAAACATCTTGAAATTTGCAAGGCAGCCCCATGATTTTAGTAGGGTCACCAACAAAGTATGAACATATTATGGTTGATATATAAAGAAAATCGCATTTCTTTTATCTTTACTTAAATTTCTCTAAAATAAAGATAATTATGAAAAATTACAATTAAGCTAATTGAATTCTAAAGGATATTAAATAAATAATTAAGAGGAATTCCAGTGTTACCAGAAATTACTTTAATAAAGTCATTAGTTATTTGTAAAGAATTTTTATTTGCATTATCAGTATTATGCTCTGCTAAAAATTCACGAATGAATTAAATAACTTAATACTTACGAATTTATACATGTTTTATATTTAAAAAAAATTTCAATTTAATATTTACATCTAATTTAAATACTTTCAAATCATGTTTTGTAATTAGGCAAAAATTTGAAAAAATTAAAATATATTTAATATAATATTTGAATGTTTGAATTAATACAAAATTACATTGACTTATAAGTGAATCATAAAACTTAAAAATTCAAATATTTTTCCAATTTTTGAATAGTTTATAATAAAAGTATTATCAAAGTGCCAAAAAGTAATGTCAGAACTTAAGAGCTTTAACATACATAGTAGAAGAAAGAAAATCTATAAATCAATATAAATACGATTTTATAAAGTCAACAAAATTTCCGTTAAAATAAAAATAAAATTAATAATATAGAGAAACAAATAAAGAAATATATAAATAGAAATATTCATGTATAAAAAATTTGCAGTCTAGTTTATATTCTTCTCATGTACAATAAACTCATACTTTATTTTATGTCACTGATAATAATGAAAACTTGATTTGAGAACTTCATCTATTATTATCCTAAACAAAAATAGCTTTCATTCGGAATAAATACATAAATGCAAAATATAAAATATTCTAGGTAAAATGCTCCCACTATACCACATCTATTAGTATATGTAAAGAGGAGTAAATATAATACAAATGGTTTTCCAAAAACAAAAAAATTAAAAAAATCAAAATGTGTTATTTAAAAGCATATTATTCTTGTAATTCTGATACTTTGGGTAAGTCTCAGAGCTGAAACCATATATTATTCTTAAGAGTGTCACTATAATTGTACTCATAGGAGAAAGTCTGTTCTATGAACGATCCCATATTAAATAATTTAGAAACCGCCAAAGTATAAATATATTTTCAAGATGGTATTTGCCAAAATGATTGTGTAATAGAACCAAAGATTATAGAATAGTTGAGAAATGGCAGTTTGTTTTTGCAAGACGACTGAATGTTGATTGATGTGCAGTAAATTGGTTGTAAAATCATTCCCGATGAATAGCTGATAAATTTTACTTAAGAAGAAAAACCTACTGAAAATGGTTCAAAAGTTATGACTTTAGCAGAGGAACAGTAAATGTGAAATAGCTCTAGTAATAACAAGTTTTTTTTCACATCAGCTGAGATTCCAATTCATTTCTGTTACAAGTAAGACAATATCAGCCACAATAATAAATCGAATGCTGCGTGACAATTATTTGTGTGCTAATCAACCTGAATTATGTGTCCTACTTACGATTCGCAATTCAGAAAAAGGATTAGAATAGTTCACACTCAAATCAATGGAGATTTTTTCAGTTACATTGATTTTTGTTTCTCATACAATATAATCCTCAACAAAGAAATATTCTATATCTTCTGTCTTACAGTCGAGAAAAACCCCTTCAAAAATAATCCCTTTTAATTTAGATGGGGGCAGCTTATATAAGCAGTCCTCATCTATTAAGAAAATTTAAGACATTTAATAATGAATTCTATGAACTAATTAATATCCACAGAGATAAAATACCATCAATCCTTTTATAAAGCAATTTTCAAGCCTGTGAGAGTAATTGATTATGAACATGTATATTATTTGATACATGTATTTAGGTATTGCTTGGGAATAAATCCTAAAGATTATCAATGAAATTCATGACAATAATTTTATATTGTCAAACTTCTCACTAATCAGATATACGACGATAGTTCCAGGGGGTCATGCGTTAAAAGGGAAGAACGGTTCAGCTAATGTTGCATAAAATCTTATTATAGTGAATCTGCAACTACCTCCAATACCCTATATTTATGATATAACCCCATCCATATATGTACTGGTATGAGAAATATTCAAATGAAATTTCTGTAAATATGGTTGGTTAATCTTAATGGCGCTAGGTCCAAGCAAGGACAAGCTGCGCCATTCTGTAAATATGACTCAACCTTAAATATGTATGATCGGTGATATTCATGGAATGTATTTCTGACTTTCAGATTATTATAAGCTTATGAGGGGGATTTATCGATTGATATATAAACAAAACTTTGGCTCTTCTTAGACACAGTCCAACCGGCATATTAATGACTCCACTATAATTGCGTCCCTTTGAAATGGACTTCTGGAAGCATCTAAATTATAATCCAGATAGACGAATACTTATATAGAATGAACTTTACATCGAAATAGATTCTATTCCGAAAATAAGTTAATTTCTGTGTAACCTTCTGTTCACAGTATCTGCAGATAGTATCCTACTAATTCCCCTAACGACTATAGATATCACACGTACAGAAATTGATCCTTGACTCATTTGGCTAAATAATGTATCTACTACGGTGTTCTCGTGAAAGAAATTGATTTTCCCCTGTAAGAAGAAAGTAAGGTAACTGGATAATTGTCTTCTGACAAGCGCTTGACTAATTTAGAATTATTTCTGTTAGTGTGAAATGAAGATGTCTGAAGAATCAAGCAGCTGCTGTATTGAATGCCTTGTTTCAATGCACCCGACTGCATGGGAGAACTCAGAATATATTTCGTTTATCTTTTAGAAATAATAAGAGTTTATTACGAATAAAAATACATACTAAGTTTTTTGTAACTCTATAATCTTGTGAAATTGTACCTCCTTAATCCTCTGCTTTCTTTAGACATGAAACCTTCGTTGGTAGTATACATTCTCATACTTTCGCTTATGGTCTAATTCGTAGCCTTAAAATTCAGATTAATTTTCAAATATTTGCATTTTTATGTTTGCGTTTATGTTTATTGCAAAGAAATTTTGTACAATTTGCTTTCATACTTTTTAGCATAATCATAGGAATTCTGTTTGTTTATTAACTTCAGAAAACTAGAATATACATGCCTGGAGCATACATAAAATGCTACATTTTGATGTACATTTCATAAATATTAATAACATTATAAGAATTTGCTAATGATTTTCTTTATATTTATATAATAAATTAAATTTAGTGAAATATACATAAATAATATTGTTTTTAATAATTTTTATTGTATATATATATATATATATATATATATATATATACAATAAATAAATAATTTTATTTGAATTGAATTAATTTGATGTAAGAATTCGCTTGTGTGATAACTGTATTCCTAAATACGCAGCAAAATTATTGAAAATAATTTAGTAGATAATATAAAAATAATGTAGAAAAATTTTAATGAAATGGCTTTTAAATCAAAAATTTAATATATAATTATTTATTGTGTGTGTATTTAAATGTACACTAAACACATTAATTTAACAAAAAAAAATTATTGTCCGTTTTATTAGATGTTCCAGCTGATTTAATCTTATGCATGCTTAAACTTAAAGAGAAAGAAAATCAAAATTGTATCAAATTTAATTATAAATTGAAATGACTATTGACTAAAGTATTTATATCAATATTTACTTTTCTTAAAAACGTATTCTTAATGTTCTAAGCAAATGCTAAGTTGATAATATAATTTGTTTTTAAATGCGAGAAAGAAGAAAATGTCTTTGCATACTAAAAAGAGAGTCTTGATTTATTAATATTCTTTCAGATTAGTCACCTGTTTTTTTACTTAAATGCATTTTAAATGTCTCAATAAATCCTTGGCATTATCTTAGACTGTTACATTTCCAGCAAGTAATTACTTTTCCTACGACAGTCACAAAGACTTAAACATTTTTTTTACTATTAGCAATGGGAAAATTGTTAAGATAAAATGCTTATTTACATACAAAATGCATTAATATTTGCAAAATTTTATGAATCAAATTACCTATCATTACTAACTAAATAATATTTTTTAAAATTATTTTCTTTTTGCTCATTCTCTTTATGCTTTTTAATATGTTGAAAGTTTTACTGACAATTTTTTTTAGTATTTGTGCTTTTGTATAAAGTGTTTTGAATTTATGTGGAAGTTTTTATACCTTCACAAAACTCAATGTAATTTAAAAAATATGTTAAATATATTAAATTTAGCAACAGTTTATGTGTATATAAATGAAAAATATATAGAAAATTAAATAGTGATTATTTAATTAAATTTTGCAAATATTATTTTTATTAAGCATTTTTCTGTGTGTGGGATTTTAATTTAGTTTTATTTCCTCTAATTTTCATAAGTTTAACGCTCAATTTTGTCATTCAGAAGAATTGTTTCGCAAAATGATACACAGCCCAAACATGCAGTTAAATTTATAAGAATTTATTTGTTTCAGGCATTTCATTTATTTCTGAAATTTAAGATAAAGTAAGGACACATATAATTAATATTATATACCACATGAATATATATATATATATATATATATATATATATATATATATATATAATAAAATATGAGAGAATACTAAAAAAATGAACATATTAAATTAAGGAATATAATTGAATGTTAAATTCATTAATTGTTTCACAAAAAAAATTTTTTACTATGAATTAAAATCTAAGAAGAAACTTTTATGCATTAAGATACTTGGATGAATAATTGGCAGGTTACATTCTGTATGATTTTTCTTCTTTATATAAAACTTTTCACATCAGTAAATTGTGAGAAATAATATGCGTTTGTATCTTTGATGATTGTATAAATAATTATGATGTAATGCTTAAGTACCACACACTAATGATTGCAATCATGCTTATGCACCTTTGGTTTTCATACAGTTTAATAATGTAATTTAAATAAAAGAATCAATATTTTATTATGAATTTATATAGAAAAGTAAACATGTATCCAGATGTTTTTAGCTTACATTTGTGTATTTCGAATGATGTAATAAATATACTTTACATAGTATCAATTAAGTAGAAAAAAAGAATGACAGTATTTTAAATTTGTAAAAGATACAGCTGAAATATAGTTTTTCCATTTCAAAAAATAAAGTCTTACTTTGTACGACCAAGCACCGTTACTTTCGCTTGTTTGTAAAAATATTTGGAATAAATGCTTTCTTTAAGCGATTTGTGGTTAGAGAAATCCAGGTGAAGCGCATCTCCTCTCTCCCAACGGAAATTCTACAATAAGTTTACCGGAACAAAACCGAATAAAATGTTTTTGAAACACACTAATGTGATGTTTTAGTAACAAGATCAATATAGAATGAACAAAGTGTAATAAAAACAAAAGAATTTCTTGAGCTGAGAGCCGAAGGAATGAAAGAATTAAAAAGAGAAAAGAAGAAGAAAAAGTGTGGAGAAAGATCATGGAATTTACTATCGCCTGTATCGATGCGGTTTTTTTTCTCTCCATACTTTATCTTCTTTTCTTTTTACATGAAGGTGTGTTAACGAAAAGATGGTGTCTACCTGGCGAGATCTGCAACCTAGTTGGAAATCTTCCAGTGAAAGGTATTAATCCTTACATAAAAGTAGAACCGAAGAAAATGAAAAATAGTTAACTTCCTCTTCTCTCAAGGTACGTTTGTGTAATAAATTAAAGTACCACTGAAATAAAGAAATTAAAAGAATGTATTTGATAAAAAAAATAAATTGAATTATATTAGTATTACCTATTTCATTTGAAGCATGCTTGGAACAGAGAGGCATTTTGTTACTCCGATTCTTTGCCTGTACAGTAAGTTACGGACTTTAAACGTAGTTTCTTCAACTATCATCAATTTTCACTTGATTCATTCATAGAATAAAGTGATACAACTTTAAAAAAACCTATTTACAAGAAATTTTACTTTTATAATATAATACTTTTATATAATTTTACTTTCATAATGTAGTTTTTTATATCAATAGGCAAATATTTTGCATATTACTAGAATCATCACCTACAGCCAATATTCTATACAAATTAATTTTAAGTGATGAGCAGTTACCCAATTCATATTAACCGATTCGTAAAATAATTTAAAGAATTTAATTATAGATAATGCGAATTTAATTTTGAAATAACGTTTCCAATTTAATAACCTTCAATTGAATAAACTTTCTAATTATTGCATGCTTAAACATAAGCTCAAATAAAACAACTTATCGTAAATTTCTGAATAATAACTCTGAAATACCGAGCAGGATAAGGTTAACTTACTTTAAAAATAAAAATTTAAGAGTCAAATTATAGGATAATAACTCAAAACATGAAGATAATATAATCAAAAATATATGACCATTTTAAAATAAAGAAACACACTGAAATTAATATTTTGCACTGCTATCCTTTTATCAATAACTTAAATGTTTTGAAATTTGTAAAGTAAAGAACAGATTTTATACAACTTCTAACGAATACAAAAATAATCTAAGGGTCTATCGGAGTTAATATATTGAGCTAGATAATTGTCAATCACCTGAATCAATCATGTTTGATGTATATTTTATAGAAAGAATGGCCAGACCAAAAGGCAGCTGTTTAATCTGACAAGTAAGGAGGTATAGTTATTAATAATTACTACGATAAATTAAGAAACCAGTGGATCAAAAGTTGCCACCTACATAGCAATTATTTATGAATCTTAAGAAATAAGTTATTCCCTTCCTTTTTACATATATTTTACACATGGTATCATTGCAGGCTCAAACACCTATAGTCCAAGGTAAAATTAATGGTGGATGTAAACAGTGTGAGAAATTGCTTTGAAAGACACTGAATACTTCATTCTGATTTAGATGCTTGTAAGACTGAACACTTATTTCTCTTAATATATTCTACCCCATATTAAACTAAAGTCTATCTTTTTTGTGGAAAAATTGCTTTTCTTCACTTGTGGTAATATTATGAATCTTGTAAAATTGTTTTGATGGTTATCTTGACTTTTCGGTATCCATGCATTGCACATAGGCCCAGATGTTACTGGATTTCTTGTTTTACAAGGAAGTTTTCTGGCATTGATAATTAGTATAAAAATCCGCAATATCTATTTAGCTTTAATTTTTTCCTGCCAGACTTAAAAATTAATTCGGTTAATAGATATTTTTTCTACGAACTGTGCCTAATCTTTTTATGTAAATAAATTCCTACAAAACAACAATTTTTTCATTTAGAAAGCCTTTTTTCTTTCGCTTTTGTAGTGTTATAATGTATCGTTTATGTAGTGTCCTTAAAGACATATATGATGCATACCTATGTTTAAATGTTAAACACTAGTAATGAAGTATACAAATTTTGCGATTTCTTATATGTTAGTTCTATTCCTCGCACTATTGCATTTTAGTTGACAACATATGTATTCTAATTGTGATATAGCTTTAATTATCTCTGTACTAATTGAAAATTACATAGTTTATGCTTAATAACTAATTGAATATATATGTGGTTAAATAGTGATTCTTACAAACAACAAAGATCAGACAAAAATGTATGTATATTAAATGCAAAAAGGTCCATTTTTTATTATATTAGAACTTTAACATTGCTTAGTGGAGAGCCTAACTCTGTTATAAGTCTTCTTAATATCTAATGCTTGCAATTTGATTGCCTTTAGGAAGTACATTGTATAGATAGTAGAGGCGTATTTGTGAGTCACAAAGGAGAAAACCTGGTAAATTCTGAAGCACACATCGAGGATACGTATGAAAAGGAAAAATTGCAATCCTGTTGTTTAACAATGGCAGGGAATGAATCAATGACTCTCTTTTTGCTCTTAAAAGCACTGTCATACGTTATGGTCACGCTGAGCCCTACACTAAAATTTGTCCTTCATGAAATTGTTTCATGATTAATGGAGGAAAATTTTCCATTTACGTGGCACACAAAATAGTAATCATTTTTTAAAAATGACTCAAATTTCATATTAAGACATTTCATGAACAATTTTAAATTACAGGGATAAAACTTTGTTGTTTACACGGTTTGTAGTTAAAATATATATCAAGTTCTTTTTCTTTAGCTCATAGTTTTGGAAACATTTATTATTTTTATCAATTATAATATAATGTTGGTTAAACATTTATTTGATAAAATCTATTTTTGAAAAATGGTACATTTCATTCATGGTAGAAAATATTTAGAATTTATTTGCAGAATCTTTATTTTAAAACAAACAAAAATCATTTTAATTAATTCAACTATAGCACACAGCATCTTCAGCTTACGTAACAGAGTAAGTAATCCACATTTAGTACTTGTATTTTTGCTCTATTGAGCATTTTCAGTTTTATTTATAATATATTAATGCAATAAAAAATACGAGATTTTTTTTTTATTTTTTTTTATTTTTTATTTATTTATTTATTTTTTTTTTACGAAATCTAAAGGTAAATATTTTCTTAGTTTAAAATCATTAGTTTTTCTATTAAAAATGATTTTCTAGAAAATTACTAAATTCATGAGTACAATAAAAAATTTGCTAATGCTTTTTCGAGAGTATGCAATTTTAAAAGTCCTAATAGGAAATAGGTTATTTCAGAATGTAAAAGATGAAGATGATTTAACTCTTTATAGTTAAGCTCATAAGCAATTCTTTACAGTGTTTTCATATAGAAAATTTTTATGCCTCCACATATAGGAGCTAAATTTAATCAAATACTAATTGAGTGTCTAGATTCTGTCTTTGATAAAAGTAATTTATTAATACAATTTATTTTAGTATATTCAGTACATAAAATTTTTATTTACTAGAAAAGAAAAATTTTGTGTAGTTAAATAGTAATTTAAATTTTTTTAACCTAAATGAATTCTAATTTTTGTTTATTAAAATATTCCGTCTTATGTATTCAACAGGACACCAAACTAGTCAATTTGTCTCAAACATCTAACAAATTGTCGCATTATTCAGCATCATAAATACATATATATATATATATGTCTGTTTCAAATGTAATACTGAAGTATTGGAGTATTGGATACTTTTGATTATTTATGTATAACACTACATTATTTATATTTAAAATATTTTTTTCAATTTTCATTAGAGCATTTTTATTTTAATTTTAACATAAAAATAAGAATTTATACTTGTTTTATAATTTGCAAACCTTATTTGTTAATTTTGAAATAGTTAAAGAAAAACATGTATTTTTATTAGGTTTTTAATTTTATGAATTCAAAATAAAAATGTTTGGGGAATCAATAGCTTAAAAATCAGAACTGCAGCTCTTCTAAAAAGTATATTTTCTCATGATAAATGTTAATATGAAGATAGGAAATTTTTCATCATATAAAAATTATTTATATGTTCCCACTGAATGTTCTCATAAAATTATAATGGATTAAAAGTTCAAATAAATATTTTATATTTTAAGTAAAACGATTTGATGTTTAAATTAATTTAATTTAGTTTCAATAAAATAAATTTATTTTAACAGGAATATCTATTTTGATAAATTTATTGAATAAAATTATTTAATAATATAAATATACTAATTTCAATATCATAATAATGCTTTTCGTTACGAAATAATTAATTAAAAATTGTATGTTTCATGGAAATTACTAATCTCTTGAAAAATATTGTATTGTATAAGAAGTTTTTATTTTACTTACATTCTTATGTCTTTGTAGTAGATTCTTACGTATATTTATGTAAAGTTAATAGACAGAAAAACCAAATTATACACCATATAATTAGCCAATATTAAAATTTCAAACGTCAAACATTTTACTTTCAGATTTTTGAAAGTTGAGCCTATTGGAATTCAATTTGAAAATTTCCCTCCAACACCTTCAACTAAATTATTTTATCTTGTGACAAAATTTTGCCCTTTCTCCAAAAAGTGAATTTAGCAGAGTTAAATAATTACTGCTTGAGCAGGTACATAATTTTTTCTCATTATGTAATTTTAGAGCTCAACTATTTATGTCTCATATTTTATAAACTTAGTGTACACATATTCAGTATTTTTTTATCAATAATGCAGTGGAAAAGATAGAAATTTTTTAAAATATTGAATTTGTAAGGTTGATTATAAAATAAAATAATATTTGTATAAAAAAGCCCAAATTAATAAATTTTATTTTTAAAAAAATATATTTTAGTGTGAAATTAATTATTTAATATAAAATTATTTTCATGATTTTATATTTTTTTATAAATGATTTTATAGATAGGACCATGATGAATTTTTGAAAAGAGTATTGTTATCGTTGCCAAAATGTAATGGGTTTAATTACTAGATGTGGTGAAAAACATCATGTTTAGAAAACCCATGCTCTTTGAAAATTCGGTATTGTCCAATATTCCTCCATTCCTTCGGAGAAGAGTGCATTTATCAATTTAGTCATTTGACCGTGGTTTAAGATTATGAGATAATTGCTTGATCTCTTAAGATTTTGTCGGTGAATGGGTAATTTCAAACGTGTATAACAATAACCAAACCTATAATTAATAGACATTATTTATTTTTGAAATTTAAATTTTTGTTAGATAAAAGCATAAAATCAAAAAAATATAACTCAAATAAAAGAGAAAATAAGTGCAGAATTGATTTTTTCATTATCATCGCGGGGAAGGAAATTGAAGTTAAAACAAGGATTGTATTCGATGATAAAATTTTTTGTCAAAAGTTTAAAAATTTTTGTTCCCTGAATTTTACTTTATTCATTAGAAATATATCTAAAATTTAAATACTACAACAATATACAATAATTAATGCTTAGTCAGATACTTACTTAATAATTTTCAGTTTTTAACAAAATGTTTGCCAATAATGTCACATAGATTAATGAAATTTTAAATTGTTATGGGTAATATTTTGAATTCTGCTTTTGAAGAAATTTAATTATCTTGAAAAATCAAATTAAAATTATTTTATTATAAGTTCTACAGTAAAATGTATAACTATCTTATTGAGAAATTACAATAAAATATAATAAAATTTTAAGTAATCATTATCACGGACACTTCCTATAAACTCTATTATTGTCATTTAAAAGTTCTTAATATATTATTTCTTCAAAAATAGAGTAATTCAGTCTTAACAAAATTAATTTCTTTCTTTTTTTTAAAAGGATAAGTATATTTCATTCTTCATCAGAAGCTAAGAAATTTTAAATAAATATAAATGTGTAGTCCTTACCTTAAATTTTAAAAAGTTAAAATCTTTGATTCCAAAATTTATTTTTCTTATCCTAACCTTATTTTCTAATTGAATTCTGAGAATATACTATTGGTATTCTCGACCTGGAAACAAATTCTCATTCTTTTTCCTCAATTGTTTCTCGAGTAGTTCTATTTGGAATCCATTCCGTGTTCCCGAAAAATTTCTTTTTCCTTCTGCGGCTTAAGTCTTGTGGGCATTTACTTGGTAGAAATAGCGAAAAGAATTAGGTTGAGCAAGGTTAAATAATTGAAAATGTAGAAACAAAACCACAACTACTGAATGGCAGTCAGAACAAGAACTTCATACTTAGTTGCTTTGAAAGAAATGTTATGAAATTTTGTTTGAAAGCATAAATGTGGTGTGAACGCTTTCAACTTGAACTAATCTTAACCACCTTAATTATTTATACAAACTAATAACTGGATTCAATAGAACATAATGTTACTTATCATATTTATTAGTTATAAAAATTACTCCTTTGAAATTATGTATTACAATGTGTTCTTAATTCAACAACACAATTACTTCATAAATGATAAAAAATTTTTTTGAATACATTTACTATGAAATATATTATAATTTTACTGTAAAATATTTGCTAGCTCTTGTTATTCAAACATTATATATGTATAGTCCTCAAAAAAACATAATATAATGTGTTTTTGTGTCTAAATTAAGTGAAAGTTAATACATCTATTATTTATTTTCTTTCAAAGCTTCCAAAAAGTAGTGTATTTTGTTCGATGTTTTTATTTTTTCATCTCTTTGAATGTTCAAATATAATTACATGTTAAAGTATTGTAATATTTTAAAGTTAGTTATACCATTCTCTTTTTTATACTTAACATATTGGAAAGAGAAGAAATGATTATAAAGTAAAATAAATATCAGTTTAACACTATTAGATTTACTTGTATCTTATTTTAAATCACGTAAATCTATGTAGCCAAGCCTGTTGCATCTAGTTGATTTAGAAGAAAATACGGCAAATTTTACCTTTGTAAAAAATGTATCACCTTTAACATTTAGTGTCAAAGTTTTTGATTTATATTACTTGAATGCTTGTATGTGCAAATTTTGTTTTATTACTGAAGTTCCCTTAAAATTTTAAAGCAAATATTAGACTCAAAATTTATGTAACAAAGGATGCAATAAAAAATCAAAACAAAAAAAAACTAATAACATCTCTTAAAGAACCATACAGGATATTATTTCGTATAATATGAAAAGAAATTTTACAATGCAATGTAAGAATTATAAAAATGGGGTAAAACATACAAAGTAGCTTATTTAATTCCATTAATGATTTGGTAAATTTTAAATTCTTTTATTGAGAATAAAAGGTTTCTTACGAGTTTATTAAGTCAAGATAAAATATATATAAATAAGTTACAGTGTTGAACTCTAACTTTTACCACAAATTACCTGTTTGTGAATTTAATAACGTAAATTATTACTAAATAAAAATGGTAATTTCATTATGTAAATAAATAAGAATTTAAATTTCATGGTATTTCCATATTTATTTGTAAATTATCATATTACAATTATTTTTATTTTTAAAATAATAATATTATTGTTCATTTATTAAATTTTTAGATTAAGAGTCAAAGAAAACTAAGTTTTAAAAGAAGTTGCAATATATGGTGAATATTTTACGTCATGATCTGTAAAACTTATAAATGTAGTTGTTTTTTAAAAATAAATTGATTTCACTTATAAATTGAGCTTAAAAAACTGACAAATGGTTGATAAAATAACATCATAGATATTTTTTTCATTTTATAAAGGGAAAATCCGTATTTTGGTTTATTCGCTTTGTTTTGAGTTTATCAAATTTAGTTGTAGAATCTAAAAAATAATTTTTATTACAAAATAAGGAATTATTATAAAGATTTATTCAGTGAGCTTTAAAGAAATAAATCTTTATTTTAAAGAGTTAAGTCTTTATTTAATGATTTATACACTTAAGAATAACTCTTTACTCTAAAGATTTGTTTATTACTTTAAGTCTCAGTGATTGGCAAATGCTAATAATTCAAGCTAAATGATAACTTACACCAATTTGTTCTAATTATTTATTTTTCCTTTCAGACTTTTTTTTTAATTTTGAAAACCTATAATCATTAAGAGTAGATATTTTGTTTAAAAATAAAATTGGCAATTTATGACAATTTTTTAAAGATATTTTAATAGAGAAAAGAAATATAATGAGATTATTGTTTTACTAAGTATAATTGCTGCAAAACCCATATAAGAGCACTTTAAAAATTACTTTAAGAAAATGAGTTATTATTAATGCTTAAGGAATACCTTATTAATATTTCTGGGAAAGTATGACTTAATATTGACAAATATAGAAAAAATTCCTAAGTATTGGACATAATACATTTTTGGAACTTTGTACAATAATATCATATTTCGTGGTATTATTGCACAAAGTCTACATTCTATATTTATAATATTTTAAACCAGCAGAGCTGAAAATCATAATCACGTAGTAAAACAAAATTAATTATATAATATGTAAAGTATATCTATTATATTAAATATAACTTACAATGGAATTTATTTTTTAAATTAAATTGTTTAATATCATCCATATAAACCAAAATCAAAATAATTTAAAAAGCGTATGATTTAATATATAAATTAAATTCAACTGTGTTTCAAAGTAAAGTAAAATTCAAAGTTGTGTGAAATAACTTAAATGAATAATTGATATGAAATTCGATCATTTGTCTTATACGCTGCATAATTATTGATGTAATCAGAATTAAAGCTAATAAGGCATTAACCCTTGTCCATTTCAATTGATTAGAGAAACCATTAACGTGTTGGGGGGGGGGTCGTTCTAGTTGACGTAGAAGTCTTGTTAGGAAATGCATTCTACTGATTTTAAGCAGTATAGTAGATGGTTCAGGAAACATTGGTTTGCTATTTTGAATTATCGTATCAAACCACTTATGTTATATACGAAACTGTTATCTGAAATTCAGATTCACTTCGAGTTAACAATCCATTTCCTTGATTGTTTCACAATACGTGACATATTTTCGAGTATTCCATTTACAATATTTGATTTTCTATGGTAAGATTGCAGTTTGCAGATGAAAGTCAGTATTAGTTGATTTTCTCTTGATGCATAGAACTTCGAAGATAAATAATAGGGTGATAATTCAGATTAAAAATTTTACTCCTTATTTTTACAATATAGAATCTATATTATAGTTTGACTTTTACAAAGTAGAGATAACAATATATATATATGTTTTTATATAAAGTAAGTTTTTATCTGATATCTGAGTAATTACAATAATTTCGAAATAATATTTTGGGACATATTAAGAACCCAAATTAAAAATGTCTCATTTTGGTTAGCATACAAATAAAATATGAAAATTTTTATATACCAATCTGATCACAATTAATTATTGAAATGATAATTCATAACACAAACTCTATTTTTTCAATGAATAAATTTAAACAAATTTAAGTCAATAAAAATAAACTAATATTAACAGGAAATGTAGTTTCTTGAATTTTTTAATATAATATAGATCGTATTCAAAGTAATTTTTCTTGCAGTAAATATTTTGAAATTTTGAATTATGAAGTAATTTAATTTTTGAATATTCATTATTACGCATAACGTGTGATCAGAATATGATGTTTTATATTTGTTTAAATAGTTTTGTTGATATAAAATTCAATATATTAATTTTGAAATGCGGCTCATTATAAATAAAAATGATACATATTTATTTTAATTTAATAACTTAGAAATAGATAAATGTAACGTTGTAGTGTTTATATAAATGCTTAATGAATAATTTGATTTCTGGATTTAAAAATACTTTCAGAAGAAAATAAATAAATTTTAATTTTTTCTGTTTGGAAAAATGTCTTATCTAGTATAAAATACTCATGTGTTGTGACCAAAGGAAGGAAGGTAAATATTTTTATTCAGTGCCAGATCTTCCCTGATCCAGTGACATATGAAGCTAAATAAGCAGTACATGCAAGTCTTTTCGAAATTTATTAGCTCAAGAAGAATCCAATTAAGTAAGCACAGAAGGTGAAATAGCTGTTAATTTTATTTATACTTGAGAGATGAAGCCCGTGGCTTAATATATGATTCAACCCACAGCATCTAATCAAAACGGAGATGCATTTATGCCAAAGCTAAAGAGGTATTTAAGTTCTGAGGCTCAACTTCTCCGGGTTTCAATTAAAATGGCTCCCCTAGCGAGGCTGAAGTTTATTGCCATTTTCAAAACGGGAAGAACACAACATTTAAACGTATCCATAGTCGCATATCTCGTAGTTGTCTCGGCTGCATAACTTCCAAATTATATTATTTATGCCGATCTCCACTGTCTCTTTTGGGGACGATGATTATATACTGTGCTTTTGTGCATTTGCTAATTAAACGATATAATCGCCTTATACAGGTAAATAGATATTGAAATTGGATTACGCAATTCGTATTTTATGCAGTAGCTTCAATTTCTATTCACTGCTTAAGATTTATGATTGAGCAAAGCATTTAATGTTCTTAATGTTATCAGAGCATCTTATGTTCTTAAAACTAATGATGAAACTCAACATATCTTAAAGTATGAATATTATGAGAAGTGCTGAAAGAAAATTTTTAATTCAAAAATTTTAATATTGACTGTGCAAAATAATTTTGTTTGATTAAATAAAATGTATTGTGAAAGATTCACCAAAACAAAATAATTAACAAAGTTTCCTTGATAAATTGTTTTCATCTGAATTGTTTTAACATTTTAATTTATATGTAAAAGCTAAACTGTTTAAGCTTATTTAATAATAATTTGAACTATTTTTAATTTTGAAATTAAATATTAATTTAAAAATTGCACAGCAATTTAA
>JAPDSC010128051.1:498145-521583 GCA_026290005.1 Latrodectus geometricus
AGATGTAAAATTTTTTCTTTTAATCTAAAAGAAATTTATATATACATTTAACATTATAATTATATTAAATTTAGGCATAAAATAATACTTAAATACCGCTTGGTTTTATATTCAATATTTACCTAAAGGGACATTTAGATTAAAAGAAATTAATTTAAATGGATTTTTTCCCAATTTGTTTGGAAATTTTTACATCTAGTTTAGTATCTGGTCTGTGTTAGTATCTGATTATGAATTCCAATTTATTTTTTAAATTACAACCCAATTTATCTGATTTATTTAGACGCATACTTTTACAAGTCAATTCCTTCACATGCATAATAAATAATTAAACAAAAATTATATTTTTAAATACATAATGCATTTGTATAATAATCAGTTGACAGCCATAATTTAAGTTAAAGAATAAAAAGGGTTAAATTGCTAGATAAGTACATTTTTTTCTTCCTTAAAGTTTTCAGAAATTGAAAAGAATACTTTTGTAAATTACACACATATCCTTTTAAATAGTACTTTTATTTCAGACATCTTATATTTTATATCATGGTTTTTCCCTCTCTTGCTGTTGTTAAATTTGCTTTCTACACGTCAGCAATATTGCTTACACTTCTTGTCTTTTTTATCATAGTACCTAATAATTTTGACTATTTTGTGTGGAAGAGATGTAAAGCATTTCAATAGTTTTCACTAAATTAATGTAGGTAAGTTAAACGTAAAAATAATTTTATTCCGTCATCAAACAGAGTGATATTAAATAATATAAAATAAGTGATCTTAATTCATTTCTGAACAATACTAGGCAAAAAATTGTTTATTCTTAAGAGCTTAATTAGTTACAGAAATATGCTAAAACATTTTATCTTGAGCACGCATTGTCAGTTTCAACAGCAGACAAAAATACTTGACATGATTTTGTTTTCCACTGTTCAAGCCATTCTTTAAAGAATATCACTAACAACCTGTCAGATACCATTTTAAATATCCAATTAGCTTAGCTAAGATACATTTTTGCTTATTCTGATATAATTGGCTGTATTTAAAGACTTTAACTAAACATATATCTATTAGAATATAAAATGTTTAATGAGCTCTTGTTTTGATTTTGAAAGATTTCGGAAATAATTTACGTGAAGGTAAATTTCAATATTTTCTCAGTTAAAATGCTTGAAATGATATTCGTGAAACACATAATGGATATTTTTAATGTATTTAATATTTTATGTGAAATTGTATATATAATTTATAATTATATACTAAATTATACATTATACTGTGTTTTCAAGCGAACGCTTTATTCTGATAATCTAAGTGGATTTATTTTTTATCTTTGAAAGTATTTTTACCAGATTTTCATTACATTTCCTCATTTAACAAAAAAGTATAATTTTTAAAATCATTTTTTAAACATATATTAATGGGAACTTGGCATATCATTACAAAATAATAAAATGTTTAGGCTATGAGCTATTCCTGGAAGACTCTTGCATTAAAACTAAATAAAAATTTGCAATATGGTTTCAAATTTAATCTCACAGATTATCAAAAGAAATAAAAATATATGTGATCTTATATACCTTATAAATTTACATAAATCTTCGGGTATTTATTCGGAAATTGTTCAATTAGTTTTCTAGAAAACTTCTATTTTTTATTTATTTTTAGATCAATAAATATTATATAGTAGTAAGCTAAAATTTAATAAAATCCAAATGATATCTATAAAATAATTAGTGAAGTATTATCTTCGATTCCAAAGTAAAACTTTTATTGAATGAACTTTGAAAAAATTAGAGTGAAAGCAACAATAATGTTAGAAAATAAGTTGAGGCTTTATGAATCAAAATACTCCTATGGCCATCAGACATCTTTCCCTTTGCAAAGTAACTAAACTTCCCTACATATTTTCTATGGCACATTAATGGAATTCAAAAATGCTGTTCAGCTAGATTTAAAGGAAGTCTTTCCAGACACGCTATTGCCAGTTTTCAGTATATTGTGATTAATCTCAATTGTTTCATGATATAACATTTAAGTAATAAGTTCATTTTTTTGTGCTTATAACTAAGAAATTTGTTTTTTCTATTGTTTCCTTATTTTAGTTTTCTTTTGAAACCATTTTAAATTATTTAATTTACATGATCAATACAAGGATTGTTTAATACATCACGTTTATACCTTCTGTTTGTTATTTAAAAAGTAACATTCATTTCATTATAAAAATTTACTATTTCAATCTAATGACATTTTGTTAAAACCACAAATTAATTTTTATAAGTTTTCAAGATTTTAAGGAATATTTCGTGCATTTTGGTTGTGTATATTTACAATTACAATAGTTTGAAATATTGTAATTTTAATGTTGTTAAATATATAAGGCCTAATTTGTAACAATTGAAAAAATATGTATCCACTTTTACCTTGATAAATAATGAATTCCGATATCGAATAGTTAAAAAAAAGACTTATACTTCAATTGAATTTTAAAGTTACATAATGCTGTTCTCTGTTTTTTTTTTATTTTTTTTTTAACAAACCTAGTATAATTTAACTTAAACTATCATAAAAAATTTATATTCTTTTCAAGAAATACATAGCAGATATAGTATGATCTTTTTATCTATATAGTGATTCTTCATTTCAGTAACTAAACACCATTATGTGATGCTTACACTGATTTTTCTAATGTATTCCTTTGAAAAAACTGTCTTATATATTTATTTTAGAAATAAATTATTTTATTCGTATTAAATAGTGATAAATAATATTTACTGTTACATGAAAACTTGTTTAAATTTTTAATAAATTTATAAGATAATATTCAATATTAAAGGTTTTATATCTAAAATATCATCTGTATTAATATTGATAAATAAAAATCCTAGTTACGTGAAAATTTTAATTTACTTGTAAAAAAACAACAAATAATTGAAAATTTGTCATTTCCTTTATCTCAAAGTTATGATTGATTATAAATAAGAGTCTGTTAATAATCGTAAATATCACTAAAATATTTATTTCATAATTTTGCTTCTGTAACATTTTGCCAAATTAAATGATATTGGTTAAATGTAGAACTTTAAAATTGAAAATAAAAGTCATTAAAATACATGTTTATTAAATATAGGATATATGTTACCAGTCTAAGTATTTCATTTAAATTGGTTTTTAGGAAAACTATTTTAAAATATCATTGAATATATGATTTTCAGTATTCTACTAATTTTGCAATATTGGATGACTTAATTAACATCAAGATTCTGTTTATTGGTAGTGTCAGGTGTTTCGGGATCCATCCATTCAGTTTTCTTGATATGTAAATGGTAAGCTATGTACGGAAAATTGACAATGATTAAAAATGTATAGAGATAAATAAAACAAAATCATGGAAATCATATCACTTATTACTTAAAAGACTGAAAAAATTGCTATGCAAAGTTATTTACTTCTCTTTTTAGGAAACATACAAATTATGTGTTACAGTTTGTAATATTAATGAGAATAAAATCAGATTTTCCCCTCGTGCTGGAAATGCTATACAAATTTCACATCTGTGCATCTACTTTCCTACCAAGGGCTTAAAAAAAAGGACTCGTTTCGAAATGTTCTTCGTTTATAATCTTAAGATTAGATGCTTTCTCATTCAGTTGTTCAGAACCGGTTTTTAACTAAAAGTTCTAATCAGATTAGTTTCTTTAATATTAGAGAAAAAATATCCCAATATAGAAATGCAAAACTGAATAGATTTAGCCATATTTTAGCATTGAAGACTATAAGAAGAGCATTTATTGTAAAGATTGTATTTATAAAGTGTTATATATTCATGTTTTGCAAGTTTGTAAATCCGGAAAACCTCCAATTGCTATCGCGACCAATATCAAAGTAGCTTTCATCTCACGTTGTTCGAAACTGCCATGATTAAAACCAAAGTGTTCCACTTTAAAAAGCGTGACATCACCAAGACATGATAAGTTCTCGTGAAAATTCAATAAAAGTTGATAGAAGGGTATATTCCTTTCTCAAGGAAGTTCTTATCCTAGAAACTAAAGCAATAGAATCGTTTTCAAAATAAACACTAACTGCAGTTTAAAATTATTAGGCTAAAAGAAATGTTGTACTATAAATTTTAACTGGTGTTTTGCACTGTAATTAGTATATCATAATTTTAAAGAAGAATTAATATGAATATACCATTTTTATGAAGAAAATTGCACTAAAATTGTATATTTTTGCAAGAAAATTTTTGGCGCAGCTTGTCCTTATTCGACTTTGCGCCATAAAACCCAACCCAACAGCAAAGAAAATTTTTGAATGCAATAAATTCAGTCATTGTATACACACTTTTAAAACAATATTCAATAATAATAACTATTTTTAGAAGAATATAGTTATTATTTATTTAGAGTATGTTTGCCTCGGAGGGACTTTTACACTCAATTAAAAGATTTTTGAAATTTACACAAAGAATTCAACAAAATAAGTTAATTTTATCTAATTGTTATGATATAAAGAGGCAGGTACGTGGAATTCAAAATAGTTCATTCAAGGCATAATAAGAAAGAAAAAGCGTTTTCGTATTTACTGTGAAATATTATTTTAAAATTTTAGACATATGAAGAAACATGGCAGTCTGATAATCTTCTTTTAAGGTTATAAATACAAAAATTGACTTCAGTAAGCGATAAATCATAAGAACTGGCTCTCTCAAATTTATGAGAAAATACTATTTTAAGAATGAATCAAATTTAAAAATACTTGGATCACAAACTGAAAATAGAGTTTCAGGCAGACTCTTAATAGTGATTAATTCTATCAGCCTACATTTACTCATCGTGAAAATTTTGTTATAATTTAAGTACACTTCTGAAATACAGCTGTTGCTGAATAATTAAACAGATGAAAATAATGATAATATATATCTTCTACACTTATATTCATGTTAAAGGGAGAATATATGTTATTTGTGCGATACATCCAGCACTCCACAATAGGTATTTTTATTAGATGTTTTAAATGGACGATAAACACACGCCATTTTCAAAAATAAATTAGGAATTTTTATCAAAAAATAATCGCCAATAAATTAGGCTTACAGATTAAAGAAGAGTATATGTTGTGAAAGGAATATAAATGGAACTTGCTCATATTAAAATGTGAATGAAAAATCCCATTTAAAGAAGGTTGTGTCTGATTTTATTATCAATTGCTTGTGTTATTGTCACCATCAATATTATGCGATACCTTTAAAAGGTGAGTGTGAAGTAATAAATATTATTGGGTTATTTGGAAAATAACAAACAGAAAAATTAATGATAATTTTTTCCAGTCAACTTCCCTCTCAAGTCTCATTACGATTTTGCGTTTTGACAGCTACTATAGCAAAACTTATATGTGAAAACATTAGTTTTATTCTGCTTAATAGTTTTTCTATGTACTCTATCAAATATAAAAAGATGAAATCAATGTTCTGTAAATACATATCTTTTTAAATACTAAAAAGGTAAAAATGATATTCAATGAATAAAATATTCGATTTGTATGCAGCAGCTGTATATTAGCTAAATGTCAAAGGGAAAACAGTTTTGTGAAATTTCATTCTGGTAATTTTGATACTAAGCATCTTCACTTTGGAGAAAGTTGAAGCTGATTAAAGTAATATATTTGCGTTGATTGCTGTAAACCGCCCGAAAAACAACTCTTGATCAGGTGAAACACCTTTTTTAATTTGAAAATATAACGTATATGTTCCACATGATTATAAAGAAGAAGAATTTTATTTGTCATATTAAATTTTATGAATTCTCAAACTCAAAAAAATGGATATTTTTTGAGGTAATCCTTATTGAGGATGAGAAACGGGTTGTCTACTACAATTATGAAGTATAAAAGTTAATCCAGATCGCATAAAGGGATTCAAAAACTGCTATTTATCAAAGAAAATTGATGTTGTGCGTAAAATGTGATTTCAAGGAAATCGTTTTTTTTAGTTTATATCTTATAGTACAGTACCACAGTCAATTTTTACTAAATGTATTGTCATCAAATGAACAAATTGAATTATTTACTGAAACAAAAAAATGCCAAAATTGATAAAAGGATTGTGTTGTACAAAAATAATTTCACAACCATGCAAAAGTATTGAATGTTTGGAAAGTCACTTCGTTTCTCCAACCTGAATCAGTTTTTTGCTAGTCAAAACCAATCATTTTATGAGTATGAAATCATGCTACGAAAATAAAGATGGTAAAAAGTATTGGACTAAATTTTTCACAATATATAATTCAATAAAATATTTATTCCCTATAAATTTTTCATTTTCATATTAAAAGAAATAACTTACGGAGCAAGCCAATAAAATGCTTTTCGTCAAATAATTTTGTAGTGATTGGAAGAAATAATAGTCTGAAAATGTCGTATTTGTTCTATTACGGTAGATGTAATAGTATATCCTATGTATCCTGTAAAACTTATGGTAAATTATTAAAGTCACAAAACATTTTATATCAATTTAAAATCCTACAAATATTATAACTATTTTTATAGTCAATATAATATGCAAATATGTTACTTTTGAATTATTACTTGTTCCAGTCTCAATAAAAAATTTTGAAACATTTATATGTTTGTTATCATTAAAATGACTCATATTAGATTTTTACCTCAATACTAGAATTTCTTGAGATGAAAAAAATAATAATAATAATAATGTACGAAAGATGTTAAAAAATGTTAGAGAAAATTAAGAAATATACATTATTCAATAAAATCTTTACATGCCAGAAGAAAATCGTCTTTTATTTTCACAAAAGGAAATTGTGTTTTGAACAGTCAATAGGAAAATATATACAACATAAATATATGTATATGTATACATATATATATATGTATGTATTATATATACCTATGTAATATGATATACATTCTGACAGCAGACATATTTCTTTCGAAACACTCTTTTAAGCTTCTTTATTCTCTTTTATGAAGTTTGAAAACTACATATATTTGTTTCCTAAATTATTTAGTTAATTCATTTTATTCAAATAACTGTTTAGCTTCCTCTTCAACATTTAAATCTTACTCAACTTAGAACTTTTATACTTTTAAATTGATGGAGTCAAAAATTAGAAATATAGAATAGCTTAAAATGACATAGAGTAACTTAAAAAAACCTATTGAAGCGACCACAATGTAATCTATTATATGAGTCCAGGCTGTCAAAGTCACATTCTTGGAGTTAGAATATACTTCGTGATTTATGCCGCATTGAACAATCTTTTTCTTACCATGAAGCTCAATATAGGAACTTTGATATTAACTTAAAATAATGGGAATTTCCTCGTTATATCGTGAAACTAATTTTTTTGTAAGCATTTCATTTATATATCAAGATTATAACTTCTAATATTTAATGGAAAAAATTTTTGTATACTAATTTTGATAAAATTTTGATGTATTCTATTACTTTTTTAATATATGAGCTATTTTAGTATTATATCTAAGCATTTATAAGGAAAACAAATTGAAATAGATCAGTGCAGTTACAATTTATAAGCTATGTACAGGAGATCCTTATTTATAATTTATCCATATAAGACAAAGCGTTTTTTAATAAAGAAATAAAAAAATTCTTGAGAAAGTATAAAGTTTACAATGAGATTGTATTGTAGCTTTATCAAGGATGACCTTTTAAATATCAATTAAATTTGTAAAATAAATATAGTAATCTAATAACTTATAAGAGTAAAGCATTTAGCTTGTATTGTTTTTGATTTTTCAAGAAAAATAGGCAAGAGAATAAATTTAATAGAACAAGGCATATTTTTAGTTAAATTATAACTTAATAGAATTAATAATTGGAATAATAATCTTTATTGTAAAACATTATACTATTCATTTTAAAAGGTGAACATACTATAACAAATAAAATATATTGATATAAGGAAAATTATTTTTTTGGAAGAATATTATAATTTTCTTGATTTTCTCTGATAAAGAAACAGTAATATTGTATTCAGGGAATAAAATCTAGGAAATATCAATTAAACATGAAGTGTATAAATGTATTAATTTTTGAGAGCAAAAACAAATTAGGGCAATTAATTTTTTATTATTTTTTATCATATAAGATAAAATGATTACTCATAAAAGATAGGATGATACTTTTGAAATATTATATATAAAATAACTGTAATCAGATTAGTCTCATTAAATATTACTTATTTTTCCAAGTATGTAAAGAAAAATTTTAATTAATTATTTCAATGTATTTTGTTTCAACCATAAAAAGATAATACCAAGATTTCCGAATTTCAGAATCAATTATCGATACAATTAAACCAATAACAGTACTATTGTAAATGTGAATTTTTCAAGGGTATATACTCTTTCATTTTTTTAGTGTCAATTTGTATAGTTGTATAATATGAATAAATATTAAGCTGTGGTAACTATTTATTATATCTTAAATGTTTTATGAATAAGAATGCCAGATAAGATCAATAAAATTTATTGATTTTATATGGTTATATAATTTTCAACTCTACAAAATAAATTGTATTTTTTTAGTCACATATATTTATTCTTATATTATATATATTTATACTTATATTATTTGCTTTATGAATATTTCGTGGAAGTTTATAATGGCGTTTATTGATTTTATTAAAAGAAAGAAAAGTAAATTCTCTGCTGAATTCAAAATACGTAGTATAAATTTTAGAAAATATTTTTATCTATATCTAGGAAAAATAAATTTTCCTAATTAAACACTATTAACTCGAAATTTAAAATTCTTTTATGAACAAGATTTGTCACGCTTTATGTTAGTTTTATGTTTTTATCATTAAGTTCTTGAATAATTAAAGCAAATTATGCATAAATATTAAGTTTTAAGAAGCAATCTTTTATTTGACCAACTTTAAAAACTTCTATATTCTCATTCCCAAGAAAAAAAGCAATCCTTTTTTCAAGTTAAGCAATTACAACTTTTCTTCATTTGATCATATGATAATCACAAATTTTCCTCAACAATCATTCCAAATGGTGATAAAATGATGATACGGCAGATTCCTAATAGTTTCGAGAGTAGTTCATATAAAGTACTTGGTTTTTTGAGTCAAAGATCAAAGAAAGTTTCAGTTTTGGCCTAGTTTCACTAGACTATTTTTATTGAAGTATTAGTAACGGTCCTTAATACTGATACTTTTTCTAAACTTAATCATTTTTTCTGAGTTTCAGCTAATGGTCTTTTATTGCCTTAATGGTGAATATTTCTACATTTTTCTCTTTTGTGTAAGTAACAGCACATAAGATATTCAATTGTTTCAACCTGTTTTGCATAAAATTATTCGGCTAAATGGAATTTATCAAATTACATATTCAAAAATTTTATTTAACGCCAGTTACTATAAGAAATAAAAAAAGTTCAAAGCAATTCGCACTAAATTTAAACTTTTAATTATATACATTTTATGTTTTGCTATAGAAATAATTTTTAAAACTGACTTTATAAGATCTGGTGACTGATTTAATTTTTGTTTTAAATTAAAATGATTCTGGGATTTTTTGAGTTTATTTAATTACCAAAAATTTATTTTATGTTTTCTGAAGTTTACGGCAAATAAACGGCATTGCGATAAAATTAAGAATGTAAATACTTGCTTGCTTCAAATGCAAGTGCATGTATTCAAAAAGACAAAATCAAAGTAGATTGATTTTGTCATTCTGTTAATAGTTAGATTCCATTTATGTAATAATAAAATTGACTCTTATCAGTTCATTATAAAGTTAACTAATTCTTTTTTCGGGTATAAGCATTTTATATAATACGTATTAGTACTGAAAAATAACATTGAACGGAATGAAATACAAGTTAAAAAATTTTATTAATTAGTTCTTAATAAAATTTTTTTAAAAACTGTATTATTTCAATATTATTAAATATAATCAGGTATATGCATATGTATATAAATTAATCATATACATTAATATTAGATATAATAACATGTTTTATATTGCCCTTCTTTATCTAAACTATCTAATGCAAGATCAATTTTCGACACATGAGGAATCAGTTGGAAAAAATGCATTGCAATTGTTGAAAAACCATAAGATATGATGATGAGGAATTACTTTTGTATTTTTATGGCTCTTCGTCGTTTCAAAACAGACAGAAAACTACAAGTATCTATTTAAGTGTCATTGTTTGTAAAAAAGGAATATGTAATTTAACTTGATTGTAACTAATATTTCTTATCTTTAATTTGATAATTTATTTAACTTTATTACCATTAACATGTGCCCCAGTCTGCTTCAATAAAAAAAAATTGAGATAAGCTTTACATCATTTTAGAAAAAATTGTTCATTATTTAAGATTCTTAATTACATGTTTACATGCAAAAATATATTGTAATATTTACTGCAAATTTAAACATACTACTTTCTTTTAAGGCAATTTATGATACGTTTTCATACTTTATGACTAAAGCAGAATCTACACTTTTGAAAGCATCGTACTTCGAAATATTTTCCAAAATTTTTTATTGAAATATTTATTGAGAAAATTAGATCTTAACGTGGACTCCAGTGAATTTCTAGGTACCTAAACATAATGCAGTAGTAATAGTTTTGATGGAAATTGTTGGAGAGAATTATGTATGTGAGAGACATGTCCGCTAATACTTATAAACATTACGCATGGCCTTATTTCATGATACTTCTCTCTCTTATTGAGGGAAAACTAACCTGACCCAAAGACAATTAATTTCACAAAGAATATGATATAGTTTTCTTAAAAACTTAATAAAAAATATATTTTTGTCTAAAGCTTATTCTAGAGATGATACTTTTCATCTAAACTTAGCTATTTTAAGCAGATTGAAGACCACTTCTAGATAAACTTATTTGCCTCATTGTCACATGATAATTCTCTCTTCCAGTAGCAACTGGATTAGATCTTCATGAGGTCATTGAAAGGTTCATACGCAACTGCTGTCGTTATATAAACAAAAGCATAATTCATCTGAAAACACTATATCATGTCACTCCATTTGATTACTTTTTTTGGAAATTCACAGGGCTCTCTTTGGAAACCATTGCAAGCAATTAATCTGTACTCTTCATTCCATGAAAACAATGTTAAAAGATGCCATGACTATATACTTAATTTGTAAATCAGCGAATAATGTCCTGCTCTATCCGAGAACATCAAGATATTCTTCTTTTGTTGCAATGTAACGAAAGTGGTCAACGGGATCACTCGTACAAGCTTGCCGGTGCATCGTTCTCTACCTTCTAAAGTCACATTAGCATCAATGTCATCTCTGGAACATGTTACAATTTGTTTTTCCATCTTCCATCGCCACACACGATGTACTTAGGACGTGTGTAGATACCTTGCGTCTGCAATTTGATTCACTGACCAATAAGTTTCTCTCTGTTCTACTATCCAGTACACCCTATTACCCTCGTGTACTTTTCATTCTGGTAGAAGTGTCTCGCTCTTCAGCGTCCAAAGATTCTCAGTACTGAATATCTCCTCTGGATTAAAAAAGTCTGAAAGAAGATTATTATGACAGATAGAACAACACGACAGTTATCGACTTTCTAGATTCCTTCTGCTCTATTTCGTTTCGTTTGTAACTGAGAATGCAATATTCTTCAATCATTAGCATAATTCAGGTCACAATATCTATCCTGCAGTTTACATATTTTTCTGATAATGAGTTCATGGGTTGCATCTTCACTGATATTCAATGGATTTTAAGTATTAACTTTCACTTATTTAATTTCCTTTCCTTTGAAAAATAATTAATTAAAAATAATTCTTAATTTGTATAATTCATTTAATATTATTTAGAATGTTAGATTTAGTATCTTAGCATATATTATATATAATTTCTACATACAATATATATATTATTTTATTTCTTATCAAATAACTGTCTTACAGAGGATAAAATTATCCACTTAGTAGAAATATCTATTTTATAATTAATTTTTGTGTTTAAATTTAATACAAATTAATGTATTTATTTATATACCATTATGTGTGTTTCAACACAGATGAAAGAGAGAGAAAAATGTAAAGTGCTTTTTGATAGCAATTGCATTTCGTTAGAAAATTAATATGCATACAGTTTAATATTTTAATGATTTCACGTCACACTTATTTAGTTTAAAACCTAAATTAATAATAAATTTATTTGCATAATAATAAATAAATTTTGTTAATATAGGGACATTTATTCAGCATTTTCCATTTATTATTAATTGCTAGCTTAAGATATTTAAATTTCAAAATAAAAAATCATTCAGGCATTTTAAAATTCCAATATAACTTTGATTAAAAAATAATTATGTTGTTTTTACTTGATTATAAACTAGAAGAAAAATGAAATCATACAAATGTATCAGCTAAAATTTTGATTTTATTATTCTAATAAAATGTTTTCATATAGAAAATTATTAAATTTTGTATCATAATTTAAATTTTTAAATAATAATTTCAGAAAAAATTGGCTTAAGAAATTCATTATTTTATGACACAAATATTTTCTTTTGCTGTTGATTATTTTCAAACTAATGTAAATAATAAGAAGTGTGGAATTTAATGAAATACTTTCAATATTTTAGACTTGTAATTGTGTTTGCATCGGTATAATATAAAAGATAGTTGCTTTTTTCCAATGTTTTTAATTTTATTTTTACGTGTATTTTCAACTATCTATGCAAATTTATTATACAAGAACTATTTTGCTATTGAAGATAGAAAATGCAACAAATATATATATGTTAACATAAATCGAAAGAAATTCAATTAAAAGTGTTTTCTTTCAAACTTTAGGTAACAATCTTTTACCATACAGGTTTTTATCAAATAGAAAAAAAAGGGTAGATGACATATGTTGTATTATCAAACTTTTTCTACGAACAAACAATTTATGCATGCCTTTTTTATATTTCAGCTGCTATAAATGCTGAATGTGAACACTTGAACGTGCTATTGATTGCATAACAACTGAAATTGAAATGGGGAAGAAAAATTTTCTGAGCGTAAACGTTATAGCCAAAGTCTTTGCTGAAGAAACACCTTGCAATTCAATATTGCCAATCCGTTTCCCCCCAGACGCCCACCATCCGATCCTTTCGTGTCTTCCCCCAATGTCTTCCCATTCTTCTATTCAGCAGGCTATCTTTTATTTTATTTCACGGAATTGCGTCTTTATCTTTAAAGTATTCGGATTTAAATGGAAATCCAACTGCAAAGATTTCGTTTCAAGAATTCAACTCTTATTTGGTGCCGCGGGTAGAGTGTACGGAAGTCTACTGTAAAGTTAAATAATGCGGAAAATGCACATACTTTTTTATTTCCACAATATATTTTCCTAAATATTGCTTTTATTTAAAATTTTATAGATTTATCTTCTTGAAGCCTATAGAATATTAAAAAAAATAAAACTCTTGGTATATTTTATTGCATATCTTAATGTATTTAATAATGTCTCTTAAAAGAATTTGAGTGTCGTTTTGTTTATATATAGATCTATATTTATGTATTATATTTGTGTGTTTCAGTATGATTAATTTAATTAAAAAGCAGTTAATTTCCAAATAATTACATATTCTTTTTAACTGACAACTATATAACAGCTTTTTTAAGTTACCACATACTTTATTTTATTTCGAATGCATAGCTTGTTTGTCTAGAAATATTAAATCACGCTATTTATCTCAGAGAAATTACAATCTATATAAAAAGCAAGTAAAAATCCGAATTATTTTAATTTTATTTTTGATTAGTAGCTAAGCTAGCTTTTTTGATTGATAACTAACAATTCTAACAGAAATTCACAAGGTCTTCTTTCTTTTGGCTTTTGATTGTTGATATTTGTTGTTATCGAGGTATTCTTGATGGAAATATGTCTCTTTACCTTTAGAAAATTTTCAAATTTTTTGATAAAATTACATAACATAAGCATTTTAATACACATATTATATTAGTAAAAACACAATTGATAATTATGAAACAAATCTAACTCGATTGTTACCTGTCTTGAAGAAAACCACTAAGAACTTCGAATAATAGGGATTATCCACAAATTTACTTACAAACCCCATGGAAAGGAGTTGTGATAAATTTGTTAGAAAAACATTAAAAATTACTCATTAAAATGAACAATTTTTAAAAATTAAGTAAGAGATCTTTTTTTAAAATAGCCTTTGAATTAAAAGTTTTGATTCTGTTGAATATCGCCACGATCTAAAATGATCATTATTTTAGATCGGGTTATTTAATGAAGGAATCAAGACTGGAGCCAATGGCAGTACTTTATGAAAATCAAGATTTTTAAGTCAGTTACCTAGCATAGGTTAAAGGATTTATCTATTTATCGCTAATATCCAGTGATTCGTATTCAAATTATCAATTTTCATATATATTAGACAAACTAGCCGAAACATTTTTGTATGTTAAAGGTTTTTTATTTTTTTATAATTGGTTCTTCTATCATCTAAATTTAGTCCAATGGTAAAGTTTTTAATAGTTATAATTTTTAAAATGTTGAAGTGATGAATTCCATTTTTGATATTACGAAGTAGCAGAAAGTGAGTCATTTAAATTCTAACAGTCTCAATTTATGAATATTTTAATTTCCAATTATAATTAACGATACAAATACACAAATTCATAGGACAGGAAAATAATATCTTGCTTTTACAGTTATTTTGAATAGTTGATAAACTGAAGTGCCCTTCAAAGGAAATACAAAAATAGGTTAAGTATAGAGTTATGTCAAATTTCTTTTTTTTTTTCTTAATTTACTCTAGTTTGCTTCCAAATAATTCCCTTTACCTGAAAATTGCTTAGTAATTTTTAGTATGCGTATGTATTAACTGATTAATTAATTAATTTTTGTAGTTTACATTATCATTATAAAATAATTAATACATAAAATATTTTTTGTTAAAATATATTGAATGATTTGATATATTATATGAATTGAATTTTTAAAACCACAGAGCTTAATTTTGTGCAAAAATATTTTAACACATAACTTTATCATGTATTAAAAATGATAATACTAAGTCATGCATTTTTCCAAAATTGTTCTTTATTTAGAACTACAAATTTTACGTTTAATGCAAGCTTTTGAGAAACTGGATTTAATTTTTTAAAATTGTATGATTATTCATGGTACTTGAATAATTTTTGAATAAAATAAGTTAAATAGTACATATGAAATGTGATGAAAATGATTATCAACTGTCTGATTAATTTAAATAAGGAATAATACTTAGAAGTCACTAAAACTACTTAAAAAGACGTTTCTTGCAAACGTTTTTGAACTTTTTAATATAAAATGAAAAAAATATTGACAAATAATAGTTTTTTTAAACTAGACTTAGACAAACATGAATGAATTTCTTAAAGTTTTTCTGCATTAAAAATTCTCTCGATTGTTCACATTTCATTAATAAGTTAATCAAGTAAATATCAAAATTTACCTAATAATAAGTACCGTATACAATGTATACAAAAAATATATGAATCCTACATCCAAATACTGGAGCCAATGTTTAAAAAATTTCAAAATTTAAAAATTAGCTAGTATAATAAAATATATTTAAAATTCATCACTTTGATTTTCAGAACCAAAGAGTATTTTAAAATTTCCTATTAGGTCAAAGACCACCTCGATAAGTAAGAGCAACCATCAATTTAAAAGTTATCAATAAAAATATGGACTCTATAAAAACAAATTTAGAAAATAAATAACATCAAAATGCATATTGACAGTGAAATTTAAATGGAATGAAACCCAAGTTGTAAATCATTCAATTATCCCCTGTAAAACTAAATCATTTAATTTTAGCGTAAATAAATTTGAGTATGTATTCAACTAAACTTAACATAAGGCTCATACATAAAAATAGAAAATATTCAGGAGAAAGTAATTTTCATATCATTGACACATTTTTCTCTAGCTTTATCTTGGATTTATCTCCTTTCGGAAATATTCAATTCAATCATCAATGTAATGAATTATAAGTATTTCAGAGGTTAACCAATTCACAAGAATAAAAAGTAAATAAACATAACCGTATTACACTACTGGTCAACGTAAATGCAACAACTTGAAGAAAGAATGCAAAAAACATTAAATATACAGCATGCAT
Organism: Latrodectus geometricus; assembly: GCA_026290005.1. Classification (NCBI taxonomy): domain Eukaryota; kingdom Metazoa; phylum Arthropoda; class Arachnida; order Araneae; family Theridiidae; genus Latrodectus; species Latrodectus geometricus. The sequence continues at coordinate 514,320 of JAPDSC010128051.1, forward strand.
TAGCGGAGGAAAGATATGCAAGTGATTAGAAATTTGGAGCAGATGCACATCACGCACATGTGTGGCGCTACTTCAAAGAACTATTTAAGGCTTGAAGATTTAGATGATTTCAAGTTCTGTGATTGTGTTTTTTTAAAGCGATCATTTATGCCTCGTAGAAAACATAGATCAATTTTTTATCAAGTATCCTAATTTAACAGAGGAAGGATTGTGGCCTACCGAGATTGTGGATTATCTTTTAGGGAAATCGGTAGTCTTGTTGGACGAAATAAAACAACTGTATTACGGATATGTGATCATTGGATGCAGGAAAGTACGACGGACCGACGTGTTTGATCACATCTACCTCAGTGCACCACTTTATGTGATGACAGGCAAATTGTGCGCATGGCAGTGATGAATCGTTTAGCCACATAACGAACCATAGTACAGCATATGCACTCTGTAACACATCCTCCAGTAACTGCGAGTACGATGCAACGCCGTTTATAGCAAAGTGGTCTGTCCGCAAGACGTCCATTGCTTCGTTTACCCTTGGCACAGAAAGACGTATCCGCCAATGGTGCAATGAAAGAAGGATGTGGACGGCAGAAAGGAGTGAAATTGTCTTTACTGGTGAATAACGCTTCTGTATGCAACACCACGATAGCCGCATTTGAGTCTGGAGAAAAACGTGGGGAGAGAATGCTGAACAGCTGCGTTATGCACCGCCACACTGGTCGTGAACTGGTATAATGGTACGTGGTGGTATTGGATATCATTCTAGCTCTCCTCTAGTGTGCATTGCCGATATTCTAAACAGCCAGCACTACATCTACGAGTTATTAAAGCCAGTTGTCCTTCTTTATATTTAAGGCTTACCCACAGCCATATTTCAGTAGGATAATTATCGACCACACATGGAACGCATTGTCCAAGGGTTCTTCGTCAATCCCCAGATTGAATTGCTTCCCTGGCAGGTTTGTTCTCTGGATCCTTCACCCATAGAAAACATGTGGTCCATGATTGCTTAACGATTGATCCAGATTATATCCCCAGCTGCTACAACAGATCACCTTTGGCAACGTGTGGAAGCTACTTGGTCTGTTGTACCTCAAGAACACATACAAAGTCTCTTTGAATCAATGCTGAGGATTGTGGCTGCGGTGATTTTTAATAATATCGGCTACAGTGGCTACTGATTTTGGCAGGAGCCACAGTATAAAATCTATAAATTTAACCATTTGATACTTAGCAACATGTTATCTACAAAATAAATTTTGTTGTGACATCTTTTGTCTTTCTTGGTTTTGTGTAATTTGGGTGACCAGCAGAGTGACAAAAATAGGTAATGAAAGACTGTTATAATATACAATTTTTTCAGCAATTCAATTTCTTGTTTGACTGTTTATTTCTTTTATTTAAATTATTTTAAAGTATTCTCCATCTCAAGTCTAAGCTGCGTTATATTTGAGATTTTTCAAAATAATAATAAATTTTTAGGAGATAGTTATACCTCATTGAATTATTATTTATAAGATTTATGAGCCTTGTTCTCTGAATAAGTATTGTTAAACTTATGTTTTGAAATATATCATTTTCAGTACATTTCACACATTTTTTTTCTGAAATTCAAAATAATATGTTAATTTTAATTAACATTGCGTACAGACAATTTAATTTAGTAAATTATAGCATTATTTCATTAAATTGTTAGCATAAATTGGAAATGATTTCCTATATAAATAAAAATGGTTTTACTTTCAATATTTTACCAATATTTAATATATATTTTTAGAAGCTAAATAATTATATAATATGTTTTTAGGAAGTTACGTATACTATTCCCTCGTATTGCAGAAATTAATGATTTTTACATGTTTAGGTATATATTTCTAAATCATGATGCATTTCAAGTTGTAAGCAAAATCCCAGTTTTAAACTGAATACAAATATAAAAATTTTTATTTTCTTCTCTTTGGAAAAATTTTCATTCATTATAATTTATTTTTAAATTCAAATCTAATTTAAAATTATCTACACATTTTCGTTAGTATTAACATAAAAAATTATCACAATTTAAATTTTATATTGATATTAAAACAAAATTTTCATTAAATAACCTTTTAATATTATATTATTAAATGAAAACTCATTTGCAAAATATACATACCAATGACTTTAAAATGTATGTACCGAATTTGCTGCTCAGGTGAGAAAAAATGTTTTTACTACTTAGTGATGACTAAGCAGGAAAATTTAAGGTAATTTTTCATTTTCTGAAAACTTTTTCTCTTAAACTGATAAGAGAATGTATTTCTTTTTTATTTCTATTAATTTTTTTTTCTACGAATAAAAGAAAAATTAATATAATAACTATACCATTTGTTCTGATATGAGAAAACGAACACATTTTAAAGAGATTTGTAATGTTTGATTTTCACATTTCTTATCAATCATTAAATTTCGGATCCCTTAATTTAAGTATGTGTGTAATCTGTGTTTTAGCATAATATTATATTTAAGTCAAAGATTTCATTCTGTCAATTTGTCAAAAAAATGCGAAATTGAAACACAGATATCTTACTTTCTCAATAAATTTCATTTGCAAATAATTACTAATTTAATTTAGTAAATATTTTTTTATTAATAAACACTTAATAACCTAAATTAGGATTTATTTCCTGAAAGTAATTAATTTTCTGTAACTAATAATTAAAGATTTGCATCATAATTTTGTATTAAAGTTAGTTAGAAAAAACCATTTCAATAAGCTTCATAGTTTGTAATGTGAAAAGAATATTTCACAACTTTTGATTGTGCTTAATATGATACTTTCTTGTGATAGATTTTATTTTTCATAATATTTGAAATTAAATTTTTATTTCAAAACGAATAACCACAACCTTAAAAGTATATGTTAAAAAAGCTGCTTAATAATAATTTCAAATCTCTTTTGTTTGACTTCTCCACAAATACCTACATTTTAAATTAACATAATTGATACAAAAAACAATAAAAGAATGGTGGTGTTCATTAAATTTTTGAGATTAAGAAATAAATTATTAATGAAATTATTTTATTATTTATTTAATAATTTTATAATTTTTTATAATTTTAAATTATGTTAAAATTATAAAAAAATATTAAGGAAATTATTTTTTTCTTAAGAATATAGTATTTTTATAAAGAATGTCAAATTTGTTTATATGTAAATAATAAATGTTAAAAAATACCAATATCTTCAACGTATCCAGTGTGAAATTAGGGACAAAATTATTCTTGTTCATTTCTTGATCATTATGCCTACGTTTTACTCACAAAGTATGCGAACATTATAATCAGAGCTTTACAAAGCCTACAGTTTTAGGTAATAAAGTACATTTTTATATAAACTACTTAATAGCTGAGAAACTTCTAAATTAGTTAGAAGAGAGAGCATTTGTAACATTCAGGAAAATTTTGAAGAAGTAACACGAAACATACACATTCATAGATTCATTATATTAGAAAAACTACTTTAGAGTCCATATGTTTATGCACTATTTAATCTTGCAGAATGTGTTAAAATTTTTTAGTAATGGCTTAATGATAAATGTGGTTTGATAAGTTATGCAGAATACCTTTATAAAATTTTATTTACTATCGTCTAATGTTTTTATAATGATCAAAATGATTTGAATTTACTTTACTTATAATTTACAAAAGTATTTATAATTTTCAAATTTTAATTACTAGGTACTAGACTTTATATGTTTTAAAATATGATCAAACTTTGAAGTATTATATAAATGTTTACATTGCATTTAAATTTTATATTGGAAAACGATACAGCTCGAATCAAGAGCTTTAATATATAACTATTGGAGCGTTTGCATAAAATATTTAGCTCAAAAGCTATTTCCTGGAACTCACTTTTATCAAAACTTTGGTAATCACCATTTAAATTTATAATTCCCTCTCAGGAAGGTATGTAGGAATGACTGTATTTGCCGGTTATTTTCCTTTGAAATATCCTTTTACTTTTCAAAAATCAGTAAGCAGACGTAGAAACCAAATCTCCAATATACTTCCGAGCTACCTAAAAATGCATCGAAATATTTTCGAAACCAAGACGCCCGTGATTAACGAAATTGTTCTTCTCTAGACATACTGCGGCGCAGTCTTGCCGTTAAAAGAGCGGGTGACAAATAAATCCTTAATAACCCAAGCAGAACTACTCCGTATCTTGCGGTTCACTCGGTGACCTCCAGAGTCAAATCTACAGAAAGAGAGATAGGATCGAACCTGGATCTCTGTATGTGCATAGGCTTTAAGATTTCAATCTCGTTGGAATTACAGGCTTTCCACATCATTTCTATCCGTCCGGGCAAAACCTATCAAGCAAATGCATTCGAAATTGTGCCAGGGGATTTATGCTGGCTTAAGGTGTCCGACGGAGGTGAGGTAAGGCACTAAAGTCATTAAACTTCACCGCTGCTCTCTCTCACACAAACAAAACTCTCTCCTCTATTTCACTCCTTCCACGATCTTTCTCTTGCTTCTGAATAAAGGGGGGAAAAGAGAAAAACAAACAAAAGAGAAGGGAAAAGGAAGAGTAGGTTAAAGTAAAAAGGGTAGGAAAACGAAATTTCGGGACCTTCAGAATACGGTGAGTTAAGTTCCTAATTTAAAATTAAAATACCTTCAATTTAATATAAATCTCATGACTATTTCACTGAGGAAGAAAGAAAAAATATTTAAGAAGAGTGTCTGAGATTGCTTTCCCGCATGAAAAATGCCCGAGGTTTTGCTTCAGAAACTCCTAGCATAAGAATCCACTAGAGAGATCGTGAAATGAAAGAAGACAATATAGATTGTACACTTGAAAAACAAACGGAAAGGCACACTTCAATAGGTATCACTATATTTCATTGTGGATCTATTATTGATTAATTTATCTGTGTGTGCTTATAAAAATCTTCAGAATTCTCTCTGAGAATGGATGCAGTAAAGTGTATTACATTAGATTTTTCCACAAGTTATGAAGCAAGAGGAAACTTTTTCTTCGCAGAAAAATCAACTTATTGGTTTGTTTTTAAGAATTGGTGTCAAATAATTGGGATAAATTTCTCTGAAATTTGAATTTTGTCATGCAAGAAAGCTGTTACTCCTTTGTATGGCTTATACATTCCAATACATGCATAGAAGTCTTTTAATATAGTTATGAATAAAATAATTAAAATGCTTATGCTCATTTCCTGTCGCAGCTTAAAATTAAGTGGTAACAATATTCAGATTTGTATTTTTAACTTATTCATAACAATTTTTAGATTTCTGAATTGTTTTAGTTATAAAATTAAATTTAAAGTTGAAATTCTGTTTTATATGTGTTCTTATCATAAAAACATCATATTCATTAAAAGAGATCCACTCAAAGTTTTATGGTTTCTGGCAATGAAAGACTTTAGTTGTTTTTGTAAAAGAGTCTCTCGTTTAGAATGATCTAGTAATATTTCATGTTGATAATTTCTTCTGTTCGATTGTTTATTGTAAAATATTATATATTTTATGTACTTTTTATTGGTAGATACTATTATTAATATTGAAATCCTACTTTATAATGCGACTAATTTTTTAGGATGTTAATTGTGTGTCTGATTTTTGAAACATTTATAAATTTTTACTAATTGAATGGTATATTAGTAGCTTAAAATGGAAGCAAACATAAATATTGTACGTTCTTGAATAATTAATACTCAAAATTTAGTTTTCTTTGTCACCAAATTAATTTATTTAGTTTAAATTTAGTTATTAACCTTAGATAATTTACAACTTAACTTAACTTAACTTAACCAGTTTCACTTGCTTTGTTGGTAAGTTTTAAGTATACTTTAAAAATCTCAACAGCAATATTTGAATGATTTTTACTAGAAAATTAACTATATTTCTGATATAATCATTAACAGCAATTCAAGTAATTTTAGTTTTAAATGCAACTAAAATACCTTTTTCCTTTAACTTCACATTGTATAATATTAGCAAAACTGTAAAGAATTTCATCCCTTTCTTAAATTGCAATAGTTAAGAACAAGATGATTTTTATATCATTATGATTGAATGTTATATATTTTATAAAACTATAAATGTCCTTAAAATTTTGCAGCTGTTTTTGTTTTCTAGTACAGTAAATTATTTTAAATAATATTTTATTACTTAAAAATAAAGAATTTGATCTTCTACCTTAAAAATATTGCATGCATTTAATTACTTTATGATCAGAAAAAATCCTTAATCATATTATCAGAAGTTACTGAAATAGTTATCATCATCAAAATACTCATACTCGCAAAATGTAGTTCTTCAAAGGTACAACTTTCATTTTCATAAAAGAAACATTAAGAGAATAAATCTAACATTAAGATAATGAATGTATTAAAAATTTATTAGAATTATGTCATAATTGCAAATAAGGTTTTATAATGAAGTTGAAGAAACATAATATATATATTATCTCAGAAACGTCATACAAGATTTGTTTCATTCAGAACTCTTTTTTATTAGTTTAATTAATTATCAATAATATTCGGAGCCATTTATAGCGACATGTTTAATGTCTATTAATGGAAAGTTTGTTTCTGAATTATGCATTTAAAATATTCATTAAATTTAATACTTCGAAAATACTCTATTTTAAAATTTAAAGATTCATCATAAAATCACAGATAAAAATAAATTATGTAAGCCATATACATTTAAAAATAACATCATCAATGAAGTTGAAAATAAATTAATAATTTGAAAGAACACTATTCTGTGTATTACTTTATTCTTTTGCATGGGATTGCTTTCCTAAGAAGTACATTTACGAAATTGAAAAGAGTATATTAGTAGCATTTTGCGTATGTGGGAGTTAATTTTGGATAAGTAAAAGGAAGTGTATGTAGCATATGTAGCGTGTTTTGAAAGATTAAGATTAAACTGTTCCATTAAATAATAATAATGTGATCTATAACAGCCATTTTATTCAAATTCATTCCAGTTGAAATCAAGAAAATGTGATAGTGTTCAATACAAAAGAAATTTATTTTATGATTCTTCTTATACGTTGACTTTCAAAGTATATATATTACAACAATTTTCCAAAATTATACTCTATTAAAATTTTAAATTTTTGTCAAAATTTGATGCATTATTTAAGAAATAAATTGCATTCGTTCTTCTTATTTTGATAATTTCAAATTTGAATTCTCTAATATTTAAATTTGATTCTTCTCAAACACACAATATATATATATATATATAT
>JAPDSC010128051.1:552309-611297 GCA_026290005.1 Latrodectus geometricus
TTTCATATGATTTTTTTAAAGTTTTTAAATAATTTAGTATTTAAAAAATACTTATTATATGAAGAAAATAACAATTGTTAAGCGTTTCTATAAGAAAACAACTATTCTTAGCTTCTTGATTTTGGGAAAAACTCTTGCCTCACCACAGATTGCTTTATAACAATTGTTTTTGTCAAAAAATCTTTCCAGCAAATTCTGAAAGAGCTTAACTAAGCTTTCCAAATATATTTTATTCCTTGAAAAATCACTAGAGTTCTTAAGAAAACAATATTTCCAAATTCTATACCTATTAATAAAAATAGCAAACAAAATTTCAAGAAGATAGCATTTCATATTAACAAAAACTCAATCCGTAAAGAAGGTACTGGTAACTAAAAATGTGTTTACAAGAAAGAACTCGGAGAACAAAATATTTAATTTAAAAGACCATTAAATTATGTACTTTCTCTGGAAAGAAAATATTAAACGAAAGAAATTTTTGAGTGGAAATGTAGGATATTCTGCCGAAAATGGATATATTGCCTGGATAATTGGGAAAATAATCCATTAGTAACGAATTTATTTAAAGAAATCGTAAAATCAAGAAATCGATATTTAAGAAAATTAAGAAAAAAGATACAATAAAACAAAAATATTTCTTACTTATTTTTACTAGAATTTTATTTATTATAACTAGAATAAACAATTAGTCACAATATTGATGGCATAAATATTCCAAATTTTATTGTTATTTAAATAATTGCTATTTTTTTTAGTAAATGTTTCATTTTAAAATTTTCTGGTCACTATATTTTCTAATGGAACATCATAAATTTCCATTTAAAATTCGTTGTTGAAATTTGAAATTCATGCGAAGTGGAAAAATTACTATAAGTTAATCAAATTGCATTCTCAATCTTTTATATAATAGTTGCTTCCATCAAAACTAAAAATATGTCTGAAGTAGGGTTTGTAAAAAGTTTAATATAAAAATTATTAACATTTAAACGAAAAATTTATTACTTTAAATGCAAATCCTATATTTTAAAATGTAAAGTTTAAGAAACTGTTGAAAAATTTTTACTTTCTACTTATAAATATCATAAATCAAAAATTAATAGAATATCTTTTTTCCAATAAAATGTCACAATTATATCACAAATATGTTAGAAATTCTTGAGAATTTCAAGTAAAATGCAATTCTTTTTATTAATGCAAAAGAAAAATTATTATGAGAATGATTCGTTTACTTGAATATAAATGAAGATATTAAAATGATATTGATGCAGCAGCAAAATTTCTTTGACTTCAAGATAAAGTGAAAGAAATATTACAAATTGTAGTTTAGAAATTTCTTGTTAAATTAATTTTAAAAATGTATTTCGTCAGAAGTTAACTAAAAATAACTAATTATTAATAATAATGAAATGACTCTTTATTTATAATAAATTCTGTAGATACGAGTAAGTAAATACAAAATCAAAAATGTTTAAACTAATGCAAATATATGAGCACATTCTTTAAGCTGTTTCTTTTACTGCAGAAAATTTTAATACTAACATAATGTAACTTATTTTCGAAACTTACATTTTTTATAAGAGCTGGTTTTTTTAATGAAATATTGTATTATTGAGTTTCTTAATAATTAACTATTCATTTATTATTTGCAATGGTAATTTAAAAATTGCATATTTTAAAAATTTGACTTTCGAGTTATATAACATAAAATAAATTAATTATTCAAATTAATTTTGTGTACACAATTATGTGGTAATCTATGTTTTTTTCTTTCAATATATATTATATTTATGACGTAACAAATTTTCTTTTAATTTGGTATTTTCAAGATGTCAAAGAATAACATTAAGAATTATTATATTTAACCACGCACAAGCAATGATAATACTTTGGGATTCAAGAATAAGTTTATGGTTAAAGTTAAGAAGTTCAATGTAATTTATTTCTTAAGAACACTACTGTTGAACAGACGAAATGTACATTAAATAGTATGCAATATGACACTTATATAAAGAAAAGAAGTAAATTATTTATATTCATGTTTATAGAAATATTTCAAGTAAATATGATTAAAAAGAAGTCTTTCCTTTTATCTGCCAACCAAATCAATGCTTCTTGAAGTCATTTATAGCAATAAAATAAGTCTTTAAAAATAATTTAATATTTTATTTGGAAATATAGAAAATTAGGAATTTCATTTGTGAAAAGGGTAGCAGAAGAGTAAAATTCTTGTGGTTAGAAAATGAAACGGTAGGCACTAAAATATCTTTCTTTATTTTAAGTAACATTGGGTTTTCGATGTGAATTTTAAAATCTTAAACTTCTTATATTAATATTAATATAGATATTAGTTGATACATAGAAAAATTATATTGTATTTACATTTTCATAATAAATATCATTTTTTAAATGAAAGTCAAATATTTAACTATTTATACATCTATATTTTATTATCTGATATTTCTTATTCAACATAATAAGATAACCTTTTAAAGAAGATCATTTATGTAAATAATATTTTTCTGTTGGTTGCCTTGAAAATGCTGTAAAACTCTCAAATTTATTGATTTTATGAAAACATGTTAAAATTATATTGTAAAATAATGGTAACATAAATGATAAGTAATCAGCTTAAGGTTTCTGCTGTCTAAAAAAAAAAATTAAATAAATGACTAAATAACGAGATTTTCATTAAAAAAATGAGATATAAAAATGTAGGCAGTTACCTTATCCATTCACTTATTTAAAAAGCCTAAAAAGGGCAAATATAACAGCGCCAAACTTTCATTTTGAATCGGAGCTCAATAAGAGTCCTTTGGTCGATTACTTTAGTTCAATACCTTAGATCCACCACAATCGGAATCAAAAAAAAAAAAAAAAAAATCAGAGAAAGAAATATACGAAAGGAAAGAGGAAATGAAAAAAAAATAGTTAATAAAAAATAATAATAAAATGGGGAGCTGCGTTGAATTCTCTGTGGGAAGTATTGTGCGAGACTGTGCCAGATGTTCCTTCAGAAGCTGTAGGGTCAGGAGGAATAGGAGATTCTCTCCATTCTACGATAGCATTTGGGGGATTTTCCTCTTAGTCTATTGGGTGCCTTGGAAATTGCTTTCGTCTACTTTGTCCCTTGCCACTAAAACGACTACAATGGCTTATTGCATAACAGGGGTATCCTTCAGTTACATAAGGACTTGGAAGCTTGTTCGCAAATAGTTGGTAATACCACTCTTCTGACTATATCCCACTTATCCAATAAACAACTTTGTGATATCGCCATGTGATTCTATTCATTGAACGTTTGCTGTGAGGGGCATCATATTAAATCTTGCAATTGGTAAGATTAATTAAAGGAACTTTAATGTTTGAAAGATTTTCCATAAAATATGTACATCAATTGTAAGACAATATAAAAACATTTTTTTTAAAACAAATAATATAAAACGATTTTAAAATTTTATAATTACATCCTTCACAAGAAAAGTTATATGTGATATAAAATAAGAAAAATAAATTGAATGTACAAAACAATTCGTATGCTTTATTTTTAGCAGCTCTTTTCTTAGTTGTTTAGGAAATATAATTTCTGAAGAAAGTGGTGGTTGAAGAAAATTAAGTAAAAAGAGAAAATAAGCAGTATCCTCTCAATCTTAAATTTTCCAGCAGCATTTAATACTTACTTCAGAAAATAGCTGCTAAAAACTCTCTCAGTGTAATGAATAGAAAGATATATTTTAGAAAGATATATATGTCCCTCATACAATAGTCTTTATGATAACAATACATATAAACATAATTCGAAGCAAAATTAAGTACGCGGTCGTAATTATCAAACGTTTATTTGTCATTAATTGGCCTTCTACTTGCTATCAACCATCATTAAGTAAAAAATTATATGAGTTGAAATAAATAACACCATGTTTCTGAGTCTGACTCTTTTAGTCATTTATAATTTCCAACAGTTCTAAATTTTAAATTTATTAGGCAAACAACTTCGTCATCACTATAGCTGGTTTTACTGCTTAGAAATTCGAAAGTGAAATGGAATTTTTATTTATGACTTACTTCATAAATTAAAATTACCATGTTATGATTATATAAGCATTTAGATAAAATTAGTTTTATTTCCAACCTATGCAAAGAGAAATATAATTCAAGAAAAAGTAATTATGAGAACAAAGAAGTCTTACATGCGTTTCATTAAAAAGAAATCTATTCCTATATAATTTATTAACTTACATAGTTTCATAGCTTTTCTCATTATACTTAAATAACATATAAAATTAAATATACGTATGTTGCATGTATAAAACAGTTTTCATGTAGATTTTTAGGTCTTGTGCGAAGCTACGACTGCTGACATGCTGTCAAGTTTGATAATTTTTGATATTTTATAGACATTCTCGACGATGTTGTATCCTTGCGAGGTGCATCTTTAGCATCCAAATACCCAAACGGGATCGACGAAACCAAAATTGTGCGTAACTGGTTGTTACAGTCATATATAGGACGATAAACACCTTTCACAATTTTAGCCACCTGGTTAGCATTTTCGCCATTATAAAAGAAAAACTAAAATGTATCGAATTTTCTGTTTGTTGTCTTCTATTTTTAAAACCTTGTACTCATAACTGAATTAATCAAACAAAAAACCACAAGAGAATAATATTTTAGTGTCAAATGTCACCTTTCCAATGAGCATAAATTTGAAATTGTTTGATAGATACCTCACGAGATAGCGATCACTACAGACGTCTACCGAAAAAATAATGGATAACTTTTTCCCCAAACTATTATTTGCAATTTAATCATATGTAACATGCATTTGTTTATATGTTACATATAGGTATTATATGCACAAATCCTTTTATAAATAGTTGTATGTGGGAAATAAATTACGGAAAATTCTTATTTTATTTAATTTGTTACAGTGGAAGTGATTTTTGCTAATTTACTATTTATAAATGTCCCTGATAAAACTATACTAATATACGCATGAAAAATTTTCATAAGAATAATAAGAATAAAAACATATTTAAATATCACTTGAATTTAAATGTTTTTAATTTAATTATCTTTACTTGATATATTTCTCAATATTAAGGTAGTTTTATGAGTTACCTTTTAAAAATTACATGAAAATCATACCCGCACCACAATGCTGAAAATCATTTCTACAGTCACAACTTTTAAAAAATAAGAATTTTTTAAAATTACTTTTGCGCTGGCAATAATTTAACAAGTAAAACTCGCGAGCTCTCTATGGTATTGCAGAAGAGAAATTATTTAATTTTTTTAACACATTAATCTCCAAAACATGCAAGATTAAATATAAATTTTTTGAGATCATTTATTTTGTGGAACATTGAATTTAAGTCTGAAAAATATTTGGTAGATTTGTATGTGTAAAACTTCAATATTTTACAAGTGTTTATTATATTCTATTAGTTCTTTCAATTTGAATCAATATTTTGAAATATATACATTTAATTGCGTTTCGATTTTTATAAATTATAGAATATTTAATATAATAAACTGAATAATTTACGTTTTATACAATCAATAACCACTAACCATTTTTTAAGAAATCTTTCTTAAGTTTATAAATACCATCCAAATAAAATAAGCAAGTTTTAAACATTTAAGAAAGTTATAAATATAGTTATTTTCTCTCTCTCTCTCTCAAAATGTTACATTTAGATTTTAACGGGCTCTAATCATGCAATGCAATATATTAGCAAATAACTAGGAAATGAATTACCAGGCTATTAGGAAGCTTTAAAACTTACTACTGTATAAAGGAACCAAATATAATGTATTCACATTATATATGCCACACTTTATGTAACTATAAATGTTCTATAACTAAATATCAGATACATTTTGTAAGAAACTTACTAGGCGGTCTAAATATATGTATTGTTTATATAAATAAAATTTCCTTCTAAATGCGGTACAAAATTTGATTTTAAGTACAATAAGAATAAGATTTTTTTCTTAATTATAGGTACTTCTTAATCAAAATTATCATACTTAAGAAATTGTATCATTAAGAATATTTGAAAGTTTGATCATTATATAAAGTATTTACGCTACGAATTATACAAAACATTTATAAAATTATTATATCACATGATGTGTAATTATGGAATGCTTGAGTAAGTTTAATTGCTAATCTTCACAATAAGAGAACTTATACTTTTGAATTAATTAAATGTATATTGGTAATGGATGTTTAAGCTTATAAAATTTATTTCCCCATTTTATCGAAAAAAAAAAGAAATTTCTTATAAAGATATTAAAGGACAATAAAACAAGAGTATAAAAAGAGCAATGCATCATTTTCTTTTTTTTTTAATGAAATTATTCGAGACATAAATAACCGATGCTAATTCTATAAATGAATGATTAAATGGTAAGATTAACTCAAATGAGTAGCATATCATTAAAAAATAATGAAATGCTATAGTGAAAAATGTGAGAGGAAAAAAAAGACATTTTTTTAAATAATGGTTATGACAAGGTAGTGCATAATTATTTACTTTAATTATTTTTTTACATCATCATTCATAATTTATGGATTATCAAGTCTTTTCCGTTCATGAAAGCGTATAATGAAAAGAAATAAGTTGGGAGAGTATTTCTTAAAATTTTATTTAATTAATCTTAGCAATTACATTGATGATGTAACAGGCTCTAAAATTATAAAGGTTTGAAAGTGTGCACATTAATTCAAGAGAAATCTAATTTTCTTGACGAAAAGTGTTTTGAGTTACTCCACCATTGAATAAATGTGACAAGAATGGTAATTTTTATTCTCCCTTAAGGATAATTAAAATTTTTCCCATTGATTACTTTTTGTGTTTTGATGTTTTTTATTGTTTAGAAAAGTTTTGAAACCCACTTTTAAGCAATTTGTAGAATTTCATGAGCCACTCGTTTAGTTTAATAGTTCCAATAACTATAAAGTTAAGAAATGAATATACTGAAATTTGAAAACTGAAGGGAAAGGAATAATATTGTTAAATCAAACGTGGAACGATTAAATTAACTTTTTTAAATTGATTAAAGGATTCTGAATGGAATATATTCAAAATTCCTTCTAATAAGAAACTATTTTGATTGTATTGTATGTGTTTTTGTAGATTTAATGTAGAAGAGATTACCTGTATACAATTAATTAATTCAAAAGTTTTAGTACTGTTATTATGAAAAGCAATTAAACTGACTAAAGCATTCTATTATACCAAACCATTTCATACTAAATGCTTGTAATTTTGTGGTAGCTAATATCATATAAGAAAGTGAGTCATCAGTTTAAAATGTTTACATATCACAGCACTTAAAGCCCTCATTTTTACTAGTGAACTTTTTGATAAATAATCACTTATGAGTTTGGAAAATTAATAGAGTACAAATTTTTTTTTATTAACTTTATTATACATTATTTCAAACGTCATAGAAAAACACATTTAGTTTATTTTTTATTCATAAATGTAATAATGATCATCTATTCGTTACAGAAGTAGATTACCTGTAGAGGTAGGTGTGTAGAGATTAAAAGAAAAGACAGATGTCACATATGGAATCTGTTGCCACATTTAAATCACATTTAAATTCTTAACAGAGTCAACTCACTTTTAAATTTAGAATCACATAAATAATTTATTGATTCAGGAGCAGTTATGAAATGAGAATCAATGCCATTCATATAGTTTTCAGATGTCAAAATTAGTTTCTTAATGAAATAATCTGTTTTTCTTCTATAACTAAAATATTTCAACAAAATATATGATTACTGATCTTTTTAAATGAATAATAACTGGAAACCATTGCTGTACTGTGATATTACTTTCACTTCTTCGAGTTGTTGAGTTCATGGAATACAGCTCTATATTTCGACCCTTTAATCTCTTTTATGAATTCAACAATTCTAATTCAGAAATCTCTTTCTATAGTAAAAATCTTCCAAATTAATTAACCCACAAAAATTTATATTTTATTTCACTCTAATAAGCATGGAAACCAGGTAAGTATTTTCATTTTTTAGTCACTGATTATAAAGATTAACATGAAATACGACTTGTAGAATAGTTATAATTTCCATTATTCTGAAAGTTCCAGGTTAAGTGTTTTTTGGTGTTAAAATCTCCATTTACAATAAAATATTTATTATGAAGAACCTCTTCTAGAAAATCATTAGACAATTTATAAAATCATGTCAATGATACCTATAGCTAAGTGTCAGCATAATCTTGTGGTTGGAAAGCTTTTTTCAGAGTGGAAAGTGGAAAGTATTGTGTTCGATCCCAACCACTGTTGAATCATAGTACATGAATATTGCAGTTGTATTTTCTGTATGCGTTTATGTGGAGTAGGGCAACTGAGAATTTTCTGGAATTCTTTTCTTCAGACACACTTCCTCAGACCTTCACTACCAATGAAGGAATGCTCTGAATTCTCTTCATCAATCGTGCTATCTTTTGTTTTTACTATCTAAGAAGGTTAAGGCAGTGGTTTCTTGGTTGATTATAGTGTTATTTTTATTAACGCGGAAGGAAGTGAGTTCAAACCCAAAGTTAACAAAAGATCCGTTGTGTTTGCTAAAGGTGGTGGATACATTTTAAAATCGATCGAGGTTACAAAGACCTACAAGTAAAATAATATCTCTGAGAAAGGCACGTTAAGTCTTCATCTTGGTGCCTTTTTTTTTAAATTACAATGACTCCCAAGCGGCTGTTTCCATCTTATTAGAACCAATCTCAGGGATAGGTATATGGTATTGTGTTGGTGGAATATAAAGACTAACTATAATGGTGATTAACATTGTGAATATTAAAATGTCTCATAATTCCTTAAGCCTAATAACCCAGTAATAACTAATAAATTTTATTTTATAAAAAAATTATGTGTACATAATAACGAAATTCATATTTTTTGCATTCGTATTTAAAGTTTCTGCTATGCATTGATAAATTTACTAATAATCAAGATAATTTAAAGAAGTATTAATCTTAAGTAAAATGTAAGAAAATCCTTGAGCCAGGGAAACTTTTTCATCATTAAATAAATTTGATGATAATTCATCATTATTGAAATATGTGAAAATTAACTTATAATTTATATTAAGATTCCATCTTAAATTATAAATAAAAATAGTTTATAATAAAAATCATTCGTAAAATTGAAAAAATGTCACTGAATAAGGATCATGTGATATATATAATTTATTTTATTACACATAATGAAAAAATTCTTTCAGATTAAAATCAATCAGTTTTTATTAAATAATTGCACCAACATATTTATTATAATAACATTAGGTGTGATATTATTAAGGAAAATTACTAACATACTTTTAGTATTAATTAAAGCTTGATGGTTATTATATACACATATTATAATTTATTAAAATTGAATTGCGAAGGACTTGTAATTCACGTTTACTGTGAAGTTATCAAAATACGTATTTTTTGAATAACGGAACATGCACGTTAAATTATTTATTACTTCAAGAAAGCTTGAATGAAAAGTTTATTATTTCGTCTATTTATTGGAAAATGTTTTAAGACTTCAGAGTAAAATATTTTATATTAATTACAACACAAAATTAAGTATGTTACTTATTTTTAAAAATAATTATTTCCAATTTGAAAACTTATTATTTGAATAAAATTAATTATTGAAGTATACTAATTATTTACTTATATAATAATATTTAATATAATATATTTAATAATAAGAAAATGAGTAATTATAACTTTTCCTTGAATAAAAAAAACATTAAAGGAAATTTTAACAAAAGTTTAATTCACTAAAACGCAAAACTTTGTTTACTTACTAGAATTAGTCAAATATTCCTAGTAAGCAGCTACAAATCATATTTTATCAATTTGGTTTTGCATAATTTATTAATCATAAATTAATTACATATTGTAGCTTAAATCTAACAAAATGTTTATTTTGCATAAATTAAATTTTTCCTACTAAACTTAAGGTTGTCATATTTCTGCTTATTTGTAGGAAGTATATCATAAAGAAACTTTTTTCAATTCATGAAAATTCAACGTTATTATAGTTAAATTTTCAAGCTGACATTTATCCAATATTTTATATAAAAAAATTGACTTTTAAGAATCAAGGGTAGAAATCGGTTTTTATGAGGTGAAGGTGAAAGTCTATTTCTATGAACAAAATCAGATATGATGCATTCTATATTTAAAAAAAAATTCTCTTTCATTGAGTGTATACCAATATCTTAATTTTAATAATAGAAGGAAATACAAAGCCTAAACAGAAATAAAATTATTAAAATGTAAAGCTAATACATTTTGATCTAGATAGGTAACATCATTTGGGTGTTCAAAATATATATTATAGATTTAAAGTTTTATATTTTAACAATGTCTAATGGTATTCCTCTATAACATTTGAAAAAATCTATAAAGTAGAGATTAAGATTAGACCTGCTTAGGTAACAAGCAAAAATCATAAAATAAATGAATCTGCCTGTGTACAAAATAAAATACATAGATATTTTTATTTTTATTTGGATGTATAAATAGCACATATATTATTACAATTTTAATTGTTAGATAAATAATTTAAATTTATATATTATTTAAACCTTTAAAAAATGTTAATTTTTTAAGCTCAGACTTGATTTAAGAGCATATTGTCATTAGAAGAATCCCAAATGATCTGTTTTTAGATTTAAATTAACGAATTTTATTTAAAATATGCAAATGTGTTCAATTTCATTAAATTTGTGAAATAGAGATAATCAATATTGAAATAGATGTTTGTTGGCTACAGTGAATCTACTTTCACGCATCTTTGCACTTGACAGCTAATATTTCCTAGAGAATATATTTCTACAAAATGAATATATGACAGATTTTAGATAAAAGTATTTTTTCTGTTATAAATCCCTGGAAAATCCCGTAGAATGCCTATGAAGAAATGAGATTTCAAGACAAAGGTATGTTTCACCAAAAGCAATGCTAGAAAAAATGATAAAGAATAGCATGGATAAAAAAGAGTATATTGCATTTTATGAAGAGTGAAAATATCTATTTTATATAGTCTAATAAAAATAATACAAGCAAAACATTTTAAGGGACATTCTTCATACTAGAAAAAAAACGTTTTGGTCAATATGACTGCTTGCTTTTTCTCTGGCACTTATTTTCGCTTTAGACACGTTCACGAAAATGAATAAAAAACAATATTAATAAAGTATGTATGTTAAAAAATTCCTTTATGTTATTCAAAGAAAATATTTGGAGAAGAATAGAACGACCATCTATGAGAAAGGTGAAAAACATTTCAGGGAAAGTTGAAGGTGAAAATCTAAATTCTAGTGACAGTATTTGCAGAAAGAAATTGATTCAATATTTTTAGATTTCAGGTGTGTGTTAGAGAAAAGATAAAACTTATTTTAAACTGATGAATAATAGAATATGAACAGTATACTTTTAAAATTACAAGCAATAGAGTGTGGCATAATATTTTAGAAATATATGCTAGTATTTTTTTTTTAAATCTACAAAGTTATTTGTGAAAAAATTTATTTTGTTATTATATTTTTGAAAGACTTAAATATTTTATTTCATTTGTGAATCGTTTGTAATTGTCTAAAATGCTGAAAGCATTTTTTGTATGAGTTTTAATAATTTAAAAGGAAAAAGTGTCACATTTATAAATTGAGGTTTTAAGTTAAAAATTAAGAAAACTTCACAGCTTTTCGCTTTACGATTTAATGTCTTAGATATAAAAATTTGCCACAAATAATAAAATATCATAAAATAACATTTTATACCAGTAGTATTGAATGGAAAATATACTCCTATATTATTATGTGGATTTTTTACAAAGGTTAAAATAATCAATTGAAGTGAAATGTTTTATATAAATTGAGTCAAACAGTATTTAATATTCGGTATTATTATAAAAAGATGTGAGTAAAAAGGAAATAAATAGTTATAAATACATATTTAAAAATGGCATTTATTTTAGTTCATAACAGAGTTTGTATTTTAAATTTAAACAATCAATGAAAAATTTAATGTATAGAATATATGGAACCAAAATATGTTAGCACTGCTCAAGAATGATGCTTTCTTTGAACAGCACGATTAATAAGTATATCCGATCAGTAATCTATGGAATTAAAATTCATAGAATATGTAAGGGTTGTGTTATGCTTTCTCTAATTACTTATTCTAAATATCCTGGACAATATTCCTCAATATATAAGCAAGCACTGTTATCGCTAAATGGAAAATTTTGACCTACTGCACCATGAAAAAGACTTACATGACCCCGAAGAAACTCAGTGTAATAACAGATGATGTCTCTTCTCAGCTCTTATGAATTTGTATTCTTCCATCGTGTGTATTGTTTGTCTACTCTATTAATCCTTGTTTATAATATTTCCCTTCTTGAAGATTCTGAAATAGTTCACAATAGTTGGTGTCTGGAGTAACTTATAATGATTAAACTTATCCTAAAATATACATAAATTAAATTCACAGTTATTTATCCTAAGAATATGTCCTAAATGTTTCATAATGAAAGAAAGTTTCCTGACAATAATATGATTATAACAAAATAAATGCAAAAAAATTTCGCTCTTATATAGAAATCACTTAATTAAACATCCCAAATTATGGTGATAATAGATACGAGAATCCAGATAACGAGTAAAAAGTTTGAAATATCAGAGAAGAAGTACCATTTCAGCCTTTTTAGAGTGTATTAGGGGTACATATTTTGCGCGGGGTAATCAGGTTAATTTTGATAGAAATTATTTTAAAGTAAAAAAGAGCTTTCTAAAATACAACTTTACTTTAATATTTTACAGTAACAGATAGTGCTCTATATTTTTATTTCCAAGGTGCTATATTTTTGTTTACTGCGTATTAGAATAAACATCAAGTGAAGTCCTTATTTTAAACCTTCCTAATAAATTTCAAAACATGCTTCAAGTGTTATTGCATGCTACATTATCCATTGAATGTCATCCTATTGCATCTCTCCAAAAACATTTAGTGCTTCTTCTAAGAATCTGTCTTGTATTTCAATTAATTACAGTCCTAAACTAGATTTCATCATGTTGTCTTATATATTAAATATTTAAATATAAATTAAAATTGCTAACTAGTTCTTATACAAATCTCAAATAAAAGAATAACTTTTTATTTTAATGGATGAAAATAATTAAAGTATATTTATTGCTTATTGAATGCACTGTAAACTCATTTTGTGTATTCATATCTGTATGATAATATTTTAATATTTATATGTGTACAATTTAGCATTTCTCATGATGTTTTTCTAATTGCATATAAAAAAATAAAATAAGGCATTTGTTGCGAACATTATTTTAATTAAAATTTAGCTATATTTTATCTGGCAAAAGTAAATTCATTTAGCAAATGTACTCTTAACCTTTATTAGTGATCGAATGTAATGGAATAATGAAGGATTAAGGAGCCATAAAAATAACATTGTAACAATAATCTCAATCTGACATTAAATTTGCTCTACCTGACTTTCGAAACAACGTGAATTATGTGGAAAATAAATTTGTTGACTTATACACTAAGGCAGAAAGAGAAAATAAGTAATTTTATTCCGCTCAACGGGTGATCTGGCAAAGCTCCAGCAGTAGAGGGATAAATAGCTTTGGGAATGATCACTGATATGGAAATTTAAATTGATGACTGATGCAAGAATAGGGTATAGTTAAATGTTGATCATTAGATTGAAAGCTTTAGCCAACTAGTCTTCGTCGAGTATTGTTTATTTGAGACTTTGTTACTGCATTCTCTCTAACAAAACTGGATGTTGACGAAGGATGCGGTAAATTGCATTTGAATGGGAAGAGGGAATTCTAATAAAGGTAGAGCACGCTGTAATGGAGAAGTTGAAGTATCCCCATGCATTTTCCGTTATTCAAATTTAATGTTTCATATTTGTATGATAATATTATTTTCTCAATCTCTAGATTTATTAAATAATGTATTACATTATTGAGTGTTTGACGGAAGCTTTCGATAAGTTCCAGTAGAAGGTAAAAGGGTTTGAAAATAAACAGAGTAACTTTATTTTATATCTTAAAAAATATTATCTCATGATATATAATTTATTTTCTACTTGTTGAAACAACTTAACGTATGTTAACTAAAATTTGAATTCATACTTAATAAGGAATTTCATGGAATCAGATAAATTAGCCATATAATTTTTACTACGTATTACTCTTTCATTTAGAAAATGATTTTGGAATTATTAATGACATTATCTTTTGACGATATACCACTGAGAAAAATTTAATCGTAATTTTTATCAATAATATTAAAAGTGTTAAGAAATTTGCACTCAAACTTCAATTTGAATGTACTTTGATTTTACGGTTATTATTGTGTATTTTTTTTAGTTTGAATATATCTAAATAAATATCATTCTTAAATTAATTGAAATTTTTTTTATTAATACTATTTTCTACATAAAAAAAAATTCTTTTATTTCTGAAAAAAATTACTATAACGAATAATTTATTTTACTTACTTTAAATATAAAAAGAATTAAGAAAAGCAAAAGTTTTGGAATAAAATATCTTACTTTACCAGATGTTTGAAAATAAAGATTGCACATTATGATTCAAAGTCTATTGACACATTTTTAACATACACTGGTCACCATTAATTAAAGAAAAATCTCAAAATGATGATAAAGCAGCAAAAAGTTACGCGTGAAATTTAACAGCAAGATACAAAATAAAAATAAATCATCAGACAATTATGGTACAGTAAAAATTAGCATATGTATTCAATGAACAAATGGGAGTCAATCAAGTTCTGACGTCATTTCTGGGGCAATATTTTAGAAGCCGAAGCTTGCCTATGAATTACACAATGTGTACTAACCATTGAATGATTTTTTTCCTTGAGGGTTTTAGCTAAGCCCGATCATACACCTATTATTTCAGGTTCACAGTCTGTGCAATGTCTATTGAGCTTATTCCAATCAAAATCATTTTTTTTCAAGAAAATTTGATATTGAATTAAATTTATCTTCAGATGTAGTACCTGCTGTCAAAGATTAGGAGTATAAAATTTCTTCTTTAATGATATAAATCCACCGATGTCACGAATATAAACTGTAAACTGTGCACAATTATCAATATTGGTGGATTCATCGCAACTAATGGCAAAAAATGGCGATAATTCCACTCTGATAATTTTTTGTGACTTAATGTCTGTTTCATTTTTATCGATTCTACGCTTGACTGTGTTATTCCAAATAGAAATAGACTGCATTTTTTATTCTACATCTTCTCCTAAAACTATCTGCGTGGCTTTTAGGACACATGGTTTTATTAATTCTTTACCGATAGTATGAGGTTTCTTTTGCTTTGCAATCATAAAAGCAATTTTAAATTAACCTTTGAGCATGCTGCGATACACCAGTTTGATAACTTCGTGATTTGTCCAATCTCACTAGCTTAAGTGGTTCTGTTTTAAAAGAAAAAGAAAAACTCTTTGGTCATCAAAACCAATGTAGGATGTTGTTTCTTCAAATACCTTTCAAGGCGATTGGGCCTCATGCTATCATTACTTAAAACTTTCATACATATCATACACTAAATCAATTGTAACTCGTCTTTTTCTATGAAAGTAAATCCAAACTTAATGTAATCTTCGGAAAACTTTCTTTTTTTTTTCGCTGTAATTTTGCATCTATAACAATAAAACAAATAATTAATCTGTTACAATGGCCGATTTATGAACGCGTTTCCACTCTATCACCAATTTAGTAAATTGATAAAAATAGTTATTCAAATTTGTAAGCTCAAAATTACCCTTTAACAGCAAGACACAATAATTTTGATCTCAAACTTATTTTTCAACAAAAAATGTACATTGAAATATTACATTTGTCGCAAGTTTCCAGGAATGAAATTCACAGATGCTCATGCGTGTCTGGTAAGTACGCAATTGCTTTCCAAGTGATAAATGTTAAGTGGAGCGCGTAC
Source organism: Latrodectus geometricus (assembly GCA_026290005.1). NCBI lineage: Eukaryota > Metazoa > Arthropoda > Arachnida > Araneae > Theridiidae > Latrodectus > Latrodectus geometricus. Next base: position 568,349 of record JAPDSC010128051.1, read on the forward strand.
TGCGGTGAGGGTGTTGTGATTACATGTTGCAATTTGTCGAAACTTGTATAAACTGCGATTGACAACGTCGGGTTTCACAGTCGGGCAGCACAGTTTCAACTGTGTTCGACAAAATAAGTGAATAGGTATGATGTTTAATATCATTAATTTTATGCGTGTAAATTAAATATTACATTGAAATATTATTTCTTAATGTTATTTGCAATTTTTTTTTGTTTTTTATTGCATGTTTGCCACTTGAGTGATATAAAAAAATAAAAAGAAAATACAAAAGCTTTCTGCTCCCTCCCTCCCTTGACATCTTTCTACGTCACCCTTGGAAGGTGTGCTCCTGTGTCAGATGAAACAAAACAACTGTAATGTGGGTATATAATCGTTGGATGCATTAGGGTGCGACAGCCCGACGTGTTCGATCGTATCCCCCTCAAAGCACCACTTCACGTGATGACAGGTAAATTGTGATCATAGCAGTGAGGAAAGCTCAGCCACATCATGAAACATAACACAACGCATTCAGTCTGTAACGCATCATCCTGTGTTTGTGAGTATCATTCGACACCCTTTTACAGCAGTGTGATCCGTCGCAAACGTCCAGTGACGCAGAACCACAGACGTCTCTGCCGCAAATGGTGAAATAAAAGGAGGACGTGAAAGGCAGAATGGAATAAATTTGTCTTTACTGACGAAACACGCTTCTGTCTGCAACACCACAATGGTGGTATTCGAGTCTGGATGCACAGTAGCTACATTACTCACTGCCAAACTGGTCGTGAATCAGGTAAAATGGCATGGGATGGTATTGGATATCACTCTCACACTCCTCTAGTACGCATTGCCGGTACTTTAAGCAGCTATCTCCGAGGTGTTGGAGACAGCTGTCCTTCCTTATTTTCTGGATTTGCCCACAGCCATATTTCAACAGGATAATGTGTGACCACACGTGGCGCATATTTTCCAAGGGTTCTTCAACAATCACCAGATCGAATTGCTTCCCTGGTCGGCTCATTCTCCGGATCTTTCTCCGATAGAAATCATATAGTCCATGCTTGCTCAACGATTGATCCTGTTTATATCCGGGGCTGCTATCCTAGATCAACTTTGGCAACTTGTGGAAGCTACTTGATCTGCTGTACCTCAAGAACACATTCAAAGTATCTTTGAATCAATGCCTATGCGTGTCACAGTAATGATTTCCAACAATATTGACTACTCTGGCTACTGATTTTGGCAGGAACCACACTTCACAGAAGTCTATGAATTTAATAATTTGATACTTGGTTAACATGTTACCTACAAAATAAATTTTATTGTGACATCTCTTGTCTTTCTTAGTATTGTGTAATTTGGGGGACCAGCAGTGTATGTAAATAGTACTAGTATGAAAACAAAGCATTGAGAATCGAAACTAAATTCAATTTCTCTAACAACTTTGCATACGTTATTATGCATTTAACGTTTATTTTAGTCAGTTTCTAAAAACATTACATTGAAACTCAACCCTTTTTGATACGAGATCTTAAGAAAAAACATTATTTGTTATTTTAACTTTGTTTAAAATTATCTGCTTAAGGAAATATATGTATAATGAATATAACCTAATGCATAGGGCATTTTTAAATCTCTCTTGTATAGCAACGTTAAATTTGATTGTAATACTTATTGATTATACTTGGAGCTTAAATTAATTACTCTTGGCTTAAAATAATAACTCTTGGCTTAAATTTCCAAAAAACATATAAAGGAAATATTGAATTTAATTGTTTTTTTTCTAATGGTGACCTTTATGTGACTAATTCTTCGTAACAGTGAGGACAGAAATTGCTAATCGTTTATCTTTACCCTGCTGCCACCATAAAAAATAGCATTACCCATTTCTCACCACTACAAACTAGTTTAAGAGGTAGACCATATTAATTTACCATCACAGAAGAAAGGACAAAGAAACATAGAGACCAAGGAAAATCCAGGACCGAATCGAGATTCGACGAGACCAACATCCTAGGAGTCAAGAACGATAACTACAAAGCCATTGGGTCACCAGGCTGGTAGATACACGCTTATTTAATTCTGCGACTTCTTTTTAAAAGTTTTTTCTCTTAAAATTAAAAACTACAATTTCTTTAATAAAAATACACAAGATGATATTAATTTTAATATCTTATATCTTTGATTGTCAAAATAAATATTATTATAAATTATAAATAATATTCATTCATAAATATTATTATTATAAATTATAATTAATATTCATTCATAAGTATTATTTATATAATATTTATTTTTTCAACTTAAATTAAAAATTTTTCTGAACTTGATAATGAAAGTAAGGCTGTAAATAATTGAGAGTGTAAGATTTTAACCGATAAAACTCTCTCTGTAGTTTTCTTTAAAATGTCTTCTTATTTTTAAATTCCATTGATAAATTTCAGTCTATGTATCAAATACACAAATTTTCGACTAATAGGAAGTGTTGTGGCTTATGATTCTAAGGCTTGTCACAAATTAAACATATTTATAAATTTCATTTTTATGAATTTAGTTATTTTTCCTTTTACTAAATCCTCCTTTTCTGAATTTTTCTCAAAGATTTTACTATGAAAAAGTGATAAGGACAATTTTATATTGATTAAAATTGATGTGCATATTTTCACTAAAAGATTTACTGATTAGATAAAACATTCTGTAAATATAGTAAATAATTAAGTTTCTGTTTAAAAAAGTTTTTCTAGAAATTTATACATATATTGAGTAGCATTAAATAAAAAGTTAAGAATTTTTCAGAAATGAAAACAATATTGAATCAGTGCCTTATTCTTAAGGAAAAAAATGATTATTAAAAGGAGTAATTTTATCGTCCTTTTGTAAATATCACTGAATAAAAAAAATATATTTAAGTTACCTAGAAAAAATTAATACTTGGCAACCATTTAAGCAAACAATAGCAGTTAGTAATTAAATTCTATCTTAAATGTTCAATTTTTCGCTGTAATTTAATGCTATAATATAAAAATATTCAAATACAAGTGATTATTTTTTCTAAATCATACATTTATTTAATGGATTGTTTCATTTTTTGTAGGAAGGATTTATTTTAAGATGCCAAATAAGATCATTTATCAAACATTTAATAGAATAGTTAGCGATTCCTCACGAATGCACACAATTCAATTTGACGAGAAAAGAATTCTGCCTCTTCTGTAGATTTTTTAAGAATTATATTCTACATGATAACACTAATTAAGGTAATTACTACATTAATTTTAATTTCTGTTAATTCAACGATTAACATTTAGTGTTTTTGCCCCTTTATAATTCCAAAAAATTCTTTTTTACCTTTTTTTCTAATTTTCTCGTTATCTTTTACTTATTAAGAACTTCTCTGAGTAGTTCCTTAAATATCAAAGATTTTTGATGTTCCCATTATCAGATGATATTTTATCATGATTTTTTTGTATTTTAAAAAAATGCAAAAATATATCTTTATTGACATCAGTAACATTTTTCCTATAAAAATCAAAGGAATAAGGGTAATAAATAAGTAAATTGCATGTAATTTGATTGTGTAATATATCAATTCATAGATATATTTATTTGTTAGGTACTTCTTAAACTAAAAGAATTTATTTTTGATTTTCATTAAAAGTTTAGAGAGATGTACTATTATTTTTATAAAAAAATCTGCTTACATAAATAATTTGAATAAAAAAAATTAATTACTTAGATGCTACAAGTAAAATATGGCGTGGGAGAACCTTGGACTGTATATATGAACGCAACAGAATTCTGGCTTATTTCAGACTGACATGGTACATTTTTTCTTTGTATTCCTAATCTTTCTATTATAATCTTTGTGTTTTTTTTTCATAATTCATCCACAAAGCGGGATTAGATGTAAATCATATATTGATTTACAGTATTACTTTTTTTGATATCTAATAGATTTTTAATCAATGAATTTACTTAAATTTACAGGAATAATGATTATTTCTAAATATAAAATTTTAGAAGTAACTATTTCATAAGAAAATGTCTGTTATAGTTTTATGTCTACCTTTTAATAAAATTCAAGAATATTCTGTAGATCATAAAAATCTTGACTCTATCTTACCATTTGTACTTGAGTTCTTGAAAAGTGAAACTACATGATAAAAATTATTTTTTTTGTTGCTAATCTTATGGAATTTATATCACAGAAGTTCTGAAAAAAATGTAACTCTTTAAGATACTACTGTTTCTATAAAATTTATTTTACTTTTAACAGTACTAAAATTGAAGTTTGAATTAAGAAGAATTCTTCAATACTAGTAATAAATAATTACTTGATAACTAAAAAAAACTTTTCAATTTTTGCTATTACAACTTTACATATGAGGAATACAGCTTCAATTTATAATCATTTATATTTATTTTCTTATAAGTACATTTTTAATTTTAGATACAATTAATACTATTTAAAAGATTCATAAGCATCACAACATCTGTTAGATAGAACAAAGCATCTGATAGATATGTCAACTTGTTTGATGAAAACTTTAAATTTACTAATTTTACCTTTATGGTTTTAATTCAGAATGATATAACCGTGCCCAAATGAAAAAGTGAAAAATTAATTTTCAAAGGTGATTAAAAATGCTCACTTATTTTAACTTTTTTTTTAAATATGTTAAATTATATAGAAAATCCCCATTATAATTTTTTTAAATTTAGCTAATGATAACAGCTGTTATCATTACCATTGTTTATAATATAACTGATATGTTTGTATCCAAATTTTGTGAACATCGCAATCAACTAAAAAGAATGAACATTTACAAACATTGAAATTTCATAGAAAGTTCCTCTAAGAAATATATATATATATATATATATATATATATATATATATATATATATATGAAACACACACATATGCAAAATAAATAACTATTTGTAATCAATTGGTTTGACCAATAAGAATATATATGATATACACATTTTAACATATAATTGAATTTCAAATACATCAATAAGTAAGCAAAATAATATGAACAAAAACATAAAAGTAAAAAAAAATAAACAGATATCATATATGTTTAAAAATTCATAAAATTCGTATTGTTGTTAAAATTACAAATTATGTTTAATAAATTAAAAATATTTTGGTGTTATGAAATAAGGCAAGGGTATAAATTGCATTCATATGCAACTAGTGATGAATATTAATTTAATTTTTATGATGAAATAAAAGAGTTAAATTTATTCTGAGTGAAAAAATATATTCTTAAGAAAACATCCGGCTAAGTTTATAAAATAATCTCCATAAATTCTAAAATATTTGAATTATTTATTATTTAATATATAATTAATATTTTAATTAATTAATTAAATAAAGTATAAAGTAAGCCTCATAAATTCTAAAATATTTTTAAATTATATATTTGTTTTGCTATTTCAAATTTACTTTCTTGTTATTTTTTATTCAAATGAACAAGGAAATGATTCAGGTAAATCTACAGAAACTATTCATCTAAGCAAAGATTATATATATATTTAAAAAAAATAGTTAAATCATGGCAACTCAAATTCAGAAAAATTGAAGCTGGTCACGTTTATCGTAATAAATATTAAGCAATATCATGAGTTAACATAGTTTAGATGAAAATGGTATGCTTATAAAATTCCATTTAAACAAATCTACGCGTATTTAATTTCCATTTTCTCTTTGCTCATTTAAAGTTACATGTTTATTTTGCATTACATTTAAATATGAAAAAAACTGAATATTATAACATACATTTTTAAAATGATGTAAGTTATTCTCTTGTTTTTAAAAAAAATATAACTTAATTAATTTGTACACTTGAACTTCAACTAAACTGCATCATTGCCCTTAGTATTTCTTATTTTTATACTTCATGTAATTAGATTAAGTCTTAAAGATATTTAAATAAAAATAAAGATTAGTATAAAATTGCAAACGTTATATTTACCCAAAATTTGAGAGTTGTAATTATTACAATTAAATATGTACTTTTATTAACTAATGAGCATGTGTGTGTTTTGAATTTATTTGTAATATTGATAAAAAATAGATGTTAAAGTTATTTAGAAAAAATTGTCTTAATTGAAATTTGTTAAAAAAATTTGTAAACATTAATATCAGAAATTTTTACAATAGCTTATTTTAATTTCGATCTCAAACTTAAGAAACTTACTAGAAGGATTAAAGTAATATATTCAATGTATTAAGAAGTTTCAAAGGTACTTTATTGAGATATTGATATGTTTTTATTAGGAGCTCAATATTTACCGTTATACTTGTATACAATACAAATTTAAAATGAGAAATAAAAAAAATCTGAATAGTTCTTAATTTATTTTTTTATTTTTTTTTATTCATTCATTAAAAATCCACCAACGTATAATTAGTAAACTAGGTTTTACTAATTTAAAATACAAAATTGTTTTCAACATCTCTTAATATCTAATAAGAATAAAATATTCTGGAATAGAATTTTAAATGATACCCTTAGGCATGAAAGACAAAAGCTTTGAAGCATAAAAGCAATTTTTTCGGGCTTTGTTATAATTTTATTTTTTTACAACTAAAATGCTCTTCTTGAAGGAAAATTCAAAGTTCCATTTTGAACTAGTTGCATAAATTTGCATTGGAAGTAAACAAGCAAAATTTGCAGAGCCCAACCACAACACATCATCTGGAACACAATATTGCGAGTAAATAAATTATCTGTTTATAAAATGCTTCCATGGAATTTGACTTTGGGTACTTAAAATATTTTATACAATTGAACTAATACATTATTTGCATTTTTATTGTGGAAATTAATATTCTTATTATTAATTAATTTGAATGTATTCAAAATCTATTCAAAATTTTTTACCTACTTAAAAAGATTTTGTTATAGTATTTTCTTGTGCTTAAAAATAAATAGTAATAATACACTAATAAATTTTTGAAGAAATACATAAGTAAATTTTTAATTTATTAATATTACTCATGCATTGAAAATTAATGGCATTTTCCTGGTTTGTCTGATTGTATACAAATTTTCTATTTTAAATTCCTTTAAACATTTAAATTTCTTTTAATTAGTATAACATATTTGTCAGACTAAATATTTTAGTTTATACAGAGAAACAGTACATTTTTTTGTCATTCAATTTAATAAATTGAGATAGAATTTTTCAAGCTATTTTAAATGTTTGAGAATTTTATTTTTACTTATATTTTTACAAGAAGTTTTAGATTTTTTGAGAATTTGAATTTTAACTGAAGAAGAGATTTGTAGGAACGTTGAATATGAAATTCATGATGAATATTATTATTAAAAATTTGGTTATTTTCACATATTTCATTAAAAATAAAAAAAGTTTGTTTGGAATTAAAGAAGATATGTGAAACATAAAACAATGAATCAAGTTTTAAATGTAAGATAATTTGATGGCGGATGAATACTTTAATAAAAGTTATTTATTTAGTGCTAAATCATGTGATCAATCTTATTATTCTTTAAGTTTCTTAATTTTAGAAATATAAAGAGCTGACATACTTAATTTAAGAATTTTATCTTCAGCTTCTTGTGCTATATTACATGGGAGATTTTTAGTTAAAGCATAATAAAGATTAAAGATATATTTCATAGTTAAATATCATGTTGTAAAATTTAAAAGCTGTCTTTTTTAAAATGTAACTCACTGACTCGCATGTCACTTTTATTTAAATTTAAATGTATTTAAAATTCCTACCTATGTGTTTACATATAACTTAAAATTACTTTTTGAAACGTTTACGGAATTTTTTAACTATTGGCATAACGTATGATAGTTAGTACTAGCAAAATATAATGGACTGAAAAAATCGAAGGCTAAAACTGGTTTCCATTTATATTTTACATAACTTTAGTAATTAAATGTTTCAAACAAATAGCATATATTTAGGAGAATCGAATAGAATTCACTTCAGTGGACTCGGTCAATAGCGAAATAAATGAGAAATTAACTTAGAAATTGGCAGATTTATACGCCTCTATAATGAGAGAGAATTGCTGTTAATGCAAATTATTGCAAATATTTATTTGCTTCATGTGAGTCTCCACTGTTTAATTGTATCATGTATTTTATTATCATTAATATTAATAGTTTAAAGTACGTATTTTTTATAAAATTCTTTTTTTCACTGTATAAAATATTCATAATACAAATGCAACAAATTAAAATAGAATATTTTATTCATAAAATACATCCAAGATTGGGACCAAACCACAAGTTGAATACATACTTATAAATACTTGTATAAACGAATGATCTAAATTTCACTCAACAACAAAATTATTCAAAATAAGAAAAGTGTAATATAACTTCATACTATTAAGGGGAAATTTGAGATATTAGACATCCATAAAACATCAATTAAATGCATTAACCATTTTTTAGAATATTCAAGTTAGTATATTAACACATCATATAATTATATGAAAACACTAATAGTGAATTTATATTTCTTGATTTCATCTTTATAGCATCAATGATACTTTTCAGATGCATTTGATTCTCAAGAGAAAGAGAAAACAGACTATCACTTGACGGGATGTCAAATGAATTTGAAAAATGAGGGAGACGTTATTTCATTCTAAGGCAATATTGAATTCAGTAGTACACTGGCATTGTGTAATGTTATTTTTATTCTAAAAATAGAATATTTGTTTGTTCTACATCCAGCGACATTCACTGACACATGGAATTTTGCACACGTTTCAGGTTATGCTTATAAACAACGTCATTTACAAGATTGCAATGCTCAATAAACTTCAAGCAGCTAATGGGTTTGATTATTACATATTTTTCAAAAATTTAGAATAGTATCAAGAGTATTTTTAGAAAAAGGTATTTTTAGAGTTTTTGGTAAAATATTATTACTGTATAATCTTTGAATGTAAGAAAATATTATTTTTTTATCTCCGGAAAGTTGTTGTTCTCTCTCTCCCAGTGAGCATTGATATAATAAACAGAATTTAAAGTATATTCTAATTTACAGTTTATTATTTCACCACTTTGAAATTTTCCAATTTAAAAAGTTGCAAAGAAATTTATAAAACTTTAAAGGAAATTTTATCTAATATTAAATTATAAATTATACGCAAATTAATGTACACACATAACATATCTTGGAATCAGAAGTTTTCTGGTAACAAGATTCAAGAAGAAACACATTCAGAGTATATTTACACTTATTTAATCTGTAAAGTGGTGAAAAAGTATTGGTATTCTAAATCAGAATTAAAATTTTTGAAGTTATTATATACCTACCAATTTTTTACACGTTAACATTCTGTATGTCTTCTAATATTGGAAATATGTATTAAATTAATATTATGTAATTAAGCAAATAATGATATATACGTTCTAAATGTTTGTTTTACAAAGGACATTCTGTTCCTGAAATTGATAGCCAACGTTTTACAATATATAATTAAGTTTTATTTAGAAAATATCAAGAATCACATAAAATATTTAATTAATCATATTGAATTAGCAAATATCAAGTATCATATAAAATATAAATCTAAATATTTTATGAGATCACTATTTTTAGAAATAAATATATTGAAAAAATATAAGCATTAAGATTTCGGTCAAATGTAATGTGTAAAAAGAATATAATATATAAGCAATTAAAGATACATTTTAACAAAAAATATTAATAGAAAATTCACAATGTGTGTGTGTATTTAAAAATGAAATTTAATTCATAAACCATAATAATTAATTTGAAAATGAGACTTCCTATATACAGTAAAAAAGTAATCTTTTTCTTGGATAATTACAAATTATTAACAACCTAAAAATTAATTTTAAGAGAAAATTTTAATGAATTAACTATTTCTATTTTTAATGTGATACGATCATCATTGAATTTAGATAACTCAAAGAATATTTTACAATTCAAATAAGGACCGATCGATTCACAGCTTATCTTTATTCATTTATCCTTAACTTTAAGACACATAGAATCGTAAAAGAAAAAAATATCATAAAAAGCAACTCACTCGTATCTAAAGTTTTACCCTTTAAACTGTCAAAAGGCCAAGGTAAACATTGTGCTCAATAGGAAAATTTTTGCCCTTCCTTTTTGCCCTGTCAGTTTTAGCCATTTTGAACTTAATTTGCATTTCTTTCATGCATAACCGAAAAGCTCGAAGACATAAATCATTAAAAAAAACGGAAAATAGTCTTTGCTCTATGTGACATCTTCTTTCTAAAAATTTTATTTATAACACACCAAGAAAATGCTTTTAAGTCAGAGAATCGTGTTGAAAAGTTCTTTTTCTACCTGTTTAATAAATGAGTTGACACAGTTAGTCTGTTATTAATGCAGAAAAATAAGTTTTCCTAAGAAAATAAAAGCTCTGTTATCTTATTATTGGTGGTTGAAAAATGAAATTATACATTTGTAGATTAAGAAAGAAACCGTAAATTTGATTCTTGACAAGATTAAGCATTTCAATAAAAAGAAAATTTTTATTGGGAATTTAGCTCATTTACATTGTTAGAGGAAAAAACAAACGTTGTAAACATTAGGGATATATTTACCTGTAAGAGCAAAATTAATTTCATTTTTGTGATTAATTTTATTATTGTACAGCTGTATAATTTCAAGTTTTGCTTTTAAGAAATGAGATGTGTATTTGCCATTTAGAAGTAATTAACACAAATGAATGCGTGAAACAACTTTTCATATAAAAGATGAGTTCCTTTCATTATATTATTTTTCAATGAAGAGTTATTTTTAAAAAAAGATTAGTTTATCATGTTAATTATTTCTTTGTGAAATTACTTCTTCATACTCTTATCGAATTTAAAGCCATAAAATAAATGTATAGAGAAGAAATTTAATAAATAAATTTTATAATTATTAATTAATCTAAAATTAGAAAGTAAAGCTTTTCTAAAATGATTAAAAATTCAGATGCCTAGAAAAAGTCTTCAAACAAAATATGAGGTTTTATATTCTATAGGACTTATGATAACCACGCTTTTACTCATCCGAGGCCAGGATCTAATGTTGAATCTTGGTCTCGGATGTACATAAAAGAGATAAAAGGAATGAAACCCTATGCATGGAGTTGTATGGAATACATACTTTGAATTTAATGCTAAGGCATGATATTCCGCTATTATGAAGTATATTCAGATTCATTCCAATTATAATTTAATCATTTGTGAACAAATGAATCACAATCCATATAATTATATGTATTTTCAATGGAAACATGTGCAACAAGCTTACCGGACATTGAAGAAATGGAATATATATTGCGTTAAAGCCGTACTTCAAAATGTTCAGTGAATAATATAAGGCTAATTTCATATTTGAATAATTGTCGTGTAATTTTACAGAATGTTCTCTTCATTAATATTAGGTCCTTATCAAGTATCACAAAAGAAGAAACACGGAAAACTCCTTATCGTACTTTTCGATGGATGCCGTTGCAAAATGCTGAAGCGCATCACCTTTATCTATTTTCCTACTGTGATTGGGCTGAAACCATGATGTTTTACTCCTATCATTAAGCAGTGGTGAACTCATGATAGTAAATATAAATAAAATTGTTATATATAAATAAAAAAGGTTTTAAATTTAATAAATGTTTTTACCCACTAAGATACATATTTTAGTGAATAAATTTCAAACTTTTCTATGAATATAATATTTATTTAACTGTATAGTAAGAAACAGGTTGAGTGTAAGGGAAACGGTTACATTATAAAATAACATGAATTTATACTGGAAGTTTGAAGGATATTTAAACTAAAACAACTAACTTGTGTGTATTCTAACATAGATGTATTTTGAGTTTGAAAATAATTTTCTAACTTAATAATAAATGTAGCGATTCAAAATTTCCATTTTTCTTTAAACCCTTGAATAGGAAGATGTTTGTTTATTAATATTGTTTATTATGAGCTTAAGACGAAATTTTAAAGTTGTTCAGTGTTGGGAATCTCGGTGATTTTCATAACGACAATGAAATCGATGGATAGGTAAATGATCAGAAACGAATATATGTTCAGTCAGAAAGTACGATAAAAATAAAGTGGTTAGATAGCTTTAAAGCGTCGCAATTTTACAAAACGAACAAATTTAAAAGGTTTAGAAGTGTCTACACATACCATCAAAAATTACTTAGTTACTTAAATCATTGGTTGTATATTGTAAATTAATTTAAAATTCACCTTGGATTGCCTTCATAAGAATCTCTTTCATATTTTATAGACCGTATTAATAAGTTGAAAGTGAGATTAGGACAGACTTCCAAGCACTCTTACCTACAGAAGTATATACAGTTACAAGAAAAATGAAACCTATTTTATTCCGTTATATACCAGTTTCTGGGATCAAACCTAGGATTTCCATATCGAAAAATGCTGTTCTACCAATAGGCTATTTTGAACCTAAGGAGTAGGGCTTCGAGTAACTGAATTTTTTTCATACTACTGAGAAATTTAATAACTTGAGTTACTGTTCTGCTCTACCTACTGTACCGTTCTGATTTGGTTATTGTTTTGATTCAGTGTTTAGTTAATTATAATTTTGAGTAAGTACGATCGGCTTCGGTATTTAACAGTATCTTAGACCATAACGTAAAGAGTTCATTAATTGTTATACTAAAATGCTTAAATAATTTCATTAATGTATTATTTGGTGGGAACACTTACACTATCAATAGTGTTATTAATAATTCAATGAATCTATAAAGAAAATGTGTACAAGACATTTTTTATGCATGATGCTTCATTAAACAAATTTAAGAAAATCTAATAGTAAGAAATCCAATCAATTAGTTAATTATTTAGAAGTAGTCAATAGGCGTATAATTACAAATAATAACACAAATATATTAATGTTTTTCGACTTTATGTCAATGTAAGAGAGGAAATTTTTTATTCTTTGTCGATCAAGCTATTAATTTTTCAACAAGGTTCAAATATGTTATCTATAGCAAGTTTAAGTTAGCCTGTACAATCTACTGCCCAAATTTCAATTTCTTTTTAATTCTTCAATGTCTATTTTTAATATATTTTTTTTTGTTATTACATTCTTGTTAGAAGGGAAGTTGAAGTGTCTATATTAATTAAACCTGTTCTATTAGCGTAATTTGCTTTCACAGTTATTTTCGTAAAATCTGAACATACGGGATACTTGTCGATCAACTTCAGATTGTAAAAAGATTATGTACATGTTTTTAGGTTTCCATAATATTTATGCATGAATAACTTAAAAGATTAGAGACTGTTTCTTGACAAACACATCTGTGATAGTTCAATTACTTTTAGACATTTGCGGATCTTATTTTATTTTAGCATTTTCTACAAACTCCTTTAATTTATTTAAATGTAAGGAATTTTTCCATTTTTTTCAATTTTTGTAGAAGAAATGCATTTTAATGCATCTAGCACTTGATTTCGAATGTTAATTTAGTTAACTAATATTACTTTCCGTCTGAAAGTTTTATAATTTATTTCAAATATGGTGAAATATAATGAGTAAATTTAAATACAAATTAAAAAAAATACTTTAAGTATATCTTCTCTATGTATGAGCTTTTAAAAAATCAAAACAAACTATTTTATGTTAGTGTTAAAATGGAAAAACAATTATAAGGGAAACTAAGTTAAGTATATTATTTTTAAAATTCTTTAAATTTTATGGAAGAACTCTTTCAAAAAATGTCTTAAAGTTCATCTTATTTATTCTACATTTGGAAAATCAGTGAATGGGAGCTTCTAATTATTTATGGTTTTAAAGAAATATGTGAACTTATTGTGCATGAAAAATAATAGGATAACTTTCTCTCCAATTAATACCAAAAGATAGCTTTTTTAATGAAAAATCTTCTCTTTTTAAATTTTGTATTCTTTAAATTATCAGTGAGTTTTCCCATAAGTATAACTAGCAATTAAAATAGAATCAGAATTAAAACAGACAACGTCATTATGAACGAAATAGGATAAGAAACAGAACAAATTAGAAGAAAGATAAAAATACCATCTAATTTAAATAAATGCATATAAAATTTTTCAAAAATATAATCCAAAGACAAAATGCGGAAATTTATTTTCATCAAATTTTAGAAATTAATAGAATTATATTACACATTTAAAGAGACATTTCAATTTGGTAGATTATTATTCATCGAATATAATAATTTTATGTAGATAATTTGAATTTATTTGAGAGAATGTGATAACATATTGTTTTAATATTAAATATTTTTATTTATTGCTTATTTCTTATTCTGCTCATTTTTAATGGAGAGAGAAAATTTGCAGAATATCTCGTTTATCTATTTTCATGTGTTTAATTTTACCAGTGGAAATTTGATTGAATTTTGTTGAAAGTATTGAAAACTACATGATTGGTTTTTTAATTTCATTTTTCATCTAAAGTAAGTATGATTGAATATATATAAGCAGAATTAATTTTTTTTAAAGGAAAAGATTAAATTACACAAAATAACTACAGTTAAACATTTTACTTTTAAGCAGCTTATTAGGGAAATCAATCACCAGAATGTTAAAAATATTTATGAAGCACTAAATCCAAAAATGAAATTGTTAACGAAAAAATCTTAAGCGCAATGGGTGCTTGGATGTTTACCGTGTTTAAAATTCAGTGTAAATGCAGCGCATTATCTATAAAAATTTTCTCGGAAGGCAAGAGTCCATGAATTTTTGAAAAACTTATTACGTTTTTCAGGTGTTTATCATTATGAGATTAACTCTCATGAAAAGAAATTGACCATAGAACGAAAAAATAGTATAAATAAACAATCGTTATATAGAGCTAAATATAGCTAACTCACAGGACTTTTGCATTTAAAATGTATAAATATTTATTATTATTTTTTTATATTACACTGCGGTTGTTATAAGACTCAGAAACGTTAACGAATCTTTTGCTTTAAATGTGCTCGATATAATCACAGTAGCATTAAGTTTATGAGACTGTGATTTCATATAGAAAGTGTTTTCTGGTAATATTAATTCTGCAGGAGTTAATATATATATATATATATATATATATATATATATATATATATATATACTGTTGAAAATGCTTGTAAAAACATTTAACACTAAAAATTACCACAGAAATGAGATAATTGTACAATCATTTGATTGATTATATTCCTTAATGCTGCAGACTTTTCTAAGTTATTTATTCAAATTTTCACTTATGCAGTGGTTTTTCCTCGTGACTTTTCTATTCATTTTAGTTTTTCTGTAGTTTATTACTTGTTTGAGGATAGTTGAGAAAAAAACTTAGAATATCCTATTTAAAAAAAATGACAAAATGCATTTTGATTTAAAGATGCAATAAATAGGTAATTAATTTGGAAAGTAGAAAATCCATGCGCTCTTTCAAAGAATCTATTGCATTAAGCAAATGTGCCTCTAAATTTTTTGCATGTTTTTATTCTTGATCCAATTTCGAGAAGTTTAGTTCATTTTTTGTCATATGCAATGTTTCTTATATCAAGTGTGTGAATGTTTGAAACTTCAATATAAATAATTTAATGATATTCAAACAAGATAACAGTTTTTGTAATTTTACAACAATATAGATCCAAAGAGAGGTAAATAACGTTTCTTCAGTAGCATTGCATGTACCCGTTTTAAAAATCATTTCATGCTCTAATAATTCCATTTCTGAATTATTTTGCGGTATCCTAAGTATTACATTATGATAGCATTTTAGTTTGAATTTCGTGGCAGTGTAAGAAGAGAGTCCTTATTAATAATCATTAATTTACAAAAGGTGTAAGTTTTAAGATATATTTCTTATCAAATAAATAATTCCTTACTATTCAACTGTATTAGTTGCTCTTTCTCTATAGTAAAGCTTATATATCATAGTTTGCATAAAGTAAGAAGACTACCATTCTATTCTGCATCTTGCTGTTTAAAAAAGCACTAGTAAATCCGTATTTGTTGCATTTTTCACTTCCTAATCAACTTGAAGTAAAAATGCACATAGTTGTAATGAAAAAAACTTACTACTTACAAAGATTAACTTGCTAGTAGATAACTCATTTTTCTTAACATACTTTCTTTTTTTTTACATTTGTTTCATTATATATTATAGGCTGTAAGTCATGATATTAAGGAGAAGAATATTAATTTAAATAATTTTTTTCTTAGTATTAAAATGTAAATAATGTAAAATAATAATATGAGTTCTCAAAAAAATTAGGTATGCAAAGTTGAAGATTTAGCCTTATTTACACAAACGTTAAATTTACATTTTGAGACAAATATCAATGTGCAGCTCCCAAGTGGCAACCAAATTTCAACTAACTTAACACTTTGCAAAAATCAGATATTCTTAAGAATTTTACTTGTTTTTTATAATAAAGAAAGATAATATAACAATTCTATGATAGTTAAAAGAGAAAAATATGTATTCATTAAGACAGTTAATGATTTAAATGCAGAACAGAATGTTGATGAGGGTTGAAATATTTTTATTGAGAATAAAAAAATAAAATTACTTAAGAACTTTATTTGTAAAATGATAAAATATATGCAAATTAAGTTCTTTCATTGATAGTAAAAAGTTAAATAAGTAAACAAAAGAGAACAAATAAATTTAATTTTTTTAAAACAATTTTATGACTCATAAACAAGAATCAAGCAAAATATTTCTAATGAAATGAAAATTAATAAGATATCTTTCCAAACTAAATTATATCAGCTTTTTTTCAAACGTTTCTTTTGTTTCAGTCTAAATAATATTTTTGTTTGGTGAATTTGCTCCAGTTCCAATTCAAAATCTAATGAAATTCCCTTGTAAGTATTAATGCATATAGTAACACCTTGATTAAGGAAAAAAGGATTATTGGGTAAAAAAATTACTAACATTTCATAATATATTAAATAAGTATACCTTAATGTAAAAAGTTTAGATGAAATTATTACTAAGCACTGTATTGAATCTTATTTTTTTTTACAGTAATAGGGAAATTTCAAGTGAATACATTATAAGTTATACATATATTTACATGTTCATATCTATTTCTACGCCCTAATATGAATCGAGATATATCAGTAAAGAACATTTGACACCCATCACTTTGCATCCAATCTCAATGTTTAGGAATCCTATTTCTTAGCCATTCACGGTTTTTTAGATAAACGAAATCAACATTATAGGCCAGCTTGATTTACGTTCACTCTGATGAAGTCTATTTTAAATTGTGCAATCCCTTCAATTTTTTCCAAAATGAAACAGTCTTTAAAATATTTTAGCAGTGCCTGTTCTATATTATCTTGGTGAATTGAGAATGAAGATGTAACGATCACCATTATCGTGGTAGCAAACGGATGACCTTTGACACCGCGTAAAGACAGTCTTAAGGTTGTCTATTATTGGTGTTAATAGTGGAATGTTGTAAGGCATTTTTAATATTTCAATGTAAATTTACTCCCTAAAGTACCTTTCTTTAATAATGGGACATATTCACTAACTGCAAGGGAAGAAACTTGAAAAACTAAATATTTATCCCGGTAGACACAATTAATTAACTATCCTCTGAGAATATTTCAAAATTATCCTTAATACCTCTTTGTTTTGCCCAGGATTCAAACTTCTTCGTATAAACTACGTTGTCGAAACATGCTCAAATAAAGTATTCTTAGAAAAAAAACTCAACAAATAAATTTTGCAATTAAAGAAATAAAAAAAAAAGGATTTAGAGAGAGAGAGCAAAATTACGGTTCCTACCCTTATTTACTTTTCTGGGAGCGTTGATCTGCATATAAAATGATTTGCAATTTCTATGAAAATTGAATTTCAATTTCATTAAATTATTTGCAATTTCAATTAATTAGAAAATTATATGGTAATTTTCTAATTTTATTGGCAATGTAAGTATTTAAAAGTTTAAAATATATACTGAGCAGGAATACCATAGAATGAGAATGGTAAAAGAAAATTTCGAGTATATTTTTTTCCTTCTAAATTAGTAATTTTTGAAGTAACTGCAAGAATTTTAATATATATTCAAATTTCTCTAGGTTTGATAACATTTTTATAATAATAGGTATAATTCATGGAAAATACAATTAATTTTCTGTATACCCAAAAATTTAAAACAAATGTATAAATATTTATTTTTATATCCTAACTTTCGTCCTTTCAAATCTCAGTTTCACAATTTAATATATATGGAGTCTCAAATAAAATGAGAAATGCCCTTAACATGCTAACATATTACAATTTTACACCTTCAGTGAATATCAGTTACAGCTTCAGGAAATCTAGGGAGAGTATAGAATTCTTAATTACCTCATGGATGATATGACGCGGTATAAGCTATGCGGGAAGTGAAGAGTTAACCACGCATTTAACAACCTTATATTTAGATAACGCTTGAATGAATTATTAGCAATGTGGTGGTAGAATCTTAAAGATCGTGTTACGGAGCATGCATATTCTGAAGTAAACGTTTAAAGACATTTTCAGTGATAAGATACAGCAGTGATTTCAGCAATGTTTAATAAATATATCTATTTGATAAATTAATAGAGTAGTGTAGATATATCCCTATAGAGATATTTAATGAACTTTGAATTATTTTATGATTAAAATGCAGTATTAGAAAAATAATGGATTTGTATTCTCTTAAAACATCTGCTGTATATAATATAATGAAGAAAGTTTTATTTAAATTACATTTTTCCTTTTGTATTCTCAATTTACTTACAGTTTCATTCTTTTCGATTGATAAATTTGTGTATAATAATTTATTTTTGGGAAGAAAAATATTGTGTATTTTTGGAAGATATTTTTATTAATTTAAACGTTCTAAGCTCTTTAATGCATTTTATTAGTTCCAATTTTAGTCAGCAAATTTATTTTGATGAAATTATGTATTTAATAAACTTATTAATTTGTTTAATGCTGAATATTTCCTTGTTGTTATCTTATGCACAACATAATATTTAAGCTTCATATCGTTATTTTGACGCATTATCAATTAGTGGTAATATTTAGCAAAGTGTATTGATTTACTTTACCTAAAATCAAAAATACATTTTCTAAATATAAATGTAAAACTCATCAGCTAACATGTTATACTTTAAAATGAATTGAACTGTTGTTTGCCTACACCTAATATAGTTAAATATGAAGTTAATATGTAATATAGTTAGTAATATACATAAAGACTTTTTTATTGCGTATTCATAGTATAGTATTGCGTAATTAATAAAATTTTATGTACATTTTTAACAAAGAATTGCATCGAATTCAAATATTAAGAACTGAAATTGCAAAAATTAAATCCACAGGCTAAACAATTATAAAATCCTTCAAAAATTTCTTAAACATTAAAAGTTTTTTAAAAGAAAATACACAAAATAGAAACTTGTTTCCATAAAAAATATGCTTCCTGAAACGCAATCTATACAATACAAAATGAAGATCGGGAGATGAAATGTTATGAAACAGTGATTTCATGCTGTTCGTAAGTAACATTTTCTTTAAAAATTTCTTCCACGAAAACTAAAATATTTCATTCAGAAATTCGAGATTTGTTTAATTAAAGTTAACTTTAGAAAAAGTTTTGATTTCATAAAATATTTCCTCTTTTGATTGCGATGATTTCACTGCATATTTCTCGAATATTTTTCTTTCTAATACCTTCTAAAAGAAAATTAACAACTGTCAATAAGCTATTTTAGTCATTAACCCCGCAGAAATAAATCTGAAAGTAATAATTTTTAAAGAAAATTTTAGAGCATTTTCTCTCTATATGAATGTGTTCTATGAAGATATAATAGTGAAAAATGAGCTTTACCTTTTCTCATTTTTAATACTCTAGATAAAAGAATAACTCTCATTGAAAATTTTCTCTTTTACATGTAGAAGACTGCACTGTTATCATTCTTGGATAATAAATGATTTTCTTTGTCTTCCTCCATCAACATTTAAACTGGCTTAGCTTCTGTACAGTTCATTGAGACGTCAAATTCGATTCCCTCAACAACATTTTTAGCCCTGTTTTTATACAAATGACAAGTTATTGTCGCATTCACCACATGGGGAATGCCAAAAGGTTGCACTTTGAAAAATGAATAGTTCTGTGAACTTATCAGCTACCAATGACAGTTTACAAGATAGTTTTGCATATTTTATGAAAGCGCTTCTTCAAGAGCTTTTCCCGATTTTGTTCTATTGTTTTTGGATTAAACTATCAGTTTTGTCATTTTATAAGTATTGTGTAGATTTCTAAAATGAAGCTGAGTAAAGACTAGACTTTGTGATGAAGTAAGATTTTTCTAATTTATTAGGTTGAAATATCCAATAAATTTTAAAAGATGTTATTGAACTGCTTATTCACGATCCCATTCCCTCATTTAAACATGTCCTGTTTATAAAAGCTAGCTAATCAAATAGAGTTTTAATTCATTTTAATCGTCTTAATTAATAGTTTACTTACCAATATCAAAAAATAATAGGCGCCAAACTTATGAGTAGTGATTATTATTAATAATAATGAATAATGTCAAAAGTATAATTAAAATAACGTTTATAAGGATACATAAGAGTGTCATGATATAATAAATAAATATTAATATAATAAAAGATTTAGGTAAGAATTAAAATAAATTTTTCAAAAAGCTATAAATATTAAGTAAAGGCATGAAGCGAAATTAATCAGTCATAAAGTATTTTAAAAACTATATCATATATTACAATTATTATTGCTTATTACTGTTGAGGAACCGGAATGAGCTTACGTTTTTAAATATTTTCCTAATTTCTTATAATTTCTTATTTTAAATATTAAAAAGTACACTTTTTAATATTTAGTATATATTTAGTATTTATTAAATATTAGTATATATTTAATATTTAGTATTTAGTATATATAAAAGTACAATTGAATTAACTATGATGTCATTATGCATATATTTTGAGATGTGTGCAAGCCTAAGAGAACGACTTACAAATGATGTAATCAACAATTTGGTCAAAAAAAAAGTACTGTTAATATTAACAAAATAATATCTGAATGAAAACCTGCTAGAGTAGCAATCTAAGCACATTTGATCACCTCCGAATCGTCGTAGCCAGCCGAATGAGTCTCTCTACTTCGAAGAAAAGACATTTTGGTATTCCACGCATCACTGTGTCAAGAGTGTATCGTGAATAGGTCAATTTCTGTAAAACCTTTTTTCTGGATCAATTGCCAAAGGCAAAACATTGCGGGTTAGTCTGTCACCACTGACATGTTGATTATCCACCTGTGACGGATGTCACTGATGTCTAATCCCCATTATAACAATGCAACAGGTTGCTGTCAGTTTAATGTTGATGTGTTTAAAAAATTTTTAAATAGTGCATCCTATATTACAAAATTTCAACAATTAATTTTTTAAACACAATCTTATTTCTATCATTTTACTCAGTTTTTCAGTTTAACTACTTCATTAATATTTCTAATTTTAAGAAATAAAAATTTATGCTTAAATAGGAATTCATGTACTAGCTTCCATTTGGACAAAACCGCACTAGTGAAGAGAAAAAAACAGAAAGAAAAAAAATCTAAGATTTAATGGTAGGATGATTCTCTATGAAAGGTTACAATTATACTAGCAATCCTTTCAAACGTACTTTCAAGAAGATACTGATATACAACTGTGAGTATTTATATCCTTATTTGCTGCAATAATTTCTTCTATTCAATTAAAGATTTCGAAAGTGGCTGCAGAATTCCCATGGAGCATAATTATGATTCTTTATTTAAAAGTATAGATTAAATGTGCCTAATTTTTCCTCTCTACATCTTAATGCAGCTAACTAACCTCCAGAATGACATAGGTTAAATGCCCATTGTCACTTAAAAGTAAAATATGAAAAAAGCCAAGAATAGCAATCATTCATTATGATGGACACTTCAGAATATATAGCTTAATATGAATGTTTTTGTTAACCACTAAACACATACAAAAATGAAAAACTTAAATTTTAAGCAAAATTTCATAGTTCATTAACATAATTTAGGATTTCTGAAATAATTATTATTTAAAAATTATAGTGATGTACAGCATTGTTTCTTTTATGAAAATGAATGAATTTCATTTACAAATCAACATTTATACTTACCGTAATAAATCACAAGTCTTATGATTTGTTTTAATTGTTTATTGAATTCAAAATAATTTTAACGCAAAAAAAATTCTTTTACATTGGCACTATTTTAAAAATTCAAAATTTTAAACTGATTATTTCAAAGTATAATTTTCTTACAATTGTATGATCTGTATTTAAATGGGTTCAGCATTCGAAAGTAGAATTACTTTACATTGATTATATTTATGAAAGTATACTCCAAATCAAACTGAATTAAACATCGATAAGATTTATACATTATATTTTACTTATGGATAATTCATTTTATATCCCACATTATTTAAAAGATTTTTCAATGGATCACGTTGCAGTTATTACTTTCAATGCAACCAGGAAAATCTCATTTATTTGGTATTTAGCTTAGGGATTAATGGTGTTATAAGTATTTTCCGCCAAAGATGTAAATTAGTTCTTAAATATATCATTTAGTATTCTAAAAATAAATAATAAAATAAGAGTTTAAAAAATATATATATGTGTGTGGGAGAGCATGATGTAATTAATTAAACATAGATAAATGTTAAAAGTCATTTGTGTACTTCAAATGAAATGAATGGGTTTTTAAACCTGTGCAATAGATTTTGATAAGGCATTACTTTTATTTTGATTAATGAAGAAAAATACCTTTCTAGTTTTAGAATTATGTATTATAAATTAATTGTTTATAATGTATTATTTTAATTTACAACCAATTTTTACCAAAGAATCAAAAATCAAGTAAAAAAAATTGTTGCAAAATTCTGATTATTTATATTATATTCCAATAAATTGAATTTGATCAATATTGTCCCATTTATCACATATAAGTTGTGGCATTCATTTCAAGGAAAGTACTGTGTCTAATTGGCTCTCATGTACAAAAATTGATCTTTGGAGACAAACAAATCAAAATGATTAATATGATTTTTTTTTTAAATTCCATTCTGAGCATTTCTGTCATATTCGCATTTGACTTCCTCTAAATTAAGAATAAACTGTTAATCCCTTGCAATAATGTCAAAATTGCAAAAACTTTTAAGTTTGTTGTAATTATTTTCCAAATCTTTAATATCATACATGTGTTTTAGGAAAAATCACAATGATATAGCATTTCATTATTCTAAGTATACCTAATGGCACCATAAAGAACCGACTGTCTTTGATATTGAAAGTTACAAGTTTTTGGTACTAAAGATTCAAATATACCCAAAATGAATTGATTACTTTATAAATTAATTTTTTATATTTCAATTTGTTGTCATTTTGAGAATTATTAATATGTCCGCTTATTTTTTTTATGTTTCAGTCAAAAAAGAAACCTTTGAGCCATATCGATAAAGTTTTATGCTGAATTTATAAATTTCAAAAGATTAATTTTCAAATGGCAGGTACAGATAGAGTTTTGAAATCCATTCTTTTCAAACTGATATTCTGATTATATCTGCATAAAAATGACATTATTATAAATTAGATCAATTTCTGTAAATAAAATGGTTGCTTCCTAAATTTATTTTTTACTATGACATTAAAGATGTAAATACCGATCACATTTTCAAAAAAAAGAGTTTGCGATTTCTCTACAAAATCGCAAGTTAAAAGATATTGCTTGCTCACAAATTTAAACCAATTTGTCTTGATTTAGTATGTCAGTATGCGTGTATGAGTCACCCTTCATTAAGATTGTGTTAACATTTAAAAAAAATTAGAATAATTTTGCAAGCCGTCAAAAAATTATGAAGACCATCTTCATTATATATATCATTTATTACTAATTTAATTACTTCATTGAACACTTGATTGTTAATTGAGAGTATTTTGTTTGTATCTAAACCGAGACTGTGATATTTGATATATTTACAAAGCAGAAGTCATTGGAAAAAGCTTTAAAATTTTCTCATAGATAAAAGCTTAGTAAATCAAATATTTTTGGAAAAAAAGAGAACCATTTAAATAATTTAAAATTATATTCCAAATTTATGATGCATTTTTATGATATTAATGTTAAAGTTATATATGAAGAAGATAATTTTTTGAGAAACAAAAGTTATCTGTGCCAGAATATCTATCAATTTCCTGTTGATAAGCATTTATTACTAGGTAAATACCCACTCGAATAGCAAATGCTTAAAATAATTAAGTTTTTGAGAGTACATATTGAATACGTTCTATAGCATTTTATTAATTGGTTTTTTTATGAAGATTAAAAAATTTATAATTTCTAAAATTTTAAATAAACATCTTTTCACAAAACACAAATCAAGTTCTCTGACATATGATTAGTCACAAAATAACAGTTTATATAGATCTTTAACTTTATTAACCACATTCATTTACACATAGATGTTAACTTTAATCATCATTTACATAATCTCATGCTAATTTTGAATTTCATTTATTTGTATCTTTATAATATTATTACCTTGTCTGGATGTATTGATTTTATCAGATTTTTCTTTTTTTTTCAGTGCCTAATTTATATCGCTATTTTAATATAACCAATTAAGTTTAAATTATACATGACGCAAGGGAAAATTTTGAATTTTTCCAAATTTATTTTAAAGTTTTTAATCTCCTGCTCTTTTTTTTAAATTTATATTGCCTGAAATATATTTTTTAATTAATAATAGTCTAAAATATATAAAAGTGAGTGTTTAGCTCAAATTTAGGTAATGAAATAATTGATATTCTTGAATAATGGGGAAAATGATTGCTTCAGTCTCAATGATCCGGTATGTTTCTCCTTCAATATCTTTTAACGATGGTGATGAAATTGATATTCTATATAGAGGAACACTGATACAGGGTTTGAGGGATTTCTACGCATCATGACGACAGGCCCATAAAGATAAAGAACATTGACGACTGCGTGTGGGACAAAGAATAGCCTCCGGAATAGTAGGAGACTCTCCTGGTAGTCTTTATCTTTTTCCCTATTCACTTCTTCTGTCCTCTGAGCTGTAAAGTGATAGCGAGCACTTTCAACTATCCCAAAGGCTAGCAAAAGCAGTAAATTGGATTGGGACTTGACTCCAAATCAATTCGGTAGCATTTTTCAGGCTTCTGGTTGACTTTATCAACCACTGCTTTTATTTGAAAAGCTTACTAGCATTATATATTTTTTTTTGATTTGAAATTTGAGATAGAATTTTTTGAAACTAATCAGATTTAGAATAAATATAATACAAACATCAAAAAATAACTAAAGATAATTATTTTGTTTGGTTAACGTACTTAATGTAAAACTATTTTTTTCATATTATTAGTATTTTCATGCATAAGTAATACATATGAGCTGTTTTTTTCTGTGTAACATTAGATAGCAAATAGATTAGTGGCCAAAATGAAATTAAAGTCTTACTTTTATACCGGTTAAAATGGTTGACATGAGCTATATGCGTTAATTACTTATCCTTCTGCCAAAATCATTGGAAAAAATAGTAAGGAGATGTGGGCTTAGATGTAGATCTCATTTAATTAACAAAAGATGAAAAATAAAGAGCGTTTACTCTAGATCTCTTTTAGAATGTTCATCTTAGTGACACCAGATTGTGTAAATTCAATCCATATTAAATTCGCAGTTACTAATGAAATATAATTTTAATTTTACACAAGATGAAGTACTTAATAATTAATTTATTTGACCAGTAGTAAAAACAAGTATAATTTTATTTTGGAGTGAAATCAGAAAACAATTCACATACATTTCACTTATTATGGAAATATTGTCAGTTAAAAATCTGCAAATATGAAAACAAGGGACCATTATAAATTATTTTCAAAAAATTCTATTCAAAATATATTGCTGACTTAAATAAATAAAGTGTTCTGATTTTATCATAAATATATTAATGTACTTGAATTGATTTTGCTTTGTACTGCAAAATCAAAAATCCTTTGTGACATTTAATAATCAGATAACATGCAATGATTTATACCACGCATATTTTCCTCATCTGTTCGGTAAATACAAGATAATCAATACAACTGACAGAATATCCATTTATTATGCTCACTTAGAAAATAAATTCTGATGTAAATTTTGAATCATTATTGAAAGCTTTGCTTTGAAAATATTATTTATCATAGATATGCATAATTTGGAAAATGTAAAACAATTGATTTATTCTCCCTTTTGGGAGATAAAAACTTTCATTTAGTTGATTATTTCGTTCTTTTTCTCTTTCTTATCATAGAATTCACAATTTAGAAAAGAAGATTGAGTGAGAAGGCGTATTATTGAACAAAAGAAATTATACAGATATATTTCAACTAGATATATACAAATTTAGATTATTAATGTCAAGGAAGCATATATATTTATTTTCGATTCCAAATATAGTTAACTGCATTATTTTATAGCAATAACATTCTTCGATAAATGATGTTCTTTTCATATTTGTAATGAGTACATGACGAGAAATATGATTAGGAGCATTAAAATAAGCGACTATTTGAAAAACATTAAGTTATTCACAAAATGGTTTACATTAACAATAGTTTATTGAAATATAAATAATTTTTCGAATTTATTTTGTTAACTTAAAAATAAAGTATTGAACTTTATCAATTCTTGTCTCAAAGGTAAAATTTTAGCAGTCATATTTATTATTTAAATTAAAAGTGAAGTGAATTCTGCTTCGAAATCTTTTGGAAGTTTTTTAATATGTGTAGATAGTTCTTCGTTTTTTACTATTGTTGTTCATAGAGACTTTATTTACACAATCTAGCTGTTAGTTCAATAGACCCTTAAAGGATACTATACCACAAGAAATAAATTTGAATTAAAAGTAAGTAATATAAAGCGGAGAAAAGGTTGGCATTCATTGAAGGTGAAATCTCAGGAAAAGTTCAGGGAAACAGCCCTCCACTTCCGATTTATTCTGTGAGAAAACTCAAATCGAAATGATCATCCAAGGAAGGAAATGTAAATGAGGATATTGTGATAACGAATATGTTCTCCAGGAAGTTAAAAGGAAAGAACATTTACAATTTGAAAATTCGCTTGAAAAGCTCTCGCGAAAAGTCAGAAAATAATACAATTCATATTAATTGACAAGCTGAAATGGTACGGAAGTATCCACCGTCCCAACAAAGACGCTGAAGTAATTATCGCGAAACGTTTGAAATGGGGTTTTCTAAAGCTTTTTTCTAAAGTATTAAATGCTTTAGCTACATTAAATTTTTATAATGAGATCTAAGAGTTTTTTCTTTGAAATCAGAATTTTAAGACACAGAAAATTTTTCTTTTTAATTCATTCCTTACAAAGTTATCTGAGCATTGGAAATCTGGAAAAGAATTGCGTGTTTTAAATTAATATTTAAAATTGTTTTCTAATTTATTGACAAAGTATGTAACATAATTTTTAAATAATATATTGCAACATAGAAGTGATGTGTTGAAATAATCAATTTTTTAAATAATTGAAAATAAAATGAATTTAAAGCATTTTATACTAATCAATATTTTATAGTTATACTCGTTTCTTATTAGAATTAATTGTTGTTTAAAAGCTGTAGTCACATAAAGAAATAAATGAGATTTAGCAGCACATTTTACATTAAACTTAAAATACCTTATATTTTATGTTAAAATTTATAGTCAGTTTTAAAATTCTAGTTAACTTATGCTTATGTTGTCCTGTAATTAAAAAGTAACGTACTGATTTATCAGCAGATTTAATCACAGTTTACTAACTCATAACAATGCCAAAGTAACTTTCATTAAAGTTAGACGTACCCCTTAACGATAATCTCGTAAGAGAAACTGTACTTTACAAGTGAATATAGAAATCACTCACTCAGAAATTCCATTGAGGAGTTAAGTTCACATTTACAATTGTTTCTTGAAGATTTCTGAGGTAGAAATTCCATTGGACTTTGGAAATTTCACAGCTTCGCTGCTTCTAATGGGAATCGTTGCATTTAATTCCATTAGTATTTACATGTTTGTTGAATGTTGTTCCAAAATCTAATGTTTAGTTAGATTTTAGAACTTAAATGTTGGCAAATTAAATGATTTACTCATTTTCACTTTATAACGCATGTTAATTATGAGGTCTGTTAATTTTTTAACACTTTTAACTGCATAAAACTCTAAAAATAATGTGTAGAAATTAACATTTTATTCACTTATTACCATAATTTAGAAAAAAAAGTGTAAGGTAATTTTCATTTTATATTTTGATTGTTTAAAAAATTATAAAAAAAAATTAAAGTATAGATTGAAAATGAATTTTTAAATTAACTTCTTCGAAATCATGTCTTTTTATTTTAACAACAATACATTTCATTATAAATTGGAGAAAATTAAAATGTGATATTTTTATTCCCCTATCATATGATGATTTAAAAAGAAATTAGGAATAATCTAGTGTTAAATTGCTTAATCACTAAAAATGCATTACTTTAACAATAATTACACATTAAAGAATATAATTTTGTCATAGAATTTCATTTTCTATTTTCTGGAGTTTGTGTTTCAAAAATTGTAAGTCATGAAACATTCAACAATATCATTAAATGTATTTTTTGATTTTTGTCTTGATATCATTATTTAAAGGTTTTAATTTATATAAATAATGTATTTCATTTATTAAATAGAATTTCATATATTATTTGATTAGTTCATTGAATCTTTAATAAATTCATTGAAATAAAAATATTCTTCATTTTTAAATCCATCTTTTCTTTCCTCTTTATACTATCGAAATACGAGTAAATACTTTCACTTCATGTCTTTCAAAATTAAATTGATTTTAGTATATATGAATGTATTCTTATACTTGGACATTAAAATATATTAATTCATAACTATTAACTTAATTAGATTTGAACTATTAAAACATTATATAATAGTGTTGAATAATTGATACTTTATTAGTTGCATTGTCAGCTTTAAAACGCAGGCTAAATTGCTCTTTTTCATAATTTTAAAATAAAATAAAAGCAAATTGATTCATTTCAATAATAATTCATTGCAAGAAAAAAATGAGGATAAGTAAATAATTTGGAATATAATTTGAATAAATTTTATTTCCAAAAAAATCAGAGAAATACAATAAAATTCACTGTTAAATGCTTAATTTGTGTTTAAAATAATACATTTTTCCTGTTTACAAATAAAATAAAATGGTTAGACCTGTTTACAAATAAAATAGAATGGTTTAGATAATTTTTTAAATTAAAGGACTTAAAATCAGTATTTTTTAAAAAAATTTCAGTTGATAAACTGAAACTTCTATTTAGTATGAAATGATGTTAATTTCTTTCCTCAAATTTAATTATATATATATTAATAATCTATATTTTACACCCAAATGAAATTTACGGTAACAAATAGCTTTTTGTTTCTTATTTCGGCATATATTAATCTGCATACATCAAAAATTACTAATTTAAAAGCATTTAACTTTTAATTTTATTTTATTTGTTTTCCAGATGTAACTCTAATGATTAACATTGGTTTTCTGTGTGCTTAACAGTTTTATTAAAGCTTTAAAGAAAATAAAACCCCATGTTCTTAATTTACATTTCATTACAATATCAACAGTGAGAAAATTGTTTTTCAGAATCATAATTTTTGTCAAAAAATCATTTAAATTTTAAGATACTTTGATACAATTAAAATATATTTTCTCTATACATTATAAACATAACATTTTGTATTTGAATACTATTTTTATGTTAAGAAAAATTTAGAATAATTAAAAAAAATATTCCTAAATAAAATGTATTTAAATTTAAAAAAATCATACAATCATAATTATAATAATGTAACTACATTAATACCACCATTACAAACCTATTAAGAAATTTAATTTTTGTTGTTCAAATAATAATTTAATTTCGTCTAAAATATTTAAAATTAATGCTATCACAGGAAACAATGTTTGTCTCTTTTATATAAAAATAAAGCATCCGTGTTATCAATTGAATTGAATTGTAGAGTTGTTGAAGAATGGAATTGAATTGAATTGTAAATTCAAAAAATAAAGAATATGAAGAAAATTTCCAATGCCTTATTTTTGAATTTTATTTTCCCCTATCACTTCTATAAAAAAATAAAAAACTTTCGTAAGGAAAGAGAATATTATATCTGTTTCAATTTCTAATGATAGTTATTTCTTTTGAGGTTATGTTGCAGCCTATATTTACACAATTCGTTAAATCGATGAGTGAGCCACTGATTCTTTCACATATGCGAATTCCTTTCACCTATTTTACAAATGTCAGATGAATAAGTTTTCTTTGTCTAAGCAGAAATAAGACGTTTTCTTTTTGGTGAAGAAGTGCTTAAAGGGAAGATATTGTTCAATTTCGTATCTCCGAAGCATAGAAATTTTCTATATATGCTCAGCTAAACATTCCCTCAAGCAATCTTCTTTGTCAGCAAGTTTTGCGGAAATTTCTTTCCCCTTTCCCTCAGTTCTTTTTTTCTTTCATTTTCCAAGCTTTGATTTTAATGCTGAAAGTACCCGTCGCTTGTTTAATATGTAACTTCTGCACATTGAGAGCACATTTTGCCCATTTGCACTCTCTCAAATAACTTATTCTAGGAAAAACTGTAGGGACTTTTCCTCGTAACATGGTTTGATGAACGTGTCAAAAAATGCTTAAAGAATCAAACTACGCATTGGAGTCAAAAGAATTGGGACTTTACAAGGAATATTAGAGAATGGAAACAGTTCTTTTTTTAAAAAAAAGAGTTTCATTATTTCTAAAGACTTAAAATAGAGAAATGAGAAAAAAGTTTTCACCGTTTTTGTAAAAATTTGAATATGAAGGTAAAAAAAGAAAAGAGATTTGCTTTCACGTTTTGCTCTTTTTTGTCAAAAAATACTAATATTAAATAATGCTTGAATTAAAGTTTAAAGTGAACTATATTATTTTACTAATTTATGTCACAAAATTATTTATATATATATATATATGTATGTATACTATATTTTTTGTAACAAATTCCATTTTTTAAGTAAAATGGAAGTTATTAGATACCATGATTCTTATAGTTATGAGCAAATTAAGTTTTTAGTTGAAAAATACGTGAATATTTTTCTTGTAAAAATTTATTTACTATAAATGCAATTTCCACATAAATCATTATAATGTTAGAATACAACTTCCTTATTTAAAGATTTTTGAAAACTAATAAACAAGAACGTGTAATTCAATTATGTCAGAATATCCATTATTTTCCAATGAAGTATAATGTATCACAACATTCAACATATAATACCAATATTTCAACATACGTTCTACCAGTAAATGTACTAAAATCTCTGTAACGTTTATGATATACAAAATTTTATTAAACTTCATTGCATTTTATGTATTTTATGGATTCATTTTATTATAAAAAGTAAAATTTTGGGGAATATAAAAAAAATTACGATAAAAATAACAGTCCCTTAACATTAAAGATTAAAAATTTATTTAAATATTTATTCAACAATTTTAAATTAATCAACACAACTTTTTCATATGACAGCAATCTTAATAATATGCAAAAAAGACAAATTTTTTACATTAATATTTATTATATAAATAATTCTTTATATTATATCTTAAAATACAGTGGTTTTAAATAATTTTAAATTTACCTTTTTAAAAGAGTTCTTGTTTCAAGTAAATTATCTGTAGTCAGCAAAAATTTAAATTTCTTTCCTTTAAAGTTAATCGGTATATTTTCTAGGTAATGAAATTTTTATTGTTTTATGCAGTTGAGAACAACTGAGGTCCTTAAGAATCTTGTATTTTCTCTGAAACAAGATAAAAGTACCTTAATACAATGGCTTTTCTAACCGATTTTCTTCAAGGAAGTTTATTTACTAAAGAATAGCTTAAAAGGTTTCAGTTTAGTTGAACTCATTAGGTGAAATACTCTAATACTAAAAAAATTCTTTCAGGAAACCATTTTCTGTCACGCATTCTTTCCCGTGAAACTCAAGTTAGGAAAACAAGTAAAAAAAGATTGAAAATCATGATAAAATACTTTTCCATGTTCAGGTGATGCAGGATTTGAAGAAATCGCTGGCTATCCATTGAAAAGATAATAATCATTCATTCCAAACTTTAGCTGAGTCTCTAACAAAACAGCAGATAAGAATAGAAGTCAGTATAAAAAATGTCTTCCCATCTTTTTTTGAAACAGCCATTGGCCTCCAAAACCTTGATCTTTTTTACAGATCCCAAGTATTTGTTATCCCAGTGGTCGATTTGGAGAAATAAGCCTCTGCTCCTTGTTTGCCTAACTCATTGTTTCAAGGATTGTAACATACATACGCTTCTTAACGGCTCGACGTAAACATTATTTTATTTTTACTCTTTGAACTTATATTTTTTCCTTGTTGATCAACGAGGCAATAAATAGACATATATGAGCAAAACATTAGAAAAAACACCGTTCGTGTTTTTTGAAATCACACAGAAGTAAATAGAACTCATTTTTGTATTAATGTTGAGGGAAAAGTTATTGCTGGTTACTATAGATATGCAAAGAAGCTGTGCATTTTACTACAAATAATAATTTGGTTTTCATTAATCAACAAATTATAAATTGTTAAAATTGGAATTTTCTATCTTAGTTTAGGTGCATTATAATATATATGTGTTTGGTTAAGCTAATCATTTTTTAATATTATTTCAATTAGAAATTTTTTTGAATAATATTTAATTCATCTGTAAAATAAATTTGTATTGTAAAGAAATATTTTAAAATTAGAATTTGGAAATAAAAACGACGAAAATTTAAAAATATATTTAATGCAACATTTAAATATCAACTAAAAGTATCGCTTTAATTCTTGTATATAAATATCTTTCTTGTATATATATATATATATATATATATATATGTGTGTGTGTGTGTGTGTGTTTAATAGCATTTGCTTCTTATTTCTTATTTAATAGCATTTGCTTCATGTAAATATTTTATAACAAAAATATAAAGGCATCTTGTATTCCACTTTATCACAATGAAAAAAAATACACACAAATGATTTTAAACCTATTAGTAAATTTTAAATTAAGAGATATATAATTTAGTTTATTTTAAAAAACCTGTAATACACTTTGTTTCCCACAATTAATTTTGTTATAATAATTTTTTTTTTGTATTTCTCGATTAGGTAAATTATATTTTCATTATAATAATGATAAACATTTTCTGAGAAAAACATTGATTTTTACATCTAAACTTAAAGGAAAATAAAGCAGTATTATATTTTTCTTCATTAATTACGTTACATTAATTGTTAACCTAAACCAAATTAATATTCAAAATATATTTTAAAATAAATATAACTTACTTTAAATTTCTTGAAAACATTGAATTTTGAAATAAATGTCATATTAATAGTATAAACTATAAAAAGTAATATAATTAAACATAGTTTCAGACGCTATACAAAATAGTGGCATCACATAATTTTTTTCCTAATGTAAATGATTGAATAATGCAATAATATTCAAATTCCGATATTTAACTCTTCACAAATTGTGCTAACAAATCTTCTATTTTTTATTATCTCATAAGTGGGTAGTTATTTGAAAAATTTATACGTTGGTACAATACTGATATATAAATTGAATACAAAATGAAAAAAATTCCTCTAAGGAATGAAATTTTGTGTTAATCTCGTTAAATGGCTGCATTACGTATGATTTTTAATTTCATTATTTTTAACCGTAAATTTCCTACAATCACGGTAATGTATCTGAGATTTGCAGTTCTTAAATGTATGCACTTCTTCATGATATTGACATTAATATTTCAAAATTTTTAATTTACCTGTAGTATTTTCATTTTTTATTAGTGAATATTTCTGTATCTCTTTTCCTTTTAGTTAAATTATTAATTTCAATTTTTCAAAAAGAAAAAAAAATAAAAGTTTTAAAATAAATTTTAAAACTTTTATCTGACTCCTCTTGAGTGATTACAAATATTTTGAATTAACAAATAATTTCGGAACAAACATTTGCAATACAATATTCTATATCTATGAACGAAAATGAAAATATAATACATATGATTAAGATAACAGAATATTTTCTCATAAGAAAAGATTGCTAATTTATTTGTTTTGAATAAATATTGCTGTGAAATACGTAAGAAAATTTTAAAAAGTTCAACTGGTTAAAGATGTCTTCGGTTAAACGATATAACTTAAAGGCTTAATTCAACACCATTTAACAGTGTAATCAATAAATATATTATTTAACTATAAAGAATTTAGCAAAATAAATTTTCTAAAGTATCTAATACGTACTTGTCTGATACAAATGTAAGAAATGCTTAAACGTGTGATTGGGATAAGACCATATTTTACTGTACAAAATATACCAGGTTCAAACTTAGCCATAACTAAATAACATTAGCTGGTTCTTCTATTTTCACTTTCTTCATGTGCATTTATTGACATCTATCTACTCTTGCTATATATATATATATATATATTGTCATTCTATCATTCTTTATCCCTATGCACATAGCGTAAATTAGCGAACTTGTCAAAGAATATTGTCTATAATTTCTATTCAGCAACAATAGGATTAATTTTGATAAGCCATGGGTTTGCTAATGGATTTAATTTGTTAATATAAGCTGTTACAGATACTAATTTCTTCTCTAATAGAGCAAATCATGTTCTTGACATCTTTCAGTTAAAATAACATGTGTGTTAGCTCTAGACAGAAAACTTGCTAAATGATAGATATATTTTTAGAATAAAAGAATATATATAAATTTTATAGCACATATAGGATATTGTTAATTATTTTTTAATAAAATTCGTAACAGATAATTGATTTTTTTCCACAAAAAATAAGAATTTTGGAAAATAAATATTTTAACTGCTTGTAATTATAAAATAAGGTAAATATTTAATGAAAACAATTGAAATTACACTAAATTATCCAATGCAGATGATTTCAAATTCCATGTATTTTTATAATTATATAGATAGTAAGCATTGTCAGTAAGCGCTGAAAAGAAAAAAATAAATTTTTAAATATCTTTTGATAAGTTTCATTAAATGAATTCTTTTATTATAGTGTTCGAAAATACATTTAGAAGTTACTAAGCGCTTTTCACTTTAACGAAAATGGAACACTCAAAGTGATTTTACTATCCACTTGATATATTTAAAAATAATTATTAATATCATTAATTCAAAAAGGAAAGATGGATCTTAAAAACTTGATTGTTTTCCAATTTTTTGCATTTCAAAAATCCCAATCAAGTTAAAAATCAGCTCATTAACTTAAATCCATATAGTATTACATTAATTAATTTATTTCTAAAATAAAAATAATTTAATTTTTGAAAAAATAAATTGTTTATATTAAAGTTAAATGAGGATTTTGATTTACAGATAACAATATTTATACGATATTTATTTTTAAAATTTTTTTTTAAAAATAATTTGTTGATTCGATACAAAATTTCATTTATGTGCCATGGATATAAATTTCTATGTTTCTAACCTAGTATTTGAAACATCAGACAATAAGTTCAAAAATTTAGATTGATATTTGCATAGAGTTGTATTTTGTTAAAAGTTTTATTTATAAAACCAAGTGTGATAAACAAAGTCGACATTTAAATTATATTTCATTTAGAAATTCAAACAGCAAACAGAACTCGTCAAATAATTCTAAATATTCAGTTTAAGCGTCAAACAATTACTTTTTTGGAAACTAAATTTGCTAATGTTAAATTTCCGTTTAAGGATTCCCTGCTTCAATTTTATTCTTTTTTCAATTTCTCTATTTATTTTGAAGTATTTTATATTTGCTAGGAAAACCTCATCTGTAGTGGCATAAAATATATTTGATGAATGGAAAACGCTCTCTTATAGTTTCATTGACAGAATAGAATTTAAATTTGCGAATTATGAATATGTGGTTTCCTGAGTTTTTGTTTTTAACTATACAGAATAAGCTTGAATGTTTATCGATTGTTATTAGAATGAAGATACAATTTTATAAAAAAATATAACGTTTTAAAATTTAAATACTAACAAAATCAAAATGTTATTTGTATTAAAATATGATTATTTAAAATATAGATTTTTTGAGGAATACAATCTGAAGAATTTATTGCGAATTTTTAAAGATTTGAAAAATTTAATTTACTGAAGTTTTGTGTTTTAATTCTAGTTTAAACATCCTTTTGAAGACCACCACCAACACAATTGCAGCATTTTTTGAAAACTTAAATTTTAAAAAAAATTTGAGTTGATTTATTTAATTGTGAATTCACAGATCTTGGGTTAAATTCCCACCTTGATTGGTAATATTTGTTATTATATAGTTAAATATTTTTGTAGGGTTTTGATGATTTTGTGACATTATTGTGACTTTTATTAAAATTATATAAAATTTACTGCAAATTCACGAATAAGAACTTGTTAAATCTTCTTAAAAATGAAAAATATTCTCTTCTTATTGAATATTTTTTATGGAATGAATGATTTTATTTTAAGAATAACATATAGATTTTTGTTAAGTATTTATTAAAAAAGAACTTTTCACACTAATGCCTTATTCAAGAAATTTTTCTTTCAAAACTGCAAATTTCTGTTTTTGCATTTCGAATTCACGAACAATAATATTTCCAAATTCATTATAAAATTAGATACTGTTATAAAAAATATTTCATATTTTTTATGTCATCGGCAATTAAGTAAATGACATGCAATAATTATTAAGTACTTCAGTAATAAAGTTATAAAAAAATCCATATATTTTTTACATCATTGACCAAATTTCCTCAAAATTATTTTTATTATTAGAAAAGTTTAGCAAAATAATACAGCATTGTCCTTTTAATGATGCTTATTGTTATGAAAAATTTACTTTATACCTGGAAGTTCATATGAAAGTTGACCAATGGCATCTTTAACTGCAGTCAAAAGAAGTAAAAGCTGTAATAAAGAGAGAACATTTTCAAATTTCTTTCTCATGCAGACTTAAAAAACACCTCTCTCAATGCGACAATGAAAATAAACGATCGCTAGTATTCACCAATTGCACTTTTGTTACCTAAACATTTTCTTCTACTTTCTACTGCTTTAAAGAAGTGATGAAGCTCTCCCTAGGGATTTTAACAGAGCTTTCAGTTACGCTTAAGTATCCCAGGGAAGACTCCGTCGTTGTAAATAAATCCTTCAATTGTGCGCGTGCAACTTGACTGATAACTGGCACCGTAAAAGTTTACGCTGCTTTTAGGAACTTTAGAATTTTCACGAAAGGAAATCTCTCTTTTTCCCATAATGTCAAAAATCCGCGTCTTAATCTGAGCTAAGTGAGTTAAAAGTTAGCGCACGTTTTGTTTATAGTTAGATGCATTTCAAACTGAAGTTAAACTGACATTTCCTGAAATGACTGTAATGTAATTGTTTCAGCTTATTAAATTGAAAATAATTATTGTTTGATCAAAAATTACCATTTATAAAATTTTATAACCAAAAATTTTTTTACGAAATTTTGATATTATTTTTGTTGATTGGATATTACATGTTGTCCATGAATTTGAGGAAGGTATATTTTTGCGTCCTTGTTTATCTGTAGTCCATATTTAATTTAAATCTTTTATTGTAGTAAGTATATAAATTTTGAGACAAAATCAGAAGTTTATTTTGTCCTAAATATTTAAATTTTTACTGCAAGCAGATTTTTTTCAGAAAAAAGTAAAGAATAAATAATACACTTAAATATAATAAAATAATAAACTATATTATATTCAATAATAAACTCTCGAAAAAATTGGTCAAGAAAATAAAGAAAACTTCAATGTAAAATTAAAAATTGGTTTATAATCATAAAATAAGTCTCTATTATTCTTTTTTTATATCATATAATTAAATTTTTTAAATTTAGACATAAGAATATCTAATGCTTCTTGTATCATGTTTATGTAGCACCACTTTAAATAAAAAATTTAAAGGTTTTATAACTGTGTAACAGGTAAACTAATAAGCCCAAGAATGAGAGTATGTCAAAGCTTCCCTTAAAAAGGTATCATTCTAGAATACGATACAATAATAAGGAACCTTATTTTAAAGTGTTATTACATTCCCTGACAAAAGTCAATACTTACTATCGTCTTAGAAATTATTTTGTAAGCAAAACATGTTTAAATAAATTATAGTAAAAGAACTACAACTTACACATTTTTTAAAATCACATGTGAAAAAAGTATTGACTTAAATCAGGCTTAAGAAAACTTATCGTCCTTATTACATTTAGCAACACATACAACCCACTATAAAATAATGCATGAACAATGTACAAAATCACTTGGTCTCACTAATAAAATTGTAGCTTTTGTTATAGAATGAAAGCAATTACATTAGCTTAAGAAGAATCATAGGCAACAACACACTATTTCTTTGGTAATAAGTGAAATATTAATTTAATTTTTTTTAAATCATCCTATGCAATTCTGTTGCTTGAAATATGCTCATTATTTTAATAAATCATTAATTATGAAAGCATATAAGCAAATACCGATTAATTCTGTAAGATAACTTAAGGAACATATATTTTCTTACAAGTATTATTAAATTTTAGCTTAAATTTCTCTTAATATTTAACAAACTCTCATGAAAAATAAAGAAAAAGAAATTCAATAGCAAACTCTCTGCTTACTAATGAGGAATTTCTTGCAACTTTTTTTTCAGCGAATATAAAGATCTGCTTTAAAGTATCAATAAATGAGATAAAAAAGTCTAATTAATTTTTCTATGTTTTTCAGATGTATAATACATGCTTTCAGCATTTTATTAAAAAAAAATTACTAATTAGTGGATATCTAGATACAAGTTTTAGATGTTTTATGACAGTTTTCAATAAATTTATTTTTTAAAAGGAGGAATTTTACATTTGTTTCAAAAGTTCTAATGAAGATAGTAATTTCTGCTTCATTTATTTTATGGGAAAATATTTCTCTGTGCACTAAAATCATGTATAAAAATGTAAAAGTACATGCGTATTATATTTTATAATAAAATTTACTCTGAAAATCTGAATCTATAAATCGAGAAGGCTGAAAAATAATCAAGAATATAAACGATGACTTTATACTTTATTTCTTCATCATAAATATAAATACATCATAAATTTCTTTTCAAATTTTTACTGGTTTTGACAGTAAAATTTTTAGCTGAGCATGTTATTTTCTCATGTTTCGAGTAACAGAAATTAAAATTTTTCTGAGTAACAATGTATTATTATTTCTTAATAACAAATTTATTAATTGACTGTCGTAAGTGTAAATAAAATAACTAATTTTTAAAAAGTTGATATTTATTTAAGAAGAAGAAGAATTTTAATTTTTATGCAGAACATATAAACTACAATTTTAATTTATATTAAATATTTTAAATAGCATAATTAATTTTCCTTCAAATGGTGTTTTTAAATTTTAACTTATATTGGTTATCTTGCTGGCGTAAAATATAGCACATATATTATCTCCAGCAATCATTTATGCATTTAATCATAATATGCTTAAAGTCAAGTAGCTTTAAATTTAAAAAAAAATCAATGCAAAAAAATAAGGCTTATTTTATTTATAACATTTGCGTTTCCATAGAATAATTACTCTCGTCAATTGTTATCAAGTAATAAGTTAAACCAATTTTCCTGAATTTTATGAAGTGATTTTTATGATTTGAGTTAAATAATAAAAATGATTCCGTGATACATGTTGCTTTAAAATGGTATTTAGTTTCGTATTTTCATAAAATCTTTTAAACACTCTTTACGTCAATTATTATTTAACATAAATAACTTTAGGCTTATCAATTAACATTTAAAATAACAATATTGTAATGTATTTGGATGGTACTTAAGTTTTATCAGCTTTTATACTGTGAAAAAAATGTGTCTACAATGTATGTTGAAATGTGCGAGAGGACACTGGAAATATTCAAATGTAAATTTTATTCGTTACTCTATTAAAAAGAATTAAATCGTAGTGTTAGAGACAAATATATATATATATATATATATATATATATATATATATATATATATAATAAAAATGTTTTCGGTTTATGTTAAGGTATCTAAAACTTTCTTATTTTATACTATATAAAATAAAATATTATTTGTTTATATACGCTATTTAAAACGCAATTTTGTTTTTGTTTCCAATTATTATTTAAAATACAAATTCTATAAAAAGACAAATATGTTATGGAAAATATCTGTCGCCTATATAGGCGCCTACTTGCTGTTTGCTAAATCAGGATAAACTTTTGCTGAAAATAGATTTATGCTATGTTATTGAAAATTATCTGATATCTTATGCAGGGGTATTCATGTATATATATCTTATATATGGTTTTTTACGATTATAGAATCTTTACTATTGTGTGCTAAAAAATAATCATTGTTTGAATGTAATGGAATTTGAGTAAGAAACATTTTTAAATATATTATAAAAGTTATTACATACAAAATAGTTGGTTAGAATTTAAAAGTAATTTCACAACAAGCAAACAAACGTAGACTATTTGACTACTTATAAGCAAATTAATATCTTAATTCGGAAAAGAAGAATGGACTAATAATACGGACCGTCAGGTGCTTTCTTATATTTTCCAATGCAACATTTTATTACTTTGTATGCACATTATTTTTATTTACTTTTTTAAATTTCTTGATTTTTAAAATTCAAATTCAGTTTTGCTATTTTTAATGGTAAATTTCTTTACACATATTATAGTGCTTTTTAATTTAATTAATTCTAAACGGAAAGAATTTAATCCTAACAAATCCATATTAATATTTATAAATCTTATTGGTTTGCAATTAATTTTGAGTGTGAATACAATTTTCTTTTGAATTTCCTATACAATTTTATCAAAGTATAGGTAATGAGTATATTTGCCTTAAAAATCCAAGAACTAGAAAAGATTTAAAAAATAATTTCTCTCCCGAAACATTCGATGAATAGTGTGGTTATTGTCTCTCACTACACACTTTGATATTATTCATTATTAAATCTATACACTAGAGAGTCCTAGGAAGATCTGAGAAAACGGCACTCGTAGATGGGAAAGAGAGTATGGAGATTGGTAGCCAGTTACGCCTCATTTGTTACGGACACAATAGAGGCAGCGTAAAGAGATGATCCTTCTCGATCATGAATCAAGCGGCTCCTAGAAATGGATTCCACATTTCAGCCCAAATTGCTCTCTGGGTGAGAAAAGGACGTTGCGATTTATAGAACTGACCACCATCATTCTTCTACTGTTGCTGGGGTCTCTCAAGGGACACCTTCCTTTCCTGCTTACCTAATCCGTTCACATGACTTATGGACAACCCCTCTACTTCTGAGGGGGTAATTTCTGACGAGGTAATCACACTTTCCTATTTTACAGTTCTTACCTACTTTATAATGATCGTTTAATTATGAATGAAGATTCATTTCTGCTGGGGAGATAGCAAAGGATGGGATTTCTTTTCGAAAATAAGTTGTATATAATGAGAATAAGTTTTTTTTTAATTATTTTTATAGCAGATCAAGTTAACTACAGTTATGGTTCAGGAAAAAATGAATTTTATTAAATATTAATTTCAAAATATTGTTCAAATTATTAAAATGAGATTTAAGGAGTTTTTTTTTTTTTGGTTTCTTCAAATTTTATTTTATTGCACTGATTAATTTAAAGGATTTATATCTTTGTGTAAAGAAGAGTAAAATAAATTATCTAAAGTTCCTAATAGAAATAAAAGAGTGCATAATTTGTAACATCAAGTAGTAAAATCTGTGTTTATAGTCACATACACTTAAAATTTCAGTGAATCAAGAGTACAAATAAATATGTTTCCTGAATACATTACATGGGCAAATGAAAGCAATATAACTATATACCTGAGATTAAAATTGAGCATCCAGTTTAGCATAGAATAATCAAAATACACAAAAGTACAAAGGAAAATTTTAAAATAAATTTTCATTTTTTAATTTTATTTTCCAACTTTTTCTTAAAGTAATTGAACAACAGTTACATTAATCATAAAATTTAGCAATTTCATAGCTTAAAATTGTATTAGATTACATACAATATTATATTTAACCAAAAAGTGCAATATTCATTCAATATGTGAATTTTAGCATTAAGACATTTTTGAAATTTAATTTTACGATGATTCAAATCTTTGTAAAATTTAAAAAGAAAAATTAATACAAAGAAATGAGATTTTTTAAATAGCCTGGATGACGTATAAATAATTTGAAAAAAATGCCATTATTTAGTAAGAGGCTGAGCTAGAAATAGAGAGATAAGTAAAAATGCAACACATAGATTCTCATCTTCTTTCCTCGGATTTAAAAAAATTGTGTAAAAATATCTATCCTTAAAGAAAATATAACTTCACTAAATGAAGAAAAAGCCTTACTTTTAATTTTAATTGTAACAAACATTCTTTCTTTATTTTTAAAAAAATTATATGAAGAGAAAGACGCTACTTAAGTACAAAAGAATAATATGAATAAATTTGTATTCTTTAAAAAAGATTTATTTTTATTTTCCAGTTTTTCTATTAATTAAGTTGAATTAATTTTCATTACAAAAAATTTGCTTTTATTATATTTTTGCATTCATCAAAAATTGAGAAATACTTTAATAAATTTATCATTATCAACTATATTAAAGTTTATAAATTATAAATTAATGCTTTTGATAGTTTGTTTAGTAAACAAAATTACTTATAAATATATATATATATATATATATATATATATATATATATATA
>JAPDSC010128051.1:628168-644114 GCA_026290005.1 Latrodectus geometricus
ATAGATAGATAGATATTCAATGTGTTTGCAATAAAAATTTTTATAATTTAGAAAAAAATGGTCCCAAATTTTGAAAAATCTATAAAAGTGCTTATTGATTATGAAAATACTTACGTAATCTCATATTACTAAGTCGTAAAAATCCACTTTTAACTAAAAGAAATCTTGTTTGACAGTTATTTGACTTGACAGTTCTTATATAATTCATAATTTTCAATGATCTTATTTTATTTATATAATATTAATTCAGCAGTAAGAACACAGTATTCATAAATTTTTCTTGAGAATGCAATTTATGAATTCCGTGTAAAATTCCGTAATAGGTAAAAATTAACTCGACAGAACAGAAATTTATCAGAATAAATTTTATCACTAGAAATTTCAATTTAAGTAAAATATTTTACGCATTTTTGTTTATAAATTTTAATTTTATAACGTTTTATAATTTTATTAATGTTTTTCTTTATGTTATTAATACTTTAAAATTTTTGGACAATAAGAAGTAGTATAAAATAGTCTCTAGATGGATAACAAATTCAAGTATATTTATTTGGTTTAACTGTA
Organism: Latrodectus geometricus; assembly: GCA_026290005.1. Taxonomy (NCBI): domain Eukaryota; kingdom Metazoa; phylum Arthropoda; class Arachnida; order Araneae; family Theridiidae; genus Latrodectus; species Latrodectus geometricus. The sequence goes on from JAPDSC010128051.1 coordinate 628,733, forward strand.
AGATTCTAAAATGTCTAAAAGAGAGACTAATCAAGCTAAATAAAAACAAAAATTTAACAAATTTTATTTATTAAAAGTTTATTAATTTGCTAATCAGATTAATAAAATTCTTAATTATTGAATTCTTATCTCTAATATTGATTAATTCAAATTAAGAAATATTTCTCAGTTATCAGACTTGCAATTTTATTTATTTATTAAAAGATCAATTTTCTTAAAAAAAGCTTCATTTATGTCTCTATATTGGCATTTTGAACCTCCGCATTGTCATTGAAGAAGAATATCTTCTATATTGGCTAATTAAATGCTATTGTTATTCAAATTATGTAATTCATAATAGTATTCTGTTGTATGTATTAAGTGGTTTCAATAAAGAATGTCATCTACGTCTTTTTTAGGTCATATGTGTCAGTTAAGTCGAAACTAAAGTTATAACCTAAAAACTATGACAATATTAGGTTCTGAAATTTGGAATGTAAATTAAAAACAACAATTAAAAAAATATGATCTTATTATTTCAAATATCCTTGAACATAAATACAAATTTAAGAATCCCAGAATATTAAATACCCTTCAAAACATTTAATAAATTGCAAATTTTCAAAATATCGTTAATGTTTATTGTTCAATGAAGAGAATGCATTTAACACTAACGAAATGATATTACGAATAAAAAATAACAAAACTACAAACCTGAAATGAATACCTTACTTTTACAAGAAAGTAATGAAAATTCGAATGTTTTAAATATTCATTTACCCAATATAACTTATTTTAATAAAATGGCATTCTGAAATTAAATTAATTTTTCCCATCTCTTTTTGTGATAACTAACAAAATTCGGCTTTTTTTAATTTTCATCACTTATAAAAAAAATTCAATTGAATTTCCCTTTGAAAGAGTTTCCTTTGTGTTTCTGAATTAAAGAAGAAATGAATATTTACTGTAAAAGACTCCTTGCAAAAAATGTATTGTTCTCTTGAATTAATGTATTTTGATACTTTAGATAGAAATGTATTTAAACTAGCTTAAAATGCAAAACCATTCATATGTTAATAAAAGATATGTATGTGGAAATGTATCTTAAGGAAAAGGGAGGATTCTGGTTTTATTTTTCGTTTCACTTCATGATCATAATATAATGCTTCAAGTCACTTTCCTTAACATATTTAGACGATAATACCTTTTTAGTTCAGTAAGAAGTAATTATAAATGTAGTGTTTTCTTCTTCAACGCACTTTCTTAGACACAAAGAATGCATTGGATAAAATTCACTCTCCCCATTGTTCTTTTCTTCAAATTTGTGGAAACTTTGAATGGAAAAACACCTTCCAGCAATTAACGTGAAGATTTCACTTAATGTTTTGTTACTTTTAGATATCTTTATTTTCAGTAATTGCTCGCATTTCTAAGATTTTTTAGCCGACCCAGCATTACTCTTTTGAATTCTTTGAAAAGTACAAAACAGGAAGACTAACGAAATTTCTCTTAGATTCACTTAAATTAGCTCCAATTTAATATGCAAGGAATTCATTTTAATTACATTTTTTCTCTAGAAATTTATTTTTCTGGCATTTAGAGGTTACTTCTATTAATGTACCCTTTCTTACTTTTTCATTCACTGAAACGGCTTGATTTTAATTAAAGATTAAATGCTTCGCATTTATATTAATCAGTAAGTGTGGCATTTTTTTCCGATGAAAAAAATGAAGAACAATTTGAAGATCTGGAATTTAGATCGCTTAAGCCAGGTGGTATGAGATACGAAACAAACTTCGTCGGGATTAAATGCAGTCAGGCGTGCTTTTTAACTGAAATGCGCGATAGAGTCTTAAGAATTCAGCTTGAAAATTTAATACTCTTCCTTTTAATTTCAAAACCTGAACAATGGTGAAAATATCATCTTTTTTCCATTCTTCTTTCAAATGAATAGTCGAGGAGAAAAATGAAAACTGTAATAACAATTGCAAAAATAACTATCGGAATTTTAATTTGCGAGTTAGAAGCATGAAAATTCTGAGCAATACTTCACGATTCACTGAATTTAAATGTTAAAATGAGAGAGAAATGTATTTGAGGAAAAATAAATGAGATACTTCCTTTTAAAAATGTCCTGTGCGGGTAAAAATCTTGGTTAAGTGGTTTTAATCTGCCAGAAGAAAGAGTACATCTTGTGTTTTGTTAGGATGCTGGAATGCATTTCTTTACCTTGCTCTTCTTGGTGTATGAAAAAAAAAATTGCCATAGGGTATGATAAAAATCATTGCTTAAATGATACCTTGAACGAAACTTCATTTTCAAGGAAAGGGTCTCATTATATTGCTCAAAGATACTAGAAAGAAATATGTGCATTTTTTAGTTACAATATATATATAATGAGTACAGCGACTTCCTTTTTTACTTATTGTTAACTTAAATCTTTTTTCAAAATTAATTTTTTTTAAAAAAAAAGTTGTAAGAAAATCAGAAAATTGCATCTATTCTTTAAAATGAACACGTAAGTTAATGACATAAATCACTGTATAATAAATGTGTGTATAACCATTTTTGTATTTCACGGAAATAAGTCTAATTTTTACACAATTAGTTGCAAATGGTACAGACAATCTGTAGCAAATGAAAAACGTTAAATGCTTTATGATTTGCGTTAGAGTTTAGTATTTGCAAGTGGTATTTATACTTTTTCTCTGCAATGTTAATGCTATAACATGAATAATATTATTTGAGTCATTTGAAATTTTTAGGCCTTCAAATTTCTTAAAAGTAATTAACACATGTATGCGTGGATGTATATGTGTTCGTGAGAGTGTATGAGTTCATTAAAATTGAATGTGAATTTGTGTAAATTAAAAATGTTGAAATTTTCTTAATTAAAATACTTAGCAAACACAAACTGATTGAAATTGTTAATAATTGTAAATAAAATGATTTAAATTGCGTCCATTATAATGGGCACAATTTAAATCATTTTATTCCTTATTTAGGAGTTCTTTCTGATTGCGAAATATTTATCATTATTTATTACAGTATAAAAAAATATGATAAATCTCAAATGAAATAGATTATATTAATGCAAATTCAATAAGACAATGAGAAATATACATCTCCTTAAGCCTTAAAGTTTGTTGATAATAATTTTAGAATAGTGAAATTGGTTTAAATGAGCTTTTAAGGCGATTTAAGCTTAAATGCTAATTTAAAACAGAACACATATTCATCATATTTTTTCTTAAAAACTTAAAAAATGTTCAAGAAAATTTATACGAAAATATTAATTGAATGTTCATTAATTGAAATGTAAGAATTATTAATCTATAACCTAAATTCAATTAATTTTTCAAATGCAATATTTTTACTCATTTATTTGTAAATACACGCGCATCTAATTGCTTTTTTGAAATCATGTAAAAATATTTATTGACTCTCTACTGATTAAATTTTGTAATACAATAAGAAAAATGAATGTTTTCATACTACATGCCTATGTATATCTTAAATATTGCTCTGGATTGTTTTTATAAAATCTTCATTTCAAATAATTTTGAAAAAAATAAGTTTTTTGAATTTTTAAATCTTTTAGATATTTTAATTTATAGATAGATGAGATTGGTATTCCAATGGAAAAGGACAGAAATTCTCTTCATGCCCTTTTATAATTTTAAAATAAATTTAACAAAAGTCTGTAAATATTTTAATGAACTTTTCCTTGAAACTTCATTGCAAACATTTTAAGACGAAATTTTTTGTAATATTTTTAATTTTTTTTTTCTACTCAGGTTTTTGAAAGCTATAACATTATGAAAAGAATTGTCAAAAATTAATAAAACTTGTTTTCTATATTAGTAATAGTGGTTAAAATAAACGATCACGTTAATGAGACAAAAAAAGCAAAAAGAACGTTGGATATCAATAATTTGTGTGTCCATCAAGCTGTGCTATAAGAGCCTACTTACGAAATGGCATTAAATCATACATATTCTAAATGTAATCCTGGAGAATGACATTACAGATGACTTCGACTTGATGCCAAAGTTCAGTTTTAATGTGTTCCACACCAGCTATAAGAGCGAGTAGCCGAATGATTAAATTCCAGACATGTTAAACGTGTAACATACCCTGGGAATAAACAAGCCAGAGAAGAAGTGAAAATTGCTATGCTTTGGAGTAGGCTTGTATGGTCTGAAAACATGTGTACTGCCATTATCTTGCTGAAATACAAAACTGGAATGCTTCGAAGAATGGTGAGTTCATCTGACTCCACATTTTCCTTTATATAGTGATCACCCTTGAGGTTTTCCACAGTTTCTTCGAAGTGGGATCAGCTATAATGCACAAAAGATCTCCACATCACAATGACAAGAATTTGTGTGGTATGACACTGAATAATACACTGAGATTGCAGACGTTTCCCTTAGTAATGTCTGATGTGTACTCTAAATTGTACAAAAATTCATCTGAGAAAATTGTTGCCACTGGGCATGACAATCACTGGATATTCTTTCATAAATTATAAATATGCTCTGTGCTATACTGAGCCCATTGATGTCGAAGGCGTCTGTGATTTAGAGACAAAATAATTCTTCATAGAGGAATCCTTGCGTGCAGCTGATACTGCTAAAATGGTTACGAACCGCGGAACTAGACAATAAAACACCAGTAGCCTTGCTTCAATATTGCGCTATCATACGAGAAAAAATAGTACTGTCTTTCACAGATATGCGGTTGAGATGTCTGTCATCCTATGCTGTTAAGATAAAGCATGTTCTGTAGCAAGGTTTTCACTTTGTTTCATTCGCCTCTGTCAAATGAATTCCAAACATGCGTCACTACTGTGACATTACACTGCATGCGGGCTGCGATTTATCATACGAAAATCCAACCTTTCGAATACTGATGATATGGTCATGCAAGAACTCTGTAAGTTGTTGTTATGGCGTCCTCCACTTTTGACGAAGTATATTCACCACTAATTAAACTTAAGCCACCTACAGAGGATGATAAGCAGATTTCAACGTATCTTTAAGATGATTTATATAGACAAAATATACGACTGATAAGGAATTCACATTCCACACATGCGAAATCACATTTCAATTCAAATCATTTTCATGTCTTACCACACTTTACATTTCCTATAAGTTTGATTTGATTTGCATGAATCTTTCAAGGTATTTCAATTTTCACAAACAAAAGAACAACAAAGGGTTTTTTTTTTTTTTTTTTTTTTTTTTTTTTAAATTGAGAAAAACAGATATAAATTGCACGAAACAATGTTCTTTAAGTTTAAATTCAATTATTCACTTTTATTTGAAGGTAATTATAGACAACAACTAGTGGAAACACCAAAGAAGAAATAAAATTATGTTTGATATTTTGAGTTATGTTTGACGGAAGAAAAACATAAATATATTTATTATAGAATATACTTTAATATTATTTATTGTAGTTTATCTGTATAATAAAACAGATAAATAGCATACAAGCATAAATACATATATATATATATATATATATATATATATATATATATATATGTGTGTGTGTGTGTGTGTGTGATTTCTTATATATATTCAAAGGAGTCCAATGAAATATGACTGAAAAACATTATTATCAGAATTTTTTTTGTTCCTTTAAAATACATTAATAATCCATTATTTTTTTACATTCGTTATCGATTTTGTAAGACCTTTTAACAGTCTAAAATAATTTCTTGATTTTTTTAATGTAATTTTGTTATGACTAGTAATTGATGGTCATAGCTTTACTTTCTGGGGATTAAAATCCCTTATATAGGTAAAACTTAAAGGAGAGAAAAAAAGATTATTCTACAAAGTACATTCCAGACTTCACTCCAATTTTTCTATCCGTTCTAAAAATTAATAAGCTATTAAAGTTTGTTTCAATAGCAATAATTCATGATATTGTGTTACTTCTCCTTATATTACATAAATTATTGATTCTTATATGTAATATCATCAAATTATGTGGTGACAACTTAAACATTGGAGTAAAAATTCCATTTATTGCTTTTATTACAATTCATAAAATAATATCGGAAATAATTTATATAAAGTAAAAAAATGTATATAAAGTAAAAAAAATTATATATAGCAATGTCATAAATAGAAAATACATATGAGTAAAACATAAAAAAGGAATTAAATCATCCATGTGACAAATTATTTGTAATTTTTACAAAACAAATGTATAAATAACTATGTATTTAATTGTTTATTTGTGATCTTCCGACATATTTTCTTTCACTGAAATTTGAGGACAATATACATACATCTTACGCTCATAAAATTGGGTGGCTTGAAACGATTGAAAGTGTAGTTGCAAAATTTGAGATTCAATCTTGATACACCACTTTCAAAGACATATTTTAAGAGAGTAAGGTACTTTCCACATATCAACTAATACGCTGTACGATGAAAGTTTTTCTCTCTAAATACACTTATTATTGTAGTTCAAAGTTATCATCCGAAATTCGATAAGAAAACATGTTTTAAATTACTTATATAAATTGAGATTGATAAATGATTTTATGAGTGAAAATTTAATTTCCTTAATCTGCATTTTTTTCAGTAAGTAATATACTATATTAATTTTTAGTTACTTAATAATTCAAATCAAATTAATTTGAATAGTTGTTAACTACATAATTGCAGCAGCATGTTTATTTAACTAAGATAATATAATTAACTTATGAAATTATATATTGAAAAATTGATAGTTAATTTTTTGAATTTAATTTAGATCCTTTATATATAGAGAGAGAAAAAAAGAAACCTTTGAGATTCCTTAATATATTTTGTTGGAAATTTATCTTTCAATCAAAATATCATGAGATTATTTTGAAAAGGTATTATAAATTTAAATATAAATTTTTTTGAAAAATTTATTACAAATTTAACTTAATTGATTTTATTGTAGCTAATGATTTTTCCGGAATATTAAAAGATATCATTTTAAGTTTATGAGAAATTAATTTATCCAAAATTGTAATTTTTCAAAAATACGTTGTACTCATTGACACATTGAGCCAGTAATTGATATCTGTGATAAGGAGCATGAATATAAGCCGGTTATGCCATTTGAAATGGCTCCAATACTTTATGGGTTCTGTTAACATATCGCAAAAGGTAAGGCACCAACATGTTTATATCTCCTCTACAGGTGTACGTACAGAAAACAGAAACGCATATTCTTTGCTCAATAATATCTGAGATGAAGTCTAAGAACAGGCATCATCCTATCACAGGAGCACAGTCAGTTTGGAGCAGTTGCACTGTAAAATTTTATATTGTAAATGAAAGAAATTCCTTTTATTTTATATCCTTTTGTATGACCCTTACGAGGTAACTAATTGTAATGTTATAGTACTTTTATTTATAGGTCCATGAAATTCAAAGATTCAGCTTAATTCTCCTTTTGCTACCCTGTTTGAAGAATTCTTATAAATGGTAAGTAACTGTATACTGTGCAAGACTAAAAAAGTGAACACTTATTGATAGAATATAAACAGTGATAAACAAACTCCAATGTTTGTATCAATACATCAAAAAGTTGTGTTTGTCAGGAGTTCTTGAATTCTCAGCATGTATGTGTATATATATAATGTATGTTTGTATGTGTGTGTATGCAATACTTCTGTTGGATAATAAATTGCAGTATCAAATTTATAATGAATTAACATCATTTTGAATAACAATATTAAAAGTTTGATTAAACTATTTTGAGTAATGAAAGAATGACAATAATTATACGCTCTTCATTTAATTAAAATTATTTTGGATTTGATTTCCTTTTCAACTATGATTTATGTTAAATCCAAAACAGTTAAATATTTATTGACCTCCATAAATCTATTTTACCGCATATAAATTCAATATCATGCTTAATTAATATGGTCACAGAGATAATGAAGGTATACATTCTAAGAATAGAATTTTCAATATAAGTGTTTCTAGTCTATTTTGAGAACATTCAGGATTTAAGTCCTTATGATGCATTGTCAGCTTATTGCTTATTTAAGATTATAATATACATTACAGTCAAAATTTTGGTAGATTATCAGTAATTTATAATATTTAAAATGTCTTTAATATAATGTGAAACAATTTTTATTTACTAATTAAAATAATTTTTTTTTAAATTTTAATGTGTCTTTCATAAAGTTTGATTTTATTAAAATGTAGAAATGTAAAATAATATTTTAATTTCTAATTGGTTGAAGTTATTAAATTTTGGTTTTCATATTATATAATATGATACAGACATAAATTATGTTAAGAATCTGTGTTCTAATTATGTATCCCTAAGAACTTAAAGCATAAAGTTGATATACTCATGAAAAATGAAAATTTGCTTTGTGTTATAGCAATAAATATTATTCATTACTAGATAGTTGTTTTCCTATCATATCATTTAAATTAAGAATCCCAAATTTGTCTTTCATGCCAACCAAGTTTATTTGAAATGAAAAGAGACACAATATTTTAAATTTATTTGCGTAAAGTATTGTGTGTGTATTTGCGTTTACCTAATTTACTACTTTGGGAATAAAAACTATCTAGAAGAAAAATTTTATGCAAAATAACTTTGAGAGATAAAAAAGTGTAATCGCATAAAAATTTATTCTTGCTATAAAAAAGGTATTCTCCATAATGTTCCTTCATAGACATATGATTTTGAATTCTTAAATAAAGTACCTGAAGCCAGTCATTCTTCTTAGAACTGTCAGCACACCTAAGGAAGTTTTTCTCATAAACTACCATCCTCTTTTAGCTTTTACTGGATATCTTTGATGTCTGGCTACGGGCCAGATCAGAAACACACACATGAGTGTTTATCTCTACGTTTTCTCTTAAATAGTATGAAAATGAGAACACAAAACACATAACTTTATGGTGGTGATCAGGTATTTCTGGCCTTTGGTCATGGTTTCTACTGATTTCCATTTTTAGGGTGGATATATTTTCTCCTTTTCATCAATTTCTTTTCTCTTTTTTTCTGGGATTGGAATTTGGTGTCAAGTAACTAGGTTTCATTTGTAATGTAGTGTTGGGTGAGGGTTCGTTTTTCTTAAAATAGAAATTTATTGCTTCCTTAAATTAAGGAAAAATCGCTTTGCAAATATCGGACGGAAAGTATTTTAAGTAAATTTCAATATGTGTTAAAAATATTGGAACTTGATGGTGTTTCTGTGATTTGAACTTTGTGTTTATATTCATTTAAATGTGTTGTGAAAAACTGAAAATTTCAATTCTAATTTACTTTGCGTTGTAAATTATATTTATAAATTTATCATAATGAATATATTAGAATTTTTAATTTTTCGATACTGCACCGCAGCTTAATACAAATTACTTTAATTAATAATTTGACAGTGTCTTCTTAGCTTAGCTCCCCCTTAGCTTTTCTAAGAAAAGAATTTTTTTTTATTGAAATGTCTTTTTAAACTTACATTCAAACACTTCTTTAATTGATCTGATTTTTTTTGTAATGCTAATATAATACGCATAGGAAAAATTTATAAGATAAAAAAAATAAATGGAAACTTTAGTTTCCAAGATTTATTTTATGTAAGGAAAGATAGCAGGGTCTAAGTTCAAGCAAAATAGAATGCCATCATTTTTTTTTGTTATGAAAAGCAGATGATACTTATTCAAGTACATTCCACACAAATAAACTGATTAATTTTTCCACCAATATTTGCTTAGTTTCCTATTCTGACAAATTGTCCTTAAAACCATACACTTTACCAAGATAATTATTTTTGTTTTCAATTAAAGAAGAATTTTCTGTAGCATTTGAAAAACTTGGTAGCATAAAAAAAGTTTATTAAAATAAGATATGTTACATCTTCAAATTTTCAAGGAAAATTTTTACTCTTTATGTACTCAAACAATATTCAACCTTTAAAGAATTATAATCGATTATATTAGTTTTTTCATAATATTTTTTTATTAAATCTATTTAAATCGAAGGTTTTCGAAGCTTTATAAAGAAATTTGCATCATGGACCATTATTTACTAAACTATAGATTACTAAATTGCATAAGTACTCTATTTTCAAAACTTTATTTAATTTCATAAAAAAGATACGTGGTATTTTTAATCCTCTTTCCACTAGAGTTTGCAAAATTCATTTTCATAATTGATTACAAAGAGTATTTATTTAGCTCCAAGTATATCTGTGTATTGTATTTTTAATAAAAATAAATGAAAACTAATTTTTATGAAAAACTAAAATAAATATTTTAGTGGTAGAAATCAAGTAAAGAAATCGCAATTTGAACTTTATTGTTAGTCAAGTTCACATACAACTGAAGATGTGTATCCGTAATTTATTATTTTTAGATTTATTAACCAAAAACATTATAATAGTCTTTTTTTGAAATACACATCATGAAAGTTTTAATAAAATAATTTCAAAATGAGTAAAATTTTGAATAAGATACTTAAATAAAATATACATTTGCTGTGTGTTATTCATTTAAAAAATTATCTAATTTACGATTTTTAAGATTTTTTGCATCAATATTCTAATAAACTTAAATTACACATTATGAAAGTTTATTTTTAATTTTTACAATAAATATAACTTGAAAAATCTTTCTAGTAAGATTTTTAACAGTTCGAACACAGAATTAATTTTTATAATATTAGAATTTTTAATCAATTTTCAATCAGCCAGAAAAAGTGGTTATATATTTCTTTCTATACAAATTATAAAAATTATACTGAAATTCGGACTTAATTTAAAAATGTAAGAAATTATTAACGGCTCCTAACTATTATATTTATAATTGTGTTTGGAAAGCATTTTTATTGAAGTCTTTTTTTTTATTCCAATGGCGGGTACCCTTGAGCAAGTAAATACATTAGCCTATTTGCCGCAACAAGGCCGGAAACTGCTACTCATTTTATCGTAACACGGTGGACAACTGTGAACCAAGTCACGGAGGTACTATTAGCACCGCCCAAGCCACACCACCACAAACCCGTTTATAGGGCGGGCCACATTCATCCATCATCTGGGGAAAGGACAAGAAATATATAGAGAGAAAGAACATCCATGCCCAAGCCGGGATTCGAACCCAGGTCTTCCACATCCATAGTAAGTTACGCTAATCATTATAGTAAGACAGGTTGGACGGTTTTTTCTTGAAGTAGAAGGTGTAAATTAAATATTCAAATGAATTCTTTGAAGAATATTTTATTAACTGACAATTTTGTAATTGAATACTAAAATTATTAAAACTATATACTTACTATAAATATATACTCTTTTAAACTGTAGCTATCAAGTAATATGCAGAACTTTTAAAAAAGATGATTTTAATATTCCCGTTTTTCCATTTAAATCATTTTATATATAGCTATTAAAAAGTAAATGAAGCATATATATTTGTTTTTCCGTGTCCAAAAGCCCCCGCTTGAGCTTATAAAATGCTTTCAGGCAAAGTAAAAAATAAATGTTGGCTTTGATGATTAAAATAAAATGGTTATCTTAATTTCAATATTGTCACAGAAATTGTGTTTCTTTGTTCCTATGCACAAGCTAGAAATAATTATATTTATTTTAAAAATAGCGAACAAAAATTTTAAAACCTATATTACCTGTAATTATGGAATTTTCATTTTCTTTCTATAATCTGTACGAATTATATTTGTCTTATCAGAAAAAAAAACAAAAAAAAAAAAAAAAAAAAACAAGATGGACTTCAAAGTTATTTATAAAAATTCACCATATTTCATGGTATGTTTTGAATAAGAACATATCATTGTCTATTGCATAAAATATTTTTTCATGTGATATTTATATTTAGATAAGTTACCAATTAAATGTTTAGGTTAATTTTTACTAAAATGTTTGAACCATAAATGACCCATCCTATCAACAGACTACATGTTAACGACAGGAGGACCAATATTATTAGTGGAAACTCGGAATTTATTGAAATGTGCAAATTATTCTTTTGATATTTATACTTGTACAATTGAAATGATGTAAACAGGGAATAAATTATAAAAATTGGTTTTGCTCCTTCACTGTCTAATACTAAGAGAATACTTCAGATGAGATATATTTGTTTTGATAATTTATTATGTTATTCAACAGGAAGTTGAAATATCAGAGCAAATTTCTTCAAACCACTTAAAAAAAAATAATAAATATTATTAAAAACTGGATTTTTTCTCATGTAGGATAAGATCGCAAGACAGTTTATGTTCAGCCATATTTCATTGCATATAAACTTCTTGCAAACTGCTGTCGACAAAGATTTTATTGTAAAACTTTAACTTTCTATGTACATCAGAGAAATTTTCCTTCATTTCTAACTATGTTTTGAAATGTAACAATGCACATGAATTAATTTAGATAAGAATTCAAAATCACATAATTTTTCCTTCTATAGAACTGTCAATTTTAGACATTCGCCTTGTTTGATACTTTTTTTTTTTTTAGTTTTGGAAATTAAGTTTGAATTTCATCCCCTATGCACTTCAATCAAAATTTATATTACATATACAAATACATAAGTCTGAAAGTGTTTATGAAGAATTTTTACTATTTGCTTACATAGAAGTTGTCTTTGATTACAAATTAGTATTATATTAACAAATTAGCCATAGACCAGTGATTCTCAACCTGTGAGGCGCGCCCCCCTAGGGGGCGTGAGCACACAAATGGGGGGGGGGCGCGAGCATATCCAAGAGAAAATGTTATTTAAAAAAATTGATTAAGTGACTGAAATTAAAGAACACACACACACACATACAAAACAAAATACATTTCGACATATTTATAAATTAACTTATTAAATTAAAACAACTTACTAAATTAAAAACAAATTTAATAATTATTAGTGACTTCCTTGGGCCTGTCTTTCAGAGCAAAGTTTTTCGAAGAAGGGTTTAATATTAGAAATAGACACTCTCAGTTCTTTTTCTATATTTAGCTGAGATCTATATTTTGTCTTCAAAAAAGCCACCACAGAAAATCCAGTTTCACAAAGGTAAGATGTTGAAAATGGTAGTAGAATGCAAAATGCCCTTGTTTTTAGTGCAGAAAACTCATCATCCACTCCTGCCCAAAATTCAAAGAGTGATTTCTTAAAAAATTGTCTTTTGGTTTCTCCGCTTGCCGTGAAGTCTATGAAGGTTTCTTCCTCTTCGATTGAGAGTCCTTCGGGAGTATTTTGAAATGGATCCCTCACCCACTTGTAACTTGATATCAGTTTGTCGTCAGCAAGAAAGTACTTTTTAAAATTCTTTGCTAGCATTGCTAAATGATTTTCAATGGTTACAAAAACAACTTTTACATGTTGTTCTTCAGCCTTGTAAGTTTTAATACAATCATTCAAATTTTCAAACATTGTTAAGTTTTCTTGCTTTAAATTTCTGCTCCACAATTCCAATTTCCTACAAAAACATTAACTTAATCACTCGTATCCAATATATGTGTATTTGCTCCTTGCAGTTGAGGATTCAAGTTATTTAATTTCTCGAATATGTCAACCATGTAGCTCAATTTCAACACAAATAAACTATCGCGAAAATTCTCAGCTTCCGGTCTGTTTTCCTCTTCTAGGAAAACGGCGATTTCTTCTCTTAATTCTTAAGCACGTTGAAAAAATTTCCCTCGTGATAACCATCTTGCCTCGCAATAAAATAGTAACGCTGAATGTACTGCACCCATGTCTTTGGAAAGTGCGGAAAAGTTTCTTGATTTCAGGAGTCTCATTTTTATATAATTTACTATGGTTACAACCGTAGTTAACACAATATTCAAACCAGGATTCATTTCTTTGGAAGCCAAAGCTTCTCTGTGGATCATGCAATGTGTCCAGACGCACTGTGGCGATTTTTGTTTCACAAGTTCTTGAATACTTTGAAATCTTCCTGACATAGAACGAGCACCACCCGTGCATATTCCGACGCAATTTTTCCTCGTTCATAAAATCATTTAAGATAGCAAATAAAGCGAGTGCTGTTGCTTTGAGCTCTATTGGTTTGCAGAAAAGTAATTCTTCTACAACTGACAAACCATCACAAAATCTAACATAGGCAATGAAATGAGCATCTTTATTACTATCTGTTGCCTCATCGAGTTGTATTGAAAACAATTTGTAACTCAACTTCGATCACGGCTGGCAAAATAAGCTCTTCACCAATGGTGTGAGGCTTTTTACATCTGGATATTTTATATGAAACTTTGTAAGAGGCAATTAAAGCTTTTTCATTCACAGACAAAGTTTTTTAAACTATGATTTTTGCTTTTCATATGATTTTAATTTTAAATTGAAGAATTCTCTGGGTTTGTTTACGTACTCACTATGAAGCATTTCCAAATGTCGTTTAAGTTTATCAGGTTTCATGCTGTCTGCCGCCAACATTTTTGAGCAAATGATACACAGGGGCCTTTCTTCTTCATTTACTTCAGTACTAGTGAACCCAAAATTTAAGTATTTATGAGAATATTTTCTTGATTTTGTTTTCGGAACCACGCTCATCTGTGTACTTGTTGATGCGGATCGACTCGAATGAGATTGTCTGGAATTGAAATTGGCGTCATAGAACTTTTTACTTCTCCCTATGAGAAAACATTTGTTCACATCTGCACAAGCTCCTAGCTTAATTTTTTGCTGACCAGACAAATTCCAGACAAATCAAAACTTCTCGCGAAACCGTGAGAATGCCCGACATGGCGTGACGCAAGAGCAATAAAAAAGCATAGGATTCTTGTTTTTTCAATGCTGAGGATCGGTGTTGCAAAATGTCAATAAATATCGGTATTTTTGGTAAGTTGTAAAGTTTAAAATTAAGGTTGTAGTGTAGGTTTAGCGCCAAAATACTCAAAATACATTATTATTGTATATATTTTATTGTATGCGGTGGGGAGGGGGGAGATGAGAATTATGATTGAAAATTGGGCCGTGAATACTAAAAGGTCGAGAAACACTGCCATAGACAGTTTTTGACATAACATCATAAAAAGTTTTGTTTTAATATGAACAGTTTATTCAAACATATTGAACTGGACTTTTAAGAAATGTCAGTTTAATACAACATTTATGTGATTTAATACTATTGTGAAAGTACAATTTTTTTATAGTAAAATTTTTATTTTCTCAAAATTATTAACTCGTATAAACTTTTGTAAAATAAAACTTTTTTGATAAAAAATTGAAGTAAAACTTTCATAATAAAAGTTCCTTTTTCATTAAAATACTGACTTGTATAATTTCTTTTTAAACTTTAATTAACATTTTTTAAGTCTTGTTGAATCTACATGAATAACATGCTCATTTTAAGTCAGAAACTTTTTTAATGATGAGATTTTAGATAAAACAGAAAGTCAGCCGTTCAT
>JAPDSC010128065.1:6201-29932 GCA_026290005.1 Latrodectus geometricus
ATATATATTACTTTTCAATGTAATTATTTCATACATGGTTAAAATAAAATAAGTAATTATTTCTATTTAACTAATATAATGTTGTTGTTACATATGGCTAAAAAGAACCCAATTTATTAACATCTGGTCACTCACACATTTAAATTACAACAAAAGAAAAAAAGGTAAAAACTAACATAAAACAATTAAAATTCTAAAGCTTAAAAATGTCTATAATTTAAAAGTTTAAAATGCTTAAGGGGGAGCATGTAAATGGTCAGGACATGCCATCCCTCACCATCCATAACTTGCAAACATCACCAATTCCAGGCCCGGGCAGACGATTAGATGTGTTGTTGTTTCTGATGACACTTGGCAGCACCAATCCCGCCCGTTAGAGACTAGGCGAATAAAGTCAGACAGAGAGCATCTTCCGTTTTTTTTTTTCCTTAAATAGAGAACTCTTATATGAAGGTGGAAGTACGACTTTTAGCTCATAGATGGCAGCACCATTTGAATCTTCCAATTCAGTGATTGAAACCAGTGAAGACCCATAACCTGGTTCCAACCACCTCCATAGGTATTAATTTGTAATGGGAACATGGAGGACATTGCGACCCGACATATTTTACGTTCTCCAGTCACCATTAGTGAACACGACGGATCTTCGGCAAAGCCGGGATTCGAATTCATTGCCTTTTGTTAACGAGAATGACGCCCTAACCAACCAGGCCACCTCGGCCTCCGAGTTGATGTTCCCTATTCATATTGTCTACCTTACAGAGAGGGCAACCATTTAACTAATATTGTTTCTCATTTAATGACTCTAAGATTTTCGTATACAGATATAGGAACTTTAATTCCTACATTCTTAAAATTTCGATAAAAATTTAAATTAAGATCTTGTGTTATACTTAAAATGTAAATCCATGAAAATAAAAACAATTAGAGCTGGATGTGAAAGAACGTTCAGATCTAAGCGATAAATCCTATCTTTTCGAAATATCCATTTTCTTATAAAGCATCATAGATTTTAAAATTTTCCATTAAAAATGAAAACAAAAAAGTATGAATGTTATTATATTCAACTAAGATTACATATACATCAATAGATATTTTCTTCCTCACTTATTTCTTTTCTTTTTTTTCTGAAAATGTTTCTTCTATTGGCTCTACAAGACATGAAGAGATGTCACCTAATGGTGACATTTGCTAGGCCCATAAAGTAGTCGGTAATCAGTAACTCCGAAATTGGGTGGGTCTACGCAGTCTTAAAGTACAGAGCACGTAGACCTCCAGACTCACCCTATCACTCTCGGCGATTTAATTTCACTTTGGGCAGATTACCACCACTAATTATTTAAAGTGCCATCAGTCATTACGACGGATATTTAGTTTTGGATCGGTATAGAACTATTATCATCTGGTTGCTTCCCTTGATAAACTTATTTTATACATATTACTTACCAGCGATATTATATAAACTCCTGCCATGGAACTATGTTCAAATAATAATTCAGTATAAAGCTCTTGTTTAATCACCCTGATAATATCGTCAACACTGCTACTTCAGCAATATAAAACATCTTAAAAGCATTCATTTGCACATTGTTTCTAGTTTTTCTGTTGTAAAAATTTCACGCGCATGTGTCGCTTCTTCTATATCTTCTTCTTATTTATATCCTCTTCTTATTTTTAAAGGCAAGTAGTGTATCCCATAAATACGATAGTATTTTGTGCAATGAAATAACTAATTTGAGTGCAATTTTAAAGATGCGGTTTGAAGGAGTATTTTGTAAATTTTACTTTTATTTGTACTAATATAAGATAAAACATTTTCTACTCAACATTAAATAAATTTAAAATTGAACAGTTAATATTTAAACACAGTAATAAATTTAAATGACATTATATTAATTTTAAAATGAGTATTGTTTTGTTATGTATAATTTTTAAAGAATTTGTAACTACTAGTTAACTAGTAAATTATTCAAATAAGAATAATTTATATTTTTATAGAAAAAATATTTTGAAATAAAGTTTTCTAAATGTTTAGTTAATTAATTAAATCTGAAGTGTAAAGAATTTTCGTTTTACCCTTCAATTCTATCTATTTTAAAATAAATGTGTTTATTTTTAAAAATCTCTCACTAAATTAAGTTTGTGATTTATATTAATTTTCTATTTAAAAAAAAAATTGATAGATTTTTTTTTAAATAGCCCCATCTATTTAAAATATTTTTATATTATTACTATATGTGATAATACTATAAAAATAGCAATTTGTTTGCTATTTTTATAGTATTATCACTATACCTAAAATTCAATAATATCATAAAAATAGCAAAACAAATTATGTTTTCATCCTATTCTCTGTATCATCCACATCTTTTACCTACATAGTAATTTTTTTTTTTTTTTTGCCAATAATTGATTTACAGTAAAGTTATTTTCCTCATGTTGACGACAAACCAATGTAAATGTTTTGAATATTATAGCCTTCAAAGACCATCTTTGGTTGGTAATGAGCCATATTCAAATATCTTGAAGAAGAAAAAATCTGAAGTACCAATTCCAACCGATAAAACGCAGATAGTCTGAATTCTATCATCTCCCAGTTTCTAGCAATGAATTGAATTGATTACTGTATATTCCAAAATTTATATTAATTAAACACTCAATTAATATAAATTATAATCAATTTATATTAATTGGTTTAAATTTTGAATTAGCACCAACATTTAATTTTAATTAACGTTGACTGCAGTCCCTAGACACAATAGATGAAATATTGATTTTAATATCCCTCAGGGATTGTTTTCTCGTATAATTCCCGCTCAAGTTCAGTAAAACCTGTTGCACATTTGTTATTAATACTGTTATCCAAGGAATAACACATTATTTAATTTTCATTTAGACAAGCGAAACTTTTTATTTTCTACTGTGACAAAACATTCATTTAAAAACTCCTGTGGCCGGGCAGTGCTGCTGTATTTCTATTATAAACCTAGCATTGTTTCATTTTAATAAAGTATAAATGGGATTAATGTGAATTATATTTTAATAACGTTGGCTATTTATCTTAACAGAAGCTAGTAATAAAGTAGAAATAACGTTTCTGTGGCTTATAAACACAAAAAAGAATGGGATTTAACTTTTACTTAAATCACTTAGTTATGTTACGGAAGAAACAAAGTAACATTTTTATTCATTGTTTAGAAAAATGGAACAAAATTAAATAACATTTTATTCACTGCTTCAATTTTTTTTTATATTCCATTACAGTAAAATGTATTATTCAATAACAATTAACAGAATTTCAAAACAAAAATGAATTCCAAAAACTTTAATTTTTTTATTAGAATATTATGTACCGCGTAGCTGAAATGTATACATAAATGAATTTTATAAAAAATAAATAAGGTCGCCAAAACCTGGTTGGTTAGGGTGTAGTTCTCGTTACCAAATATTGGTGAGTTCGACCTTAGCCGTTGATCCGTCGTGTTCGCTGACAACTGGGGCACGTAAAATATGTCGGATCGCAATATCCTCCATGTTCCCATTACAAATTAATACCTCTGGAGGTGGTTGGAGCCAGGCTATGGGTCTTCCTGGTTTCAATCTCTAAATTGGAAGATTCAGATGGTGCTGCCATCTATGAGCCAAAGTCGTACTTCCACCTTCGTATAAGGATGCTCTATTCAAAAACCGAAAATCCTCTCTCTCTGACTTCATTCGCCTAGTCTCTGAACGGGCGGGCTTGGCATTGCCAAGTGTCATCAGTAACAACAGCAACATAAATAATAACTAGAATTCTCAGAAATAAGAAAATCAAACGCATGCTTCCATATTTCATTACATTAATTTGTGATTTAGTAATTCGGAAGTTTAAAACATTTGAATTCATTCAAAACATTAGTGAAAAATTCTATAGTATTTCGCCTAATCAAGGAATTTTTATAGAAGTTAAATCAATGTATGCGATTTTATTATTACAAATATTTTCAGTCAGCAATAATTGTACGTAAATTTCAGCAATTTTTTAAGTAGTTTTCATTATAATTTAATAAAAACACTTGCATTAATTCAAATATATAATTTTTTACATTTTATCAGTTTTGTCGTATGAAAATTCATTAAAAGGGCAAAAATATTTGACGCATGGTAAAGGATTTGATAATGAGATACATTTGACATTATACAATTCAAAAACAATTGTTTCGTAAGGAATAAACAAACCAAAATACTCAGAAATTAAAATACATGAGATTTTTTAGACAAATTGAGAATTGGGAAATCTACAAGCTATATTATTTTTTCAAATCAAATGCTATTTATTCCATTGTATTTTATTTTCGCTTAAAAAGAAAAATATTTTACTTTTTACACAACTGCTTTTCTTTCTATAATTCTGTACTTCCATTTACAGTGATAACAAAACATAGAATTACAGTTTTACTAAAACTTGGGTCGAAAATTGTTAGATATTTTTATATATCGATGAACTTTTCTTGTGTAACATTAAGTTCTTTAAAGCATTTCTCAAGTGTAAACAGAGAACATATATATATATATATAAATCAAGATGCATGTCAGTCATTTTCTGTATGTGTCATAATTTGTATATAAGTTGAAGTATTAAATTTGTATAAGCTAAGCATACAATTTTTTAAAATTATTATGCAAAAATATGCATAATAATTTTAAAAAATTGAAATCTTTGAATAAAATATGTCATGTTTAAAATGATGAAGTCTTACATTATTTTAAAAGCGTTAAAAACCAAGCCACATAATAATTATTGGTTTGTTTGGAAAGTAATTCCTGTTTTTTTCCCCGACAGAGGAATTGAATGTATTTTATGGAACCAAATTTCACATTTAAGTCGCATAATTATTATATGTTTTGAGAACTGATATACTTGTGTGTGAAAAAAATCAATTAATACTACGCGGTAATTTTTCGTTGGTGTCCTTTTAAATATAGAGAGCAATAAGCAGTTTTTTCGTCATATATTACTTTTTACTAAAGAAAAAAAAATTACTGTTCAAGTTAGAAAGATATTAGACGATGTGTATGGAAAAGATGTATTGACAGCACGCCAGTGCCAGAACTGGTTTCAAATTTTCGATCTGGCAATTTTGATGTCGAAGATGCACCACGTTTCAGAAGTCTGGTTGAAGCAGATAATGGTTGAAGAAGACACGATAAAGGCATTACTTGATGCAAATAGGTGAAAACAATACTTGAGATCGGTGAAAGTTTAAATTTATCGAATTCAACTGTTTAAGATCACTTGAAAGGCCTGGGTTTATTCTCGAAGCTCGATATATGGGTACCCCATGTTCTCACGGAGAGGAATTTGTGTCTTTGCTTTGACGTCTGTGAATCTCTTCGCAAGCATCACGAAAATGATCCCTTTTTTGAATCGCGTCATTACTAGGGACGAAAAATGGGATGTATCTAACAATGTCAAACGCAAAAGATCATGGAGCAAAAAAGATGAACCGGATCAAAGCATTTCGAAAGCCAATAGCTATAAGAAAAAGTTGTTGCTGTTTGATGGGATTTTAAATAAATCTTTTTTTTTAACATATTACAATGACAACAATTAAAATTTGAGTTGTATAAAAATATTCATTTTACAAAAAATGTGCAAATAACTAATGTCTTTGCTGTCGAATATTTCTAGCATCAAATCGAGACGACTATAGTATAAAATTCTTAAATAAATTTTTTTCCATAGTTACCCAAAGGGAAAAATTTATTTAAGAATTTTAAATTGTTCCTGAAATATTTTCATGTATACACCATGTACTTTTATTCATATTCATCAATTATTTAATTAAGTTAAAATAAAATTTATCAAAAAATGTAACTTTTTAAAGGTTATATTTCATACAATCTATTTCCTTTTTGAGACTTTTATTAAACATACATCGAATTCTCCTTTTCACATCTAGCATACATTATACGTCAATATACACTAAAATACACTTTAAATAGATGGCAACACCATTTTGAAAATTATTATGTATAGCTTGTTTCAGTAACTTTATATAAAAAAGAAAAAGAAGTTAAAATTTTTGTTTTATTCCTGATTAAATATTTTATTTTAAATAGTTTTGCCTGGTAGCATAAGAGTGCACATAATTTGTTTTTGACTGATATACATACAATTCTACATTAAAAACTAGATATAGCCCTTGTTGGTTAGGGGGTCAATTTCGCAGTCGCAAGCTTGTGAGTTCGATTCCCTGTGACTCGTGTTTACAAATGGCGGCTGGGGTACGTAAAATATGTCATGATCGCATTATCCTCCATCTTCCCATTCCAAATGAATACTTATGGGGTGGTAAGAGTCATGCCTTGGGTTTTCTTTGGCTTCCTATCTCTAAATTCGGAGATCCAGATGGTGCTGCCATCTATGAGCCATGCCGCACTTCCATCCTCTTGAGAGGTTCAAAAACGGAAGGTTCTCTTTCTTACTTCATTTGCCAATCTCGGATAGGCGGACTGGGCTATGCCATGTGTCATAAGTAACAAAAACAAATAAAAATTAGATTCAGAAGCTGTGCAGGTTAAAGTTATAGTTTAGGAATCAAATATATAGTGAAACACGAAATAAAAATTTATAATATACATAAAATAAGACAGAAAAATATTGATTAAAGCTGTTTTATTTTATGAATTTACACCAATGTGAAGGGGAAAGCTAGTACAACGATAAAACACCAAGGTCAAGGTTCATAGGAAATAGATTAAAGAAAAGAGGAAACAATTCATAATAACTAAGTTATAAGTTTATAGTTTTATTTTGATATTTAAATACAATAATTTTACACTGTAAACAATCAAGTATTCTATTAATATTTTTTAGCATAAATTCCTATAAACATATTTACAAAACATCAAATGGCTAGGGTAATGAGGAAGAGATTAATAGATTCAATCCCTTTTGAAGAATAGTCCATTGGCCATTGTGTGCAGTATTTCTTCTCCCTATCATCTTTCTTGTCTGTGTCGATACTTCTGCTTATACTCTTCTTGTGTCCTCTATCTATCTTGTTGTTGTTGTTTCTGATGAAACTTGGCAACGACAAGCCCGCCTGTCAGAGACTAGGCGAATGAAATCAGATAAAGCATCTTCCGTTTCTTAATAGAGCACCCTAATACGAAGGTGGATATACGAATTTTGGCTCATAGAGGGCAGCACCATCAGAATCTTCCAATTTAGAGACTGGAACCAGAGAAGATTCATAGCCTGGCTCCAACCACCTCCACAGGTATTCATTTGGAAAGGGAACATTGAGGACATTGCGACTCGACATATCTACGGATCTTCATTTAAGCCGGGGTTCGAACTCACCACCTTTTGGTTACGAGAACGACGGACTAACCAACCAGCCCACCGCGGCCTTACCTATCTTGTTAAAACAATCATTCTTTGGTCATTTTAATAATAATCAAGATTGTTTAAATGCTGTCTCTCATTTTCCCGGTTATCTAGATTCCGCTAAATTTTGCTTTTTAACAGGAAGAAAATCTTTGATTTTCTCTCTCTCTTTTTCTCTTCCTACTGTCTAGACTGAATATTCATCTTTTACTTGGCTCTCAGTTTCCGCCTTTTCGTTCCATTGATAATTTTTTTCACCTTCAAATCAGAATGAAACGCTTATACTTCCATGAAAAGGTCAAAAATCTATCTCTAGCCCTTGATTGACTACACAAAAATACAAAGAACATGTATATTTTTCTTTTATTGTTCCATTCATTCATCCAATAGAAAAAGAAGCTTGGAACGTGAAACTGCAGGAAACTTTTCTGTTTTTAAAGCAGCCTCTTTAGATGCCTGATAAACTTATACCTCAATTTATGTTTATATATTTAAGTCATTTGTCTCATTGTATCACTAATGACTGTATTATTTTTCCTTTGCATCTAAAAGGATTTGATGAAAGGAATTGTTGTTAAACTCATAAAAACAATAAACATATTTGTTTCTTCTCAGGCTGTTTTAATGTCATTAACACTGCGAATGCAAATAATTTGTAATTAATTCATTTATTAAAATATTGGGTTGGAGGGAAAGTTCTGTCGTATTTTAAAGAAAATATTTGAATTCATTTATAAAAATATGTGTTTAATATTAATCAATTATATATGTTCCGTTATTTATTACAACCTGTTGCTATCTTCCAGGTAACCTATAAATTCTTTTTTTCTAGAAGTTCTCATCCATGGTTTTAAATAGTCAGCAACTGCCTTAGAAACACTTTCAAAAGACTTAAATTTTTTCCCGTTAGATAATATTTTGCAGAGATCTGAGCATGTAATAATCAGAGGGTGCAATGTCAGTTGAATACGGGAGCTGACTAAGGAGTTACCATCCTAACGCATTCAGTTTTTGTAATGTCACCATTGCAGTATGCTGGCGAGCATTATCGTGGTGGAACACTATTCCTTCTCTGGACGCTAATGCTGGCCTTTTTTCTTTGATAGCTGCATTCAATTTATCCAGCTGATTACAGTATAGATCCGCGTTGATATTTCTTCCCTGTTTCAGCAACTCGTAATACACTGGACCTTTCCTATCCCACCACAAACAAAGCAGTACTTTTCGTTGATGGATACTTGGTTTTGGAAATGTTGCTGATGATGTTCTGGTTTGCAGTAAGATTTTATTTTTAATATTCTCGTTAAGAATCCACTTTTTATCTCCAGTAACCACCCGGTCCAAAAACGGTTCCACATTGTGTTTAATCAGATGTGATGAACATATTCTTACACGATCAGACAAATTATTTTCCGTTAATTCATGTGGAACCCAAACACTTTTCTTGATGTTTTTTTTTTTTTTTTATTTACAAGAAAAATCACCTGCCTATTTAAAATACGACAGAACTTTCCCTCCAACCCAATAGTTCTTATCTGATTATATGTAAATGAGTAGAGCTCACCGTCACGTAATCGCAAGACCACACTCGTGAGCAATTGGTCCATGGTTTGGATTCTATCATTGTTAAACTGTTTGAGAAATGTTCTGATAAATGCATGCACGTCGATTGGAGTGTCTTCTTGACAAATTTTTGGTTTCTTCTCTTGAGAAATGCCCACAGGGTCCACGGTCGTTGATCAGTCCTTTCAAAAGTATCGTTGGACAATAAATAACAACAGACTTAGTCTGTTAGCCAAATCTACTATACAGCATTGTTGTCGCGCCAGCATACTTTCCTTTACCTAGATCTGAGTTGAACTCAAACAGTTAGAAGAAGACGTGTAAGTGTCTTCTTAATTTATAAGCAGAGGGCAAATAGAAGACTCCTCAATATTTCTTCCATCACTTTCATTATATTATTTTGTTAAGTGAACTTATAAAAACACACTAACAAAAATGTTTAGGTTAGTATCTAAAATAAGTTCAAAAAATCTAAATAAAGAATTTTAAAAATGAAATAAAGAATTTGAAATTTTCATGTTTTATGATTTAATCAATAATTATAATTTTCAAATGATTCGATAAAAACATTATCATATTTTATAAAAATATTTTTTTTGAAAAAAAAAAAAAACAAGGCATAAGCTTTTTAATAAATACTTTAATAAAAAGGAAACTAATTTTAAAAGTTAAAATAAATTAAAAATTTTTAAGGGCATAAATTTATATCTTTCATTCTTATTTTTCTTTTTACAGTTTATGAAATAAATTTTTTATTCGTTATTTGTTTATTTACTAAGGGATTAACTAATTTTTACTAATAGAAACTCATTCAGTGAATACTTAACTTAAGAGAAAATAAAAGAACATTTATAAATTTGTAACAGTAAACATGAGTTTTAATTACTAATCTCATCTAAAATGCAGTTAATTAGAAGCAAGTTTCAAAGCGTCATACAAAAAGGCATAAGTGTGGATCATATTACAAAACTCCACAAACAAGTTTTATTATATTACAATTATGTATTCCTTCTTTAATACTGTTTGATTTTTAACGTATTGCATAAAAGAATAATCTTCTGTTTTGCATTTTTTTAAATTTTAATTACGTGTGATATGAACTTAGATTCGAAACGCGAATCCGGCTGTAATTTTGAAAAGTTCATTCAAGTTTATTTAATTAATAGTCAGATGTTTGCATGAAAAATAATTAAATGAATTACTAAGGAATTTTCTAATTACTTTTGGAATATATTTTGCTTGTTTCTATTAAAAACTATTCAAAAGATTTCAAGATTCTTACTTTCACTACGATTTCACTTCGTAAATTAATTTATTTTCCTTAATCTTTATATTAAATTGCGTAAAAGTTTAGATTAATTTATATATTATAATAAATCTGAGAACAACTATGTTGGTATTTATTATAGAAAAGAAGATTATATGGATGACACAAAATGGAATCTGATTCATGACGTAATTTTAATTATCTTCGTAAGATTAAAAAAAAAATTAACTAACTGTTATTTTTATATTTCTTTGCATCTAAATAAGCTAATCACTTTTAAAACTGATTTCAGACAGAATGGCTTTTTTCTTTCGTTGAAAAGATAAGTAAAATTTAAAGATTTGATTGATAATTCATTAGAATTTATCAGAAATTATTCACAATAATAAATATTTATTCAACTATTTTCTAAAAATCTCGTACTTCAAAGATCTTCAGATATCAAAATTATAAACGAGCCGCCCTTCCTGTCTGGTGGTTAGAGTACCTGACTACGGATGGGGGAGGACCTGGGTTCGAATCCCGACTCGGGCATGGATGTACTTTCTCTTTCTCCCTCTGTGTTTTTTGTCCTTTCCTTGTATGAATGGGTTGTGAATGGTTGCCTACCCTATAAACGGGTTTGTGGTGATGTACCTTGGGCGATGCTACTCGTACCTCCGTGACTTGGTTCACAGGTGCCCACTGGGTAATGATAAAACCAGTAGCAGTTTCCGGCTTTGTTGCGGCAATGGGTTAATTACTCAAGGGTACGCGTCATTAGAAAAAAAATTATAAATGAAAGAAAGCAAATAGTGTCATCATGTAGTGTCTACCTATCGTATTTGATTTATAATCTATCGTATTTGATTTATAACCGAAGCAGCAATACAAAAAAAAAAAAAAAAAATTTAAGTTTTTTGTAATCGAAACTGCGATTTTAAATTCATTCTTACTTTATTAATTTTAAATAAGAAAAATTATGTTATGAAGCAGTAAAATAGTTAATTGCCTTTAATTTTCATTTCAATAAGTTTGTTGTGTTTGTGTGTTATCTATAATAATGTTTATGGTGTAAATTGTCATTAATTTTTAATTCTGGAGTGAATTAAAAAATTTAAATTAAAATTTTGACACTGAACACCTTGTTTTAACCACACATTTTAGAAAATAATCAGATCTTGTTAGACGTGAAATCTTTCCGTTTTTACCATTGCAATGTCGAAGCGTCGAAAATGTTTAACAGTGCATAAAATAGCAGAAATGATGCAAAATATTTCAGATATTGATTCCGAAACAGATTCTGATAGTAGCGATACTATGATATATTCTGATCATAAAGAATGTGGCGTTGATATTTCGGAAATTTCATGGATTTAGGCTTAATAGCAAAAAAGCCCCCGGCCCTGGACAGACGCTCGCGCAAGACACTGCCGGTTTCCGCGATAAGCGCGCGTTTGCGCTACCCGTCGCGAAGGGGCTAGAATACTTCTTATTCTAATAATACTTCTTATTCTAATAATACTTCTTATTCTAATAAAAAAGAAGATAAAGGAGCTTGTGTGTCTACATGCTGCATTATAAAAATGATGAAATTGGTTACTTAAGAAATAGGAAAATATAACCTGGCCCTAAGAGTTTAGTTTCTAACTAAAATATGAAAATATCAGGACATCAACATGAATGTATAGATACTTCTTACCAAATAACAACATGCTGATGGCGGTGAAAGGATTATGTAGGGATATTTTCCAGGAGAATATTGGATTCTTTGATTTTGGAAGTTTAAATTGATGTTATTAAAGTACATTTGCAATTGACTTTGCAGTAGACAATACTAAACCGCACTTACTCGCTTTCTCAGTGGACATCTTAAAACTATGAAGTTCTCTGGGCCATCTAAGCAATTTGAAGACCGCACCAAGTGTTTTATGGAGGAGTCTTTTCCTCAACACAATCTTTCTTGTTTGGGCCTCTTCAGGTAGGAACTTAATGACAATCTACTTTTAGTTTTGGACTTCTTCAGGGTGCACAGTTAAATTAATTTGTTTTAGCCCCTCTAATCTCGGGGATGTGCAACAACAACAACATTTGCAAATATTTTTTCTAAAGTAAAATATATCAAGCATGTTTATTATGAGATTCTTATTTTATAATTAAGTAAATCAAGTTTATATTGATTAAAGTTTATTTTTATGAGTACTAAATATAAAAAAAACATGTTTTTAATACCTCATAAGATATAGAAATGAAAGTATTTGGAAATTGATTAATGTAACCTTTCTCATGTTTTTCAGTTGTTAATGAAAGATAACTGTAATTCTTTATCGTGCATTTTATTTTTAATTTATGAATTTCCAAAAATACATTTTCATCACAACTGTGTGATATGTGTTATCTTAATCTAAAACTAATAAATGTTTTAATTAATCATATAAGGTACGTTTTCATTTCTTTAATCAATCTCTAACCAATAAAATTTGCAAGTTTAAAGAACTCAATGCATTTTTTAATTAAGAGTTTAATAATTTACAGAAATATGTAAAGTATAAATTGAAAGTTTTATAATAAACATAATGTGTTAAGGCTCAGATTTACTGTACTGTCGCTCTTGGCGTGATTTTCCAAAGTTGGCGATAAATAACAATTTCTGGCAACCTAATTCTGACCGATCACAAATGAAGGATTCCGACCAATGAAAAATGGAATATTCTGTTATTCTGTCAGACCTTGCTTGTGCAAATTGGCAGTGTTGGCGAGATGTTTGGCAATTTTTGAAAAAGTCGCCAAGAGCGACCGTACATTAAATTTTTACCAATGTTAATATAATTTAATTGAATATAAGTAATTTATTTTAAATATTTTAAAAATTTATTTTGTAAAATATTTAAAATAAGTTACTTATATAAAAAATTGAATGATATTAACATTACATTTATTATTTAAATTACACTTTACAATTAAATATATATTTTTATATATTATTAATTTATTAATATCTTAATTATAAATTATTATTATAAAATATATTCCATCATTATTTACAGCTTTAATTGAGAATAAAAACATTATAAAACTTTATTGAATGAATTATATAAAGAGACTTGAAGTCTGATATATATATATATATATATATATATATATATATATATATATATATATATATATATATATATATATATATATATATATATATATATCAGACTGTAAATATTAGTAACAGTCATTTTAGTATATGAAGTTTATGAATTTTTTAAAATCAATTTTAGCAACTGATGTTTAAAAGAAAATGTAAAAATACCAAAAAGCTCTATCCTTTCGCATGTTTGACAAAATCTCATCCACATGAAAAATGTTTATCTCTACAGAAGTTGTTTTTTACATTTTCTACCTCAAATTGTAAGCGATGCAGGTGATTTCAGTGCACTAGTAAGGCAGATCAAAGTAATTTTAATAATCCAATAAAAAATAAACAATTCTTATTTTTTTTAAGATGACTACCAATTTTTTATTCAAAAAAGTTATGATTAAAGGAATATGGATAATATTATTCTTCAATGAAACAACGCGTGTGTTGGCTATAAGATTTCATTAAATTAAAATGTCTTGTGAAATAAAGAAAGTAAAAAAAAATGTTGGAAACGGCAAATAAATTTAAAGCTATTTTTTTTTAAAACTTGAAGTCTACATTATAAAAGTAATTACCGATACAATTTATGTTTAGGTCAGAAATCTGAGAAATTAAATATACATTCCAAGAGAATGTACAAAACTCTGTGAAGACTGTTTAAAACGTGGTATTCATTGAAATTTAATAGTTGTGTAAATATTTAAGCTACCATTTATCATAGACATTGTTAACAATTAACTGGTACCTTTAACGAAAACACAGCTGAATGATAAATCACATTTTACAGACAAAATTCCTTTAAGTTGTACATTTAGGTCCAAACAAACCTCCACAATCTAATATTCTCCTAATCAATAAGGCTTGTACATTGTGTCAATTATAACAAAGTTTCTAAATTGCACAATGAAACAGACAAATGGGGGGGGGGTAAATTGGTAGAGGCATGGAAAATACTGACTCTTTTTTGATAGGTTAGTTAAAAAAAATGGCACTAAAACCTTGATTTATATTTATATATACTTATAAATAGCATTTATATACTCATGTATGTATATAAATGTTTGAGAAATTGTTAAATCTTTAGATGAAAATTTTAGTTTTAGGTTTCGTTGTTTATCAAATAAAAAAAAAAACAAAATAGGGCAACAAATTAAATATTCTTAATTAGTTTTGAACAATCAATGCTTATTTCAACTTATGAATATAATTGTAAAATGTTTCTGCATAAATGTAGAGTTTCCGGAAAAGTACACTACTGGCCATTAAAATTGCTACACCAGGAAGAAATGCCGATAACAAAATGACATTTATTGGACAAATATATTATACTACAAATAACAAGTGATTAAATTTTCAAAAAATTTGGCTGGATAGATCCTGAGAAATCAGTACCCAGAACAACCACCTCTGGCAGTAATAACAGCAGTTATACGCCTGGGCATTGAGTCAAACAGAGATTGGATTGCATGTACAAGTACAGATGCCCATGCAGCTTCAACACGATGCCAAAGTTCATCAACCGTAGTGACTGGTGTTTGGTAAAGAGCCAGTCGCTCGGCAACCATTGACAAGAAGTTTTCCATTGGTGAAAAATCTGGAGAACGTGCTGGCCAGGGCAACAGCCGAACATATTCCGTATCAAGGAAGGTCCGTACAATACCGGCAACATGCGGTTGGGCATTATTCTGCTGAAACGAAGGGTTTCGCAGGGCTCGAATAAAGGGTAGAGCCACGGGTAGTAACACACCAGAAATGTAACGTGCACTGTTCAAAGCACCGTCAATGCGAATAAGAGGTGACCGAGACATGTATATAGTGGCACCCCATACCATCACGCCAGGTGATGGGCCAGTATGACGATGACGAATGCACACTGCCAGTGTGCGTTTACCACGATGCCGCCAAACACGGATGCGACCATCATGATGCTGTACACAGAACCTGGATTCATCTGAAAAGATGACGCCTCGCCATTCGTGCGCCCAGGTTCGTCGTTGATCACACCATTGAAGACGCTCTTGTCTATGACGCCCTACACATTAAAATGATTTCCAAACAACTGCAATCATCCAAACTGACAAGTGGGACTCGGAGCTACCAACTGATGAGCCTAAGGTCTACCATTTGGCTTCCAGCTCATCAAGGTCATAAAGGATATTGATTTATATTAATTATCACAGTATACAGAAGAATCATAGTACATGTACAAAGATAAACTTAGGAATTAAATTTGATCATATTTCTATAATTCTTGCTTCGATGTACAAAAGTTTAAGATTCAAAGCGTGACATTGACATGTGTTTATGCTGTTGTCTTATGCCATCTAAACTGGTATGGGGTGTGGTGCCCCACTTTTGCAACTGAACCGTAATTTGGTGTGGATTCCCCGGTACACACATGCCACAGGTATCAGTTTATAGTGTAGGCGTCCTTCACAATTCACATATACAAGGAAAGGACAAAGACAGAAATTACATCCGTGCCCGAACCGGTATTCGAAACCAGGGCCTCCCCATGCACAGTCAGGCAAAATAACCACTGGACAGGGTGGGCGACATTGACATGCGCAAGAAAGCATTTTAATAAAATTGCATGAGTTAATTTTTTCTATTTTCTACTGGGAAATTTCGTTGCAACATAGCATTATATAAGACAAATTTTGTAACAAATATGGAAAATCATTTTATTTATGAATTAAAGAATTTTGCTTATGTATTGAAAATTTAAAGACATTTTCTGTAAAATGGTTGTAGAAATATTATCCCTGATAGTATGAATTTTTATTTGTGTGTGTTTTACTTCCGAAAATATATTTCCGTAACTATAGGTAATTTTCTTCTTAACTTCACAGTTTTGCTTAAAACAAAATTTTTACTATGTTTGAATTTAATGTCTATTTTTAAAATTATAATACGTGCTTTATGAATGAGCTTTTGTTATAATGAAAATGCATATTAGAATCCATATGAAAATAGACTATTCAGAAGCATTGAAAGAGCATAGAATTGAAATGAAATTTAATATACATGATAAGATTTACTTCATCCCAATATCAAGACAACTAAACAAATACAGTGCAAACTCAATAGCACGTGACTCGCCGCTTGCTGCATTCCATGACGTGTACGGTCCGACATCGAGTTGATTAGACGTCTGATGTTCATGATTAGACAGATAAGTCCATAAATCTTGAACATCCACCGTTAAATCATGTACAGAGTAATATGGAGGCATCTGGAGTTTTAAATGCTTCCAAACATGCTCTATCAGGGATAAGTCCGGAGAACGAACTGGCTATTGCAGAGTCTGAACATAAGGTAGGAAATCTTGAGAAACTCTAGCCGTATGTGTACGAGTATTATCTTGCAAGAAGATAGTCCCTGGAGATTATATAAGAAAAGTAACACATGGTGTCGAAGAATGTCATCAAAATAACCCTGGCTTCGTAATTCAATTAAAGTGGACCGGCTATTATAGGATATGCCAACGGAACATTACGCCTGCTTGCGTAAGTAATGTATCGCACGACTATGTGGGTAGAAGTGTACCGTTCACTGAGGCCCCTCCACACCCAACGTGAATATCATCTGCCTTTAAAACAAACCTGGATTCATAACTAATCACAACGTTTTGCCATTCTGTGCGATTCCACGTCGTTACTAGTGTCTCGAGATAGAGTCTCGAAAGTCGGCTTCAGATGAGAATTCAGACACATATGCACTTAAAGAAAGAGGTTGCAATAATTTTGCGGTATACAATGTCAACATTGTTTAGATTTCGTTTTAGCAAACCTATTATTTCTTAAGTCTCAGTCTAATTTGGAATGAAGTTTGCTTGTCGATTTATACGTTTACTTTTTATGATTATCTTTAATAATAAGTATATGAGTAATGCCAATTTAATAAATAATTATTTATGATGTTAGAACATTTAAATGCGAAGATGTCCTCGTTTTCTGCCTTCCCATGACTGGAATTCGACGGTAAAAACTAAAGCCAAGAACAGTCAAGAAAGATTTTATGCGAGATTATGCAGTCTGTTTTAATATGAAAATTACACACGATAGTAATTTACATGTTTATAAACAGTAGTAAATTACGAGTTTATACATTAATCACAATAATTTAAAATTAATTATTGTTTATATAATTTGTTGGTACATAAATAAAAAATAATCCATTATTTAATTACAACACAGCATTTATTTTAACAATCATTTTGAATTAACTAATACTTTGTTATATATATAAATATTATATTAGTTAGTCATTACAATTATTTTGAAAAGAAGACAAAATATGTAAACCCCTTAAATTATGCATACATTGAAATATTTAATAAATCCGCTTATATACTCGATCGCATTATTTACAACGACAAGTTACTGAATCTTAACCAAAATTTGTTACCCAGTGCGCATGCGCCAGAATTCCCATCTGGAGTCGATTTCAGGGGCTCTATCTCCAGACACTAGTCACTTCGTTTGAGTTTGGCCCCACACCACGGTCCTTTTCCTTATTACTTTCATAGATTTGGCAAAGGTAAATCACCACTTTGTGTCTGCGGGCAGATAGGAACATCTCTACATTACCTGGAACAGTGCCCAATGACCAAAGACTATCATTAAAAGAAGTTCCACACAAACTGAGAAAGCTTATATAAAATACTGCATCACTGAAAAAATTCAGAAGAAGCAAACTTACCTAACTACTGAACCATCTGAGCATTAAAGATCTAGAAATGTGCAAAGATCCCATAGCTCCACGTCAGCAGACTCACATAACCACTATAGACTCAGATCTAGACTCAGAATAGTGAAGTTTTAACTTAAATGAGTTTGGACTTTTACTCACTCTCTGTCTATATATATAACAAACCCCTCGATTTACCATATATGTTTGTATATGTGTATGTGTGTTTATATGTATGTATGTGTGTATACATACATGTATGTGTGTGTATGTATGTGTGTATACATACATGTATGTGTGTGTATGTATGTGTGTATATGTGCATGTTTATATGTATGTGTTTTTTTTATATTATGTGTGTGTATTTGTGTATATATATTTTTTCTTCTTTTTAAAATTCAATTTTTTTTTATTAATCAAGAAATCTAACCTTCACTTTCTTTTATTTTTCTCCTTATTGAAAATATCATTTCGGCAATGTATAATCAATATTGTATTCCAATAGTTATTTTTTACTGTCATTGTACTGTGAAGTAGATTTCTACTGCACAGATAGTCTTCAGGCCTTAAGATTCACCATTGTCACCTTAATTTTATTTCAAATAAAGTCATTCGTATTAGGGTCCTCTACTGATGATAGAGAAGTTTAAACTTGTTAACCAGTTGGGCTTTTCCACATCGTTATGTATGTATGTATGTATGTATGTATGTATGTATGTATGTAGGCGGAGCCGCCTATGTTTTGGTGTTAAAGGAAATACACTATAAAGGCGCTTGTATCCTATATTCGTTTCCGCAGAGTGTTTGGAAATGATTTGAACTTCTGTATCCCTAAATCTGCGTGTAACTTGGAATGGGTCACTACAGGATCCACAAACGCGATCCTACGATCCCCTTACTTCATCGTCTCCTTGGTCAACCAGATCGGGTACGACGCGTGTGGGTATTCTTTCGTGTCCATTGCTCCCAACATGTTCTGACGGTACATTTCGAACGATCGACCTAGTGATGACCTAGCGCTTCAGTGGCACCGGTGTGTGGTAATGCGTATTGACACCAAACTTGGATAATATGCATAACGAATTTCATTGCTTTATTCGCAAATATTCACTCTTGTATTTTTCTAAGTGTATATTAAAATATATGTCGGCCAATGGCTGAGTGATTAACGTTCCGGACTCCTGGGCTGTTGGTGTGGGTTCGAATCCCGGTTCAGGCATGGGCGTTTTCTTTCTTTCTCTGTGTTCCTCTTTTGATGGGATAGATAACTGGGACCCGCCCTATAAGCAGGTTTGTGGTGGTGTGACGTGGGCAATGCTACTCGTATCACCGTGGCTTGGTTCACAGGTGTCCACCGTGAACCGCTAAAATGAGTAGAAGTTTCCGGCCTTGTTGTAGGCGATGGGTCCAGTCACCCAGTGTGCCCCTCCATTAGAAAAAAATGTATTAAAATCTTTAAAAACGCTTTTTGCTTCATAAATATACTCAGCAAATAGATAATTTAAAAAAAAATTTGAAAATTGTGATAAAAATCTAAATTGTGTTATATGTTAATAGACACAAATAATAGACCAATAATTATATTATAAAAATAGACCAATAATAATAATAAGTAAATAATAAGACCAATAATTCGAAATAATAGACCAATAATTCGTAAATAATACACCAATAATTCGAAAGCAAAATCATTTATTCAGAGAAACATTTTCTTATAGTACGATTATAATTTTTGAACAATGATTAATTTAGAAATATCTAACGATAAGTAATTTTAAACATACCTAATTCTATATTCAGTTCGATAGGCTTTCCAAAAAAGATTATAAAATATTGGAAATTAAATTAAGCATATACGTAAAAACAATTTTATTTTCTAGTATTTCAAAATGATGTTGTTATTTTACTGATATTATAAAGTGATATTTAATATTTTTGATAAAGTCTAGAATTTACTGACTTTATTAAAAAATAAAGACAATTTAATTTTATTCTTATTAAAAACCAAAAAGTGATTCTCGTAAATTACCAAAAACATTGGAGTAACATAATCCTTCGTATATCTATAATACTACCTTCTTCCATAAAAATAACCAAACCAAATCCCATCCTAATAGAATCAAAGCTTAGGAAGAAAGGCATGAATAATATTTCTCCCTCAAAATAGGAAAAGTTAATAAAATAGCATTCCTTTTTTTCTAAGGAAAATGAATTTAATTTATGGAATCTCTTATAATAACAGTGTAGATGGGCTAACACATGCTTTCTGAAACATGAAAAAAATAGATGCACAAAATGTAAATTTCATTCAGAAAACTTTCACTCTTGTTTAAAGTAATATATATATTTGCATATTTTAATGTCAGATTTTACTGTGTTGTTCCCTGCATGTTCTTTAAACATTTCTAAAATTTCAATAATTCAATATAAACCTTTCCCAGGAAAATTTAATATTTATTGAAAATAATATAACAATATTATTCAGTATTTTATTTAAATCCAGTATTCTTTTATTCAGTAGTGTATGATATAATTATTACAGAAAAATAAATAGAGTGTGAGAAATGCAGCTTCTAGGCTATTCTGCTTTTAATGTCGAGAGATAAACACTTAAATTTTATGCAAACCAATATTTTGTTTTTTCTTTACCTTTTTGTTCGGTAAATTTCAATTTATTGCAATCTGGTAATTATATTGTTTGTCAACTATAATATTATACTTACATTTTTTATCTATGATATAACTTCTACGCAATAATTTTGAGATCGAATCATATTTCGGATCAGATGAATAATTTCATATAATTTTTGTTTTGATTACCTTTAAATTAATTTCTTATCTATGAAATTAAATATTTACCTATGTAAAAACTTTCACTGAATAGTCTTCAGATAGTCTTCTATTATAGATCCGATAGATCAGGGGTGGCAAAGATGTCGACTGCGGTCTACTGGTAGACCACGAAGACATTTTAGGTAGTCCACGCAACCATCCCGATAATGACCTCGGATATTAACAATTTAATTTATGACTTATGACATAGAATCAATGAATTATTTAAAATGAAAGTTTACTACAGTCTACGCTTTAAAACCCAAAACAAACTGTGCAAAGATTTACGATTTAAAGATTTATGATTAAAGGTTTACGATTTATATAAAACTTAAAACGAACATGATGAGTGCGATTAAAACATTAAAAAAAAACTATAGAAAGGTATGCATCTCAATTAAGAAAACATGAATTGAGGAACTTCAAAAAGATGGAGGAAGAATGCATCCATAATCCAAACTTCGAAGATTTCGCTTAATATTTACTTTTTTTGTTTGAAGAATTTGAAAGAAGATTCGCTGACTTCATTAGGTTGAAAGAAATACTCAATTTTATGATATTTCCATTTAATGAAAATGTCAACATTGATAGTGTATCTGAAAAAATAGGTCATTTTAATAGATATCGCATCAGTTACGATCGAGGAAGAAATTGTTAAATTAAGATGTGATAAATTTCTGAAATCCAGAGAATATGTAGCGATACTGATTTTAAGAAATAAATTTCTGAGGCAAATATTTACAAATCGATTTTGTATTTGAAATCATACTTTGGATAGATGTATCTAAGCGAATCTGCTTTTTCAACCATGGACAAAAAACAAATATTGGTCGCATTTAACAGATGAACATTTAATTTCGTGTTTATGCATTGCAATAAGCTCGTACCAGCCACAATATGATAAAAATGTCGCAGATATACAGTGCCAAATATCAAGTAAACGAAGTGAATAGGATGGTCAGTTTATGATAGATAAATATTTTGATTATTTTCGTCAGTAAATTTTTATTTTGTAAATATTAAGTTTCTTTTAGAAAAATCGCATAATTTACCATTTTTTTTTTGTTACTGAACATAAATATGTACGTTAATTTAGCTCTGCCATTGGTGACCGCCTTCGATTTTTTAAATGTGGAGTAGACCTCGGATCTCAAAAGTTTGGCCACCCCTGAGATACTCAGTTGGATCATATTTTGAATTAGATGAAGAATATCATATAATTTGTTTTGATTAAACTAATTTTAAAATACTATTCACGAGTCTTAAAATAAATTTAAATATGTGAAAATTTGGAATTTTTCAAAAACTCAAATCACGCGACATGTGATTTTAATTTTTTAGTTGTACGTACTTTCATTTGATTTAAACATTTCAGTAACATAGTTATAATTATTGAAAAAAATAATTTAAACATTATTTTAACTTTAATATCTTATTTTTATTCTTACTGACAGACTACCACAGGAGTTGCTTCTGCAAAGCAGTTTGGTTTATGGATATTTCTATTGTAACAAAAGTGTTCCATTTCAAATGGGGACTCAAATTTAAAAAAGTTAGCTGTATTTAGGATAGATAAAATATCGTTTTACTCATAAAGCACTTTTCTTCTGGATCATTCTGAAGAAAATGGAAAGCATCTGTTTTCCACAACAACAGACAGACAGGCACAGACAAATGGGCGAGAACTATTCTTACAGTAGACAGTTGTTATTCATGGATTTACAGTAGCTATATACTGACAATTTGTAATTAAAAGTACTGTAAACTTACTTCATATTTTGTTTTAGAAAAAATTATTTCTTCTGTACATATAACCACCACGTGTTATATAAAATTAGGTGTTTCTTATAGTTATAATAAGCATTATACGTATAAATAAGTCGGCATTAAATCTGATCGCTTTGAAGCAAATAAACTAAAATGTTTTTCAAAACGCAGAAAACAGATTTTAATGTGACAAATGTAATTTTAACACATACATTATAAAATTTCTCCCTTCACACAACTTTATTATATTCATGTTTCTTTTCTTTTTTTAAATTTTTACTGCCAAAAATTTGTATACATGTTCTAACTAAATATATCAATTGAGAAATTATAAACATATTTCCTAAATATATATTAAAATTTACATTTTTAAATAATAAAAAACAAATAAAAATTAAAATTTTATTTAAATAAAAAATATTTGTAAAAATTCATCTCTCTGGGAATCAAATGTTTCAGTAAGTGTACCCACACATAAATATTGAATTTATAAGTATTCCTATATTGAAGGGTATAAATTTGCATATGCATTTAATTTCTATTATTTCTTAATTTCTTGTATTTTTGTTCTCAACAAGTTATCTTAGTTCTATTAGTCTGCCTCAATATTTTTTCATATTTTTGAAGTTAATTTTGAAATGCCTTAAAATCCTATATAAATAGTTTACATATTAGGAGTGAAATATTTATCAGCAAGAATGTTGTCCATAATACTTCGATCAAAATTTCCAAGATTTGATCAGGGAGTCTATGTACTTATTTCGAAAAAGCTTCTACTATATTCTGTTGTTGTTACTTATGGCACTTAGTGAAACCAAGCCCACCCGTCTGGGACTGAGGAAATGAATTCAGATAGACCATCTTCCGTTTTTGAACTGAGCACCTCCTTACGAGGGTGAAAGTACGAATTTGGCTCAACGATGGCAGCACCATCTGAGTCTTCCAATTTAGAGATAGGAAGCCAGAGAAGATACAATCACTGGTTTCTAACACCCTCAGATGAATTAATTTAGAATGAGGACATTTAGGACATAGCGACTACAACATGTTTTACGTTAACAATCGCCATTAGTGAACACGACGGTCTGTAGTCGGCTGGGAATCGAACCCACAACTTGGCGATTGT
>JAPDSC010128065.1:30332-41060 GCA_026290005.1 Latrodectus geometricus
TATATATATATATATATATATATATATATATATATATATATCAGACTGTAAATATTAGTAACAGTCATTTTAGTATATGAAGTTTATGAATATTTTAAAAATCAATTTCAGAAATTGATTTTTAAAAGAAAATGTAAAAATACCAAAAAACTCTATCATTTCGCATGTTTGACAAAATCGCATCTACATGAAAAATGTTTATCTCTACAGAAGTTGTTTTTACATTTTCAACCTCAAAATTGTAATCGATGCAGGTGATTTCAATGCACTAGTGAGGCAGATCAAAGTAATTTTAATAATCCTATAAAAAATAAAGAATTCTTATTTTTTTAGGATGACTACGAATTTTTTATTCAAAAAAGTTAGGATTAAAGAAATATGGATAATATTATTCCTCAATGAAACAAGGCATGTATTGTCTATAAGATTTCAATAAATTAAATTTTCTTGTGAAATAAAGAAAGTAAAAAGAAAAAAATGTTGGAAACCGACAAATAAATCAAAAGCTATTTACTAAAACATGAAGCCTACATTATAAAAATAATTACCGATACAATTTATGTTTAGATCAGAAATCTGAGAAATTAAATATACATTCCAAGAGGATGTACAAAACTCTTTGAAGACTGTTTAAAACGTGGTATTCATTGAAATTTAATAGTTGTGTAAATGTTTAAGGTACCATTTATCATAGACATTGTTAACAATTAACGGGTTCCTTTAACGAAAACACAGCTGAATGGTAAATCACATTTTACAGACAAAATTCATTTAAGTTGTGCATTTAGGTTCAAACAAACCTCCACAATCTAATATTCTCCTAATCAATAGGGCTATAGCCCTATTGTACT
Organism: Latrodectus geometricus; assembly: GCA_026290005.1. NCBI lineage: Eukaryota > Metazoa > Arthropoda > Arachnida > Araneae > Theridiidae > Latrodectus > Latrodectus geometricus. The sequence goes on from JAPDSC010128065.1 coordinate 31,184, forward strand.
AATGTACTATAGTACATTGTGTCAATTATAACAAAGTTTCTAAATTGCACAATGAAACAGACAAATGAGGGGGGGGGTAAATTTGTAGAGGCATGGAAAATACTGACTCTTTTTTGATAGGTTAGTTAAAAAAAATGACACTAAAACCTTGATTTATATTTATATATACTTATAAACAGCATTTATATACTCATGTATGTATATAAATATTTGAGAAATTGTTAAATCTTTAAATGAAAATTTTAGTTTTAGGTTTCGTTGTTTGTCAAATAAAAAAAAAATAGGGCAACAAATTAAATATTCTTAATTAGTTTTGAACAATAGATGTTTATTTCAATTTACGAATATAATTGTAAAATGTTTCTGCATAAATGTAGAGTTTCGGGAAAAGTACACTACTATCCTTTAAAATTGCTACACCAGGAAGAAATGCAGATAACAAAATGATATTTATTGGACAAATATATTATACTAGAAATAACAAGTGATTAAATTTTCAAAATATTTGGCTGGATAGATCCTGAGAAATCAGTACCCAGAACAACCACCTCTGGCAGTAATAACAGCAGTTATACGCCTGGGCATTGAGTCAAACAGAGATTGGATTGCACGTGCAGGTACAAATGCCCATGCAGCTTCAACACGATGCCACAGTTCATCAACCGTAGTGACTGGCGTTTGGTGACGAGCCAGTCGCTCGGCAACCATAGACAAGACGTTTTCTACTGGTGAAAGATATGGAAAACGTGCTGGCCAGGGCAACAGCCGAACATGTTCCGTATCAAGGAAGGTCCGTACAATACCGGCAACATGCGGTCGGGCATTATCGTGCTGAAACGTAGGGTTTCGCAGGGCTCGATTAAAGGGTAGAGCCATGGGTCGTAACACACCAGAAATGTAACGTGCACTGTTCAAAGCACCGTCAATGCGAACAAGAGGTGACCGAGACGTGTATCCAATGGCACCCCATACCATCACACCAGGTGATGGGCCAGTATGACGATGACGAATGCACGCTGCCAGTGTGCGTTCATCACGATGCCGCCAAACACGGATGCGACCATCATGATGCTGTACACAGAACCTGGATTCATATGAAAAGATGACATCTCGCCATTCGTGCGCCCAGGTTCGTCTTGATCACACCATTGAAGGCGCTCTTGTCTATGACACCCTACACATTAAAATGATTTCCAAACAACTGCAAACATCCAAACTCATAAGTGGGACCCGGAGACACGAACTGATGAGCCTAAGGCCTACCATTCGGCTTCCAGCTCATCAAGGTCATAAAGGATATTGATTTATATTAATTATTACAGTATACAGAAGAATCATAGTACATGTATAAAGATAAACTTAAGAATTAAATTTGACCATATTTCTATAATTATTGCTTACATGTACAAAAGTTTAAGAATCAAAGCGTGACATTGACATGTGTTTTTGCTGTTGTCTTATGCCATCTAGACTGGTATGGGGTGTGGTGCTCCACTTTTGCAACTGAACCGTAATTTGGTATGGATTCATCAGTACACACATGCCACAGGTATCAGTTTATAGTGTAGGCAGTCCTTCACAATTCACTTATACAAGGAACGGACAAAGACAGAAATTACATCCGTGCCCGAAACGGTATTCGAAACCAGGGCCTCCCCATCCACAGTCAGGCAAGATAACCACTGGACAGGGTGGGCGACATGGACATGTGCAAGAAAGCATTTTAATAAAATTGCTTGAGTTAATTTTTTCTATTTTCTATTGGGAAATTTCATTGCAACATAGCATTATATAAGACAAATTTTGTAACAAATATGGAAAATCATTTTATTTATGAATTAAAGAATTTTGCTTATGTATTTAAAATTTAAAGACATTTTCTGTAAAATGGTTGTAGAAATATTATCCCTGATAGTATGAATTTTTATTTGTGTGTGTTTTACTTCCGAAAATATATTTCCGTAACTATAGGTAATTTTCTTAACTTCACAGTTTTGCTTAAAACAAAATTTTTACTATGTTTGAATTTAATGTCTATTTTTAAAATTATAATAAGTGCTTTATGAATGAGCTTTCTTTATAATGAAAATTCATTTAGCATAATTTGAGAGGAAAGAAACATATTTTCTAGTATATAAATCTGAATTTGACATAAGACTTATCAGGAATATGATTGTAGAATAAACGATAACGCAAAGTATTAATCAATTGAAGGCAGCGGTAGTTGGTTAGAGCGTCAGTCTCGCTATCGTAAAGTTGTGAGTTCGATTCTCCATCGAATAAAACTGTCGTGTTCACTAATGGCTACTGGAGCACGTAAAATATTGCGTAGTCGCAATGTCCTCTATGTTCCCATTCCAAATGAATACCTCTGGGGATGGTAGGAGCCAAATCCTGGATATTCCTTGGCTTTCTATATCCAAATTTGAAGATCCGGATGTGCTGCCATCTATGAGCCAAGTCTTTCGTCCACATTCTTGAGACAGTACCCTGTTCAAAAACGGTAGGTGCTTTTTCTAATTTCATTTTCCTAGTCCAGACAGGCGGTCTCGGCTCCGCCAAGTGTCATAATAAACAACATCAACATTAATTTCAAAAATATCTTTTCTTTTTTATAACATCATGATACATAGTTGCTTTACGAACATATGAATTAATTTCAGAGCTTTGAAATTTTAATAATATATTTAAACTAAAAATCTTAAAGTACTATCTTTCAAAAAATTTAAATTCAAATAAAACAAAACATCTATTTTATCGTAATTTAAATTTAGGTTTGTGGTGGTGTGACGTAGGCAATGCTATTCGTACCTCCGTGACTTGGTTCACAGGTGTCCACCGTGGAACGCTAAAATGAGTAGCAGTCTCCGACCTTATTGTAGTCGATGGGTCTAGCCATTAGAAAAAATATATATATATATATAAATTATTAAAATCTCTAAAAACGCTTTGTGCTTCATAAATATACTCCACAATTTTCAAAAAAAATTTGAAAATTGTGATAAAAATCTAAATTGTGTTATATGTTAATAGACCAAAGTAATAGACCAATAATTCGATTATAAATATTACACCAATAATAATAATAATAGACCAGTAATAATAAGTAAATAATAAAACCAATAATTCGAAATAATAGACTAATAATTCGAAATAATAGTCCAATAATTCGTAAATAATACACCAATAATATGAAAGCAAAATCATTATTTCAGAAAAACATTTTCTAATAGGGCGATTATAATTTATGAACAATGATTAAAATTTAGAAATATCTAACGGCAAATAATTTTAAAAATACCTAATTTTATAATACAGTTCGATAGGCTTTCCAAGAAAGATTATAAAATATTGGAAATTAAATAATGCATATATTTAAAAACAATTTTATTTTCTAGTATTTCCAAATGATGTTGTTATTTTACTGATATTATTACGTGAAATTTAATATTTTTGATAAAATCTAGAATTTACTGACTTTATTAAAAAATAAAGACAATTTAATTTTATTCTTATTAAAAACCAAAAAGTGATTCTCGTAAATTTCCAAAAACATTGGAGTAACATAATCCTTCGTATATCTATAATACTACTTTCTTCCATAAAAATAACCAAACCAAATCCCATGCTAATAAAATCAAAGCTTAGGAAGAAAGGCATGAATAATATTTCTCCCTCAAAATAGGAAAAGTTAATATAAAATAGCTAAATAGCATTCCTTTTTTCTAAGAAAAATGAATTTAATTTATACAATCTCTTATAATAACAGTGTAGATGGGCTAACACATGCTTTCTGAATCATGGGGAAAAAAAAAGATGCACAAAATGTAAATTTCATTCAGAAAACTTTCACTCTTGTTTAAAGTAATATAAATATTTGCATATTTTAATGTCAGATTTTACTGTGTTGTTCCCTGCATGTTCTTTAAACATTTTTGAAATTTCAATAATTCAATATAAACCTTTCCCAGGAAAATTTAATATTTATTGAAAATAATCTAACAATATTATTCAGTATTTTATTTAAATCCAGTATTCTTTTATTCAGTAGTGTATGTTATAATTATTACAGAAAAATAAATAGAGTGTCAGAAATGTAGCTTCTAGACTATTTTGCTTTTAATATCGAGAGATAAACACTTAAATTTTATGCAAACCAATATTTTGTTTTTTCTTTACCTTTTTCTTCGGTAAATTTTCCTTTATTGCAAACTAGTAATTATATTGTTTGTCAACTATAGTATTATATTTAAATTTTTAATCTATGAAATAACTTCTACGCAATAATTTTTAGATAGTCTTTTGGTGCGAATCATATTTCGGATCAGATGAATAATTTCATATAATTAATGTTTTGATTACCTTTAACTTAATTTCTTATCTATTAAATAAAATTTTCACCTACCTAAAAACTTTCACTGTATAATCTTCAGATAGTCTTCTATTATAGATCAGGGGTGGCCAAGATGTCGACTGCGGTCTACTGGTAGACCGCGAAGACATTTTAGGTAGTCCACGAAACCATCCCGATAATGACCTCGGATATTAACAATTTAATTTATGACTTATGACATAGAATCAACGAATCATTTAAAATGAAAGTTTACTACAGTCTACGCTTTAAAACCCAAAACAAACTGCAAGGATTTACGATTTAAAGATTTATGATTAAAGGTTTACGATTTATATAAAACCTAAAACGGGCATGATGAGCGCGATTAAAACATTAAAAAAAAACTATAAAAAGGTATACATCTCAATTAAGAAAACATGAATTGAGAAACTTCAAAAACATGGAGGAAGAGTGCATCCATAATCCAAACTTCGAAGATTTCGCTTAATACTTACTTGTTTTGTTTGAAGAATTTGAAAGAAGATTCGCTGATTTAATTAGGTTGAAAGAATTTTATGATATTTTCATTTAATGAAAATGTCAACATTGATGGAGTATCTGAAAAAAATAGGACATTTAATAGATATCTCATCAGTCACGATCGAGGAAGAAATTGTTAAATTAAGATGAGATAAATTACTGAAATCCAGGGCATATTTAGCTATACTGATTTTTGGAAATTAATTTCTGAGGCAAATATTTACAAATTGATATTGTATTTGAAATCTTACTTTGGATCGAGGTATCTTAGCGAATCTGCTTTTTCAACCATGAACAAAAAACAAACATTGGTTGCATTTAACAGGTGAACATTTGTATTTCGTGTTTATGCATTGCAATAAGCTCGTACCAGCCACAATTTGATAGAAATGTCGCAGATATACAGTGCCAAATTTCAAGTAAACGAAGTGAAAAAGGTCAGTTTTTGATATATGAATACTTTGATTATTTTCGTCAGTAAATTTTTATTTTGTAAATATTAATATTAAGTTTTTTTTTTTAGAAAAATTGCATAATTGACCATTTTTTCTTGTTACTGAAAATAATTCGATTTTTTAAATGTGGAGTAGACCCCGGATCTCAAAAGTTTGGCCATCCCTGAGATAGATAGTCAGTTGAATCATATTTTCGGTTAGATGAAGAATATCATATAATTTGTTTTGATTAAACTAATTTTAAAATACTATTCACGAGTCTTAAAATGCATTTAAATATGTGAAAATTTGGAATCTTTCAAAAACTCAAATCACGCGACATGTGATTTCAATTTTTTAGTTGTACGTACTTTCATTTGATTTAAACATTTCAGTAACATAGTTATAATTATTGAAAAAAATAATTTAAACATTATTTTAACTTTAATATCTTATTTTTATTCTTACTGACAGACTACCACAGGAGTTGCTTCTGCAAAGCAGATTGGTTTATGGATATTTCTATTGTAACAAAAGTGTTCCATTTCAAATGGGGGCTCAAATTTTCAAACATTAGCTGTATTTAGGATAGATAAAATATCAAAATATCGTTTTACTCTTAAAGCATTTTGTAAACAAAATCACTTTTCTTGTGGATCCTCCTGACAAAAATGGAAAGCGTCAGGTTTCCTCACAGACAGACACAGACAAATACCCGAGAACTATTCTTACAGAAGACAGTTATTATTTATGGTTGTACAGTAGCTATATATATACTGATAATTTGTAATTAAAAGTACTGTAAACTTACTAATATTTTGTTTAAGAAAAAAAATATTTCTTCTGTACATATAACCATCACGTGTTATATAAACTTAGGAGTTTCTTCTTATAGTTATAATGAGCATTATACGTATAAGTAAGTCGGCATTAAATCTGATCGCTTTGAAGCAAATAAACCAAACTGTTTTTGATAACGCAGAAAACAGAATTTAGTGTGAGAAATGTTATTTTAACACATACATTATAAAATTTCTTCCTTCACACTACTTTATTATATTCATGTTTTTTTTAAATCTTTACTGCCAAAAATTTGTATACTTGTGCTAACTAAATCTATCAATGGGGAAAGTATAAAAATATTTCCTAAATATATATTAAAATTTACTCTTTTAAATAATAAAAAACAAATTAAAAATTTTAATTTTATATTAAATAAAATATCTTTGTAAAAATTTATCTCTCTGGGTATCAATTGTTTCAGTAAGTGTACCCACACATAAATATTGAATTTATAAGTATTCCTATATTGAAGGGTATAAATTTGCATCTGCATTTTATTTCTATTATTTCTTAATTTCTTGTATTTTTGTTCTCAACAAGTTATCTTAGTTTTATTTGTTTGCCTCAATATATTTTCATATTTTTGAAGTTAGTTTTGAAATGCCTTAAAATCCTATATAAATAGTTTACATATTAGGAGTGAAATATTTATCAGCAAGAATGCTGTCCATAATACTTCGATCAAAATTTCCAAGATTTGATTAGGGAGTCTATGTACTTATTTCGAAAAAGCTTCTACTATATTCTGTTGTTGTTACTTATGGCACTTAGTGAAACCAAGCCCACCCGTCTGGGACTGAGGAAATGAATTCAGATAGACCATCTTCCGTTTTTGAACTGAGCACCTCCTTACGAGGGTGGAAGTACGACTTTAGCTCAACGATGGCAGCACTATCTGAGTCTTCCAATTTAGAGATAGGAAGCCAGAGAAGATCCAATCACTGGTTTCTAACACCCCCAGATGAATTAATTTAGAATGAGGACATTTAGGACATAGTGACTACAACATGTTTTACGTTAACAATCGCCATTAGTGAACAAGACGGTCTGTAGTCGGCTGGGAATCGAACCCACAACTTGGCGATTGTAATACTGACTCCCTAACAAACTAAGGTATAGTGGTCTTTCTGCTATGTTCTGTTCCATTGCATATAAAAGTAAAATATTCTTTAAAAAATCTAAAGGTTTTTGAAGAAATATTTCACTTTGAATTTCCGTTAAAAAAGCGGCTTTATTTTGTGTATCTGCTGAAAATGCGTTTAAATCAACTATTTTACTTCAACAAAATCCCTAATAAGCAAAATAGTATTCGATTAGAAAAATTTCCCATCTGTCTCTCTCGCAATTATTGAATTTTAATTAGTCTTATACAATAACAGGAAAAATAAATTTTTATAACTTTACAATTCGCTCAAAAACATTTTTAGCTACAAAAAATCATACCTAATGATGAAATTCTATTTTCGTAAAAAAATATAATTATATTATAGAATTATTTGTTGTATTATAGGATTTATATATATAATAATATTTTGAAGTTAAATTTATGTAAACTTATAATTAAATTTCCCTTTATTGATATATATTATATTCCTGATTTGCTGAATCTTATAGATTTACAAAAGCATTCACCATAACATGAAAGACTTATGTAATGAACTGTAAGTCATATAATAAGAGGAAAGATCATGACTATATTGTTTACACCTATCAAACATTCCCTGCTGTATTAAGTGATATAGATATAAAAAACATGTATTTGACAAAGAAAAACAGCAAAAATATGATTTATTGCTCTTTAATGACGTAGGAGTGGTCGTTACTAATCTTAAGTCATTTGATGATGATGGATTTCTTATTATTATTATTCTCTATAATATTACACTTCATTTATATTATAGTTTAAATAACGTTTTTCAAGATTTTTTTGTAAATTCGATTTTTTAATTTATGTAGTTGCTCATTTTCAAACTGAATAATCGGGGGAACACTTATGACAAACGTAAATATATTTTTTACATAAAAAGTTATAAAAAATTAAAATAGATGCCAAATTAGTAATTAAGTTTATAAATAATTTGTGGAAATCTATTAATTACTAACCATGGATGTGCTTTTTTATTAGCATTAGTTTTAAACGATTTCGTATTGCATTACAATTTTCATAATTTTCAGATATGATACTGCTGATGTTTATGTTGTTACATATGAAAGACACTTGGCGGACAGAGCGAGTTCCGTTTATTGAACCAAGCACCCCTTACGAGGTTGAAAGTACGATGTTCGGATCATAGATGGCAGCACCATCTAGAGTTAGAAGCCAAAGAAGACCCAAAGCCTAGCTCCTAACACCCCAGAGGTATTAATTTGGAATGGGAACATGGAGGACATTGCAACCAGTCACCATTTGTGAACACGGTGAATATTCGGTTAATCCGGGATTCGAACTCGCCATCTTCTGGTAACGAGAATGATGTCCTAACCAACTAGGCCACCGCACTCCTATATTTTATATATATTGTTTTAATGCAAAAAGTAGTATTGTTTTCATAATATTATAATAATTATTTTATTACACATTTATCACTTACATTTTTTCTGTACATTTTTTGAAATATTCCTTGAATCACGTTAAATTCTTTACATATATCTGTCCAAATCAGAATATCCTTTGCATGTATACAAAAATACATGTGGTCAAAAATTAACCAAAAATTTTATTCTTTCATTTTTTAATGCCGCTTTACTAAATGCCTTTTCTTTAACATACATAAAGTTAAATTATGATTCAACAGTGAGAGTCAGTTCAGTCAAAGTAATTTATTCCATTACATTTTAAATGAGCTCTTTCAGCAATCAGTTTACGATTCAGAAAGAAAGAAATAATCACTTCTACAGGGGATCATTTCAGGTTTTCAGTCTTTTTAAAGAGAGGTTTAAAACCAGAAACGTATAGGCTCTTAGTGAAAGTGAGGAAACTAATGAAACATTTTTCATTAAAAATAATGGAACCCAAACGCGCGAACAGCGTTTTTCTGTAAACTCTCCTGATTGTGACGATAATCGAAATCATTAAAATTAAGTAGAAGCAAAAGACGTGAAGAGCGTTCAGGTCAATTATATATCCGACATCTCACATGGAGAACATTTGTCGGATCCCTTGGAATTCCTCTGCGATTAGTTTAATTCTTTGGCTATTTTCTTATTACAGTATTTCTCGCTAAAGTAGTTAAACAGTATTTATTTAAAAAAGTGTAATATCAGGTTATTTCTAGTATCTGAGTATACTTTAAAAAAATACATTGTGAAAGTATTTAGTTTATAGAGTTGAGAGATTTATTGATTAAAAAAAATTATCATATTAGGTTGGGGAAAAAGCAATCCATTATTTTTTGGTAGACGTCTGTAGTGATCGATATCTCGTCAGGTATATATCAAACAATTTCAGATTTATGCTCGTTGGAAAGGTGACATTTGACACTAAAATATCCTCTTGCGGTTTTTTGTTTGATTTATTCAGTTACGAGTACAAGGTTTTAAAAATGGAAGACAACAAACAGAAAATTCGATACATTTTCGTTTTTCTCTTGTAACGGCAAAAAAGATAGCTGGCTGGCTAAACTTGTGAAAGGTGTTTATCGTCCTATATAAGACTGTAATAACCAGTTAAGTACAATTTTTGTTTCGTCGATTCCGTTCGGGTATTTTTGATGTTAGAGATGCACCT
>JAPDSC010128068.1:0-47176 GCA_026290005.1 Latrodectus geometricus
TTGGAAGAAGATGGTTGTTATAGAGCAGCTTATTAGTTGTAAAAAAACTGTTACTGATTTGTTGTAGTTACTTATGACTCTTGGCGAAGCTAAGCCCGCACGTCAGGGGTTGGGTGAATGAAATCAGAAAGAGCTTTTGAATAGAGCACCCTCATACGAAGTACCACTTTTGTTCATAGATGGCAGTACTATCTTGGTCTTCCAATTTGGAAATTGAAGTCAGAGAAGACCCATAGCCTGGCTCCAACCACCCCAGAGGTATTAATTTGGAATGGGAAAATGAAGGACACTGCAACTTGACATATTTTACGTGTCCCAGCCGCCATTAGTGAACAATACGGATCTTCGGCTAAGCAGGGATTCAAACTCACTATCTTTCGGTAATGAGAACGATGCCTTAACCAACCACGCCACTGTGGCCCATTATTGATTTGATTGCGTTGTTTGTGTGTGTGAAATTGATTTTAATTTCATCTGTAAACTTGGAAATACCTTTCAAGGAGCTGTTGAGCTTTGATTCAATTTCATTAACATTTTAAGCTCCAAAGAGCAACATCATTAGCAAACATTCCGTTGTTAGTCCCAGAAGAAACAGTTTTTTCAATTCCTGCCATATACAAACTAAAAAGCATTGAGCTGAGAACCGTGCCTTGGAGAACCTTTTGGCTAAGGTAATATCTGAGAGAGTTCTGTTGAACATGACTTTAATATTTCTCTGTTTGATTGTTAATTTCTGTTAGGCTGTTTGTGGTTTGGTTTCCTCTCTGCCCTAAATGCCGGCAAAAACAGGCATCGCCTCAGCAACCTTGGACTGCCTTGAACTGGGTTGAAGGGATATCCATAATTGTCCACTTCTTGCATCGGACTTCGTTAATGTCAACTGCTTCATTGATCTGTCTGACAGTCAGACTAGATGGGAGATTAGAAATAAAGGAAAAGTACAAATTACCCAGTTTTATTTCGAAAATTAAAATTTCCTATTATTTATTTAGCTTTAATTACAAAATATTCAAATAAAAGAATAAGCTCTCACGTTGTTTTGTGAAATTCGTTAAACTTATCAGTTTATTATATTTTAAAATTTAATATTAGATCATCAATCATAACTGATGGAATTTTAATATATTTTTACAATACATATAATAATACTATATTACAGTTAGTTCATTCTAATCACACATACACACATGAGAATTTTCTAAATATCAATACTGAATTTTACAAAACATTCTACCCAGCATCAAAAAAGTATAATAACTTTATCATTTAATTTTTTTATTATTTTTACTTGTAAACCTTCAGAAAATGCAAAGTATAAAATCTTTATATTGTATAATAGATTTTTCTTTCTTGAAACCACATGGTGCATGAACAACTTGTAATCTTTCTAAATATTTTATCGTTGCTTTTATTACTAAATTCAGTCGTAAATATAATATTTATTGCCGAATGAAATAGTAAAAGCAACGATAAAATGATTCGCTATTATATTCGACAATAAAATTTTATCATTGCTTTTATTATTATATTCGGCAATAAATATAGTAATGAATCTTGGTTTGAAGAAAATAATAATAATTTTACCATTTAACTAGTTTCTATTTTTTAATAATTTAGACGATACTATATTTTTTTAATATCAGAGATCAAGAGTGTCTGAATTCTGCACTAACCATAATTTACTACATCTAGTTCTCGTGTGGGTACCCCTACATACAAGCGCAGTTGTTGCAACAGCTTTTATTGCAGAAACATGATATGGTTTCACAATTGTCTGGTGTGCTAATAAAACTCCAATTAAGTTTAATTATTTCTCGTGAAAATGAAGTATCAAAAAATGAAAGAAAATATATTTGTAAAATTGGCGATTCAAGGGAGAACAAAATCGAAAATGTTTTAACAATATCATATTTTATTCATAACAGAATTTCATCTTTTAGTGGAGCGGAAATTAATAAATGAAATAAAACTAAGAAAACAGCAGTTAACAGACGAAACAGATTTTCTTTCATAACTGGAACCGGTAGTATCAGTCGCAGTGAAGTGAGCTTTAGTGTGACGTAATTAGAATGACATTACGTAATTTTTTTTACCGTCTGTCTCCACTTTTGGAGTGCCGCCAAATATTAAAATACTTTCTCTCTCTCACTCTTTTCTTATTGAAAAACGTTACCGCATGCGCGCGCGGTAAAGGACCTATAATTATCTCCATCTTCATTAAATTTAAATGATTTATACAGAAGAATCAACTTGTAATGAATCATCTGGAGTCATGTAAATTTATTTACATTATTGGATGTTCTGTTTTAATGCAAAAGTGATGGGAATTTGATCTGAACTTAATTAACTTTCTTTAGAATGAAATTTTCAATATATCGAATTTAAAATTATTATGGACATTCGTTTTCAAAAGCACTATAAAATAAAATAAAAAAATGACAGCCATTGCTTTGATTGACACGAAGTATAGTAAGAAAATTATTTAGAAAGCAAAACAAAAAATTACAATAATTTGGATAAATATAATGTTGAACTTTCAAAATTTAAAATTTGTTATGATTAACAAAAAGAAATTTAAAGTCAAACAAAAAAGTGATATCAATAAGGTATGTGAGCGCACAAAATTTACCTAAATATCATATCTGCACATAAAATATACAGCATTTAACCATATTTTATATTAGTTGATCAATTACTTGCAAAAACTCTTAATGAAATTCTCCCTTAAAGTAGTTTTCAAGAATACCTGAAAGTGAAAAAGATGGGCACACACTATTGACATCTTATAAATTTCAGTGGAATTAAAGCAGATCACCTCACTGTACCCACAGTCACTTAATTTCCAGATATCTGTCTATGATTACAGTTATAATACAATCCTCAGTATTTTTCATTGACGGAAAAAGGACTGACTCTTGTACACTACTGGCTATTAAAATTGCTACACCAGGAAGAAATGCAGATAAAAAAACGATATTTATTGGACAAATATATTATACTAGAAATAACAAGTGATTAAATTTTCAAAAAATTTGGCAGAATAGATCCTGAGAAATTAGTACCCAGAATAACCCCCTCTGGCAGTAATAACAGCAGTTATACACGCCTGGACATTGAGTCAAACAGAGATTGGATTGCATGTACAGGTACAGATGCCCATGCAGCTTCAACACGATGCCACAGTTCATCAACCAGTGACTGGCGTTTGGTGACGAGCTAGTCGCTCGGCAACCATTGACTAGACGTTTTCTATTGGTGAAAGATCTAGAGAACGTGCTGGCCAGGGCAACAACCGAACATGTTCCGTATCAAGGAAGGTCCGTACAATACCGGCAACATGCGGTCGGGCATTATCCTGCTGAAACGTAAGATTTCGCAGGGCTCGAATAAAAGGTAGAGCCACGGGTCGTAACACACCAGAAATGTAACGTGCACTGTTCAAAGCACCGTCAATGCGAACAACAGGTGACCGAGACGTGTATCCAATGGCACCCCATACCATCACGACAGGTGATGGGCCAGTATGACGATGACGGATGCACGCCGCCAGTGTGCGTTCACCACGATGCCGTCAAACATGGATGCGACCATCATGATGCTGTACAGAGAACCTGGATTCATCTGAAAAGATGACGTCTCGCCATTCGTGCGCCCAGGTTCGTCGTTGATCACACCATTGAAGACGCTCTTGTCTATGACGCAGCGTCAAGGGAAGCCGCAGCCATGGTCTCTGAGCTGAGAGTCCATGCTGCTGCAAACGTCGTCGAACTGTTCGTGCAGACACTTGTTGTCTTCCAAACGACCTCGTTTCTTGACTCACGGCTCGTGACGTGGTTGCACGATCCATTACGGCCATGCGGATAATATGCCTGTTTTCTCGGCTGTTAGTGATAAGTGGCCGTTGAGATCCCGCATGGCGTTCCGTATTACCGTCCTGAACCCATCAATTCCATATTCTGCTAACAGTCATTGGATCTCGACCGACGCGAGCAGCAATACTGCGATAAGATAAACCGCAATCCCGGTACGCTACAATTCGACCTTTATCAAAGTCAGAAACGTGCTGGTACACATTTCTCCTTTTTACACGAGGTATCACAACAACTTTTCACCAGGCAACAACGTTCAAATGCAATTTGTGTATGAGGAACCGGCTGAACAATTTCCTCATTTAAACACAATATAGGTGTCGCTACTGGCGCCTGCTTTGTCTGAATGCGCTGAAAAGTTAATCATTTGCATATGACAGCACCTTCTTCCTTTCGTATAAATTTCACGTCTGTAGCATGTCGCCTTCTTGGTGTAGCAATTTTAATGGCCAGTAGTGTAGTTCAACAAGCAGATCAAAGACTTCATCTTAATACCTTCCAGTAATCTGAAAAACTTCGTCAGTACATCAGTAAATTGGTTCATTATTAATACAAAATTCCTACTTAGAACATGAAATTTCGACTTTTATGGAATGCGTAATATTCTTTGATGTTCTGAAACAGATTTTTTGTGCTTTAAGCTTTTCACACTCATTCCTGCTCGTCTACATGTTGCAAAATAATTTTTTATTTATCCATGAAAATATCATTGTCCCAACAAGAAGCAATCCGATTGACATGATCATGATACAACTTTGATATGCTTTTCGACAGGATGGACAGAATACAAATTCGTAGTATCTGTGCGTAGAATTCGTTACTGTGAAGATTTCTGAAAATAAATGTGACAAGCATCGTCTTACTATGATACTCGCTGCTGCCATAGATCAAACGTGTAGAGCGTCTCTCTTCTATTCTGCTTGGCTTCGGTAATACCATATCGATTTTATATCAGAACAACGCGTCGGTGAATCGTCACCGAGGACCAATTAGTAATCAGACACAAATCTTCAGATCAATGTTTGGATGACATAAATTATTTCCTTAACTGTGCATTATATATAATAGAAAAAGGAATCAGAAATTCTAGAAATATCTGAACTGATATACAGAATTAATTGTTCTGCTAATACAAATACGTCAGCACTCAGTTTCTTTTATTCGTCTTCTAGAAGTTATAGAAACTATAATAACTTGAGAAAAAGTCGTACTAAAATTCTAAGCACTTTTTATTTTATGCACGATATATCTTTAAAGCTGAATAATGCTATGTTTAAAGATTAGCTTTTTATGCATATTTTTCAACAGAAATACACGAATACGATAATATCATTCC
Source organism: Latrodectus geometricus (assembly GCA_026290005.1). NCBI lineage: Eukaryota > Metazoa > Arthropoda > Arachnida > Araneae > Theridiidae > Latrodectus > Latrodectus geometricus. The sequence continues at coordinate 5,206 of JAPDSC010128068.1, forward strand.
TTGATCTGCCTCTATTCTGAATTACTAATTCTAAGATTCAAAAATTAACATTTTCCTCAGAAAATTTAGCTTTTAGAGTTGAACAAATAAGAGATTTAAAAATTAAGCTATTAATACTTTGTCCAAAAAATATAACTTTTAAAAATTGTGAAAAAAATTGCATTTTTTTCATGTATCATTAAAAATAATATAATATTTACAAATTATTTATATTTAATGATATTAACAAAATTTCTAAGCAAAATTTAGCTATACTGGAAAAAGTGTAAAAATATATTTAAAATAATTAACAGAATACTTTGATAGTTAGGTTTAAAATATTTTTAACATAAACTTATAATGTTTTAATAAAATCGTTTGTGTAAGCGCATAAGCATTTGAATATAATTGTTATGAATGATTATATATATATATATATATATATATTGATTAACAAAACCTCTACATTTTATTTTAATTAATTATGACTAATTGGAATTTATATTTTGTACTTTATATGGTAGATTACGTTTACACAAAGTTTTTCTTAAAACAAAAATAAAAGATAATTATTAAACAAGGAATATTTTAACTAAGATATCAACATCAATAAAATAGCCCCCTCCCCCGCCATCAAATCCTACAAGACACTTGAAAATGCGATCATATATGACGAGGAGTTGTAGCTGAGTAAAACGGGGCGAAGTAGGTCCAAAGAGAGAAATCTTTTGAACAGCAAACTTTAATATGTTATAGTAAAATATAATATTATGTATCTAAGGTAAGAAATTCCGACATGTGATCACTCGTGTGTTAAGGTATTCATTCTGTTATTTCAAAATAAGGAAAATTTTTAATTAGAAATATTAAATGCTGAAATTGTTTTTGTATATTTTGCCAAATGAGTGTAGGAAGATTGTGTTACAATTCTGACTTCGTTGTGGATGAAGTTGATCAACTCTTTTGCAAAACTACAATTCAAGGTGATATGACAAACAGCAAAATTTTAACCTAATTTCATCATTAAGAATAATTAGCATTCGCTAATTGGAAAAGATTTTGGACACTTAAAATATTATCTGGAAGGGGGTAGGGAAGATATGCGGATAATAACAACAATGTGCATTGTTTCTATTTTAAAAATAATTATTATCCTTGCTTTCCCCTAGTTTTTAATTCAGGAATATCTATCCAGGTATGGGATTATGTTTCCTTTAAAAAATAATTCGCAAAAATAATTACAATTTTTGCGAATAAATTCATTGTATTGTAAATTCATTAATTTGACCACAACAACAAAAACTATTAAAATGAAACGCCAGAAAAGAATGAGAAAGTTGGACTCTACACCAAATTACGATTCAGTTGGAAAAGTAGAGCAGCGCACCTCCATACTTACAGCCCAGCTAGCACAAGACAACAACAAAAAGAAAAGAGTAACATTATACTGGCACAAGTTTTATATTTTGTATACATATATTATATATATGAAGTGCGAAGTGTATGTCCTTGTTAAGTGGTCAAACTAACTTAAAGCCCCCACTATTTAGTTCCTAAGCTTGCTAGATACTCAATTTTATCTACAAAATGAATGGATGAAAGACTGAGTTAACCTTACCTAGCTCGAGTATCGAACTAGGTATGGTTGACTCAGACTCAGCCTAGGAAGCGCGAAAAGCTACCAGTAAGACCAAAAATCAGGCTTCTCATACATATATATTCATGTATATATATTGGCTTATATTCATTCATACGTAATCAGTGAGGTATGAAAAAAATTAGATCGCTGAGATAAATAATGTAATATTAAAAGAAAAGAAAAAATGTTACTTAATTAAAATATTTTATAAATCTATAATTGTTACAGTAATTTCAAATTATGAGACAAAAAATTTTAAACTAATGGCCTACAATATATATTAATTAATCATTAATTGTGTAGGATTTTAATTTCGAAATAATCGAACGATTTCCAGGTAGAAAATACCTTTCTTGCCAAAATTATAATTAGGGTGGAGATGTCGTTCAACCCCTAGACGATAGAAACTAGACTTTCCTACTTGAGGAAAATAAAAAAAATAAATAAATAAAATAAAAAAAATTCCTTGACTGAAGAGGAAGATCTTATGACTCATCTCGTACCTCCCAGTCGGAGGACAATAACTCTTTACACAATATTCACGGTCATTAAATTAACTATTTGAATCTAGGAAGAGACATTTATAAGCCATTTTTTCTTTGTTAAAAATTTATTTTGAGTAAATACATTTAGCTCCTATTGGATTTTTTTAAATAAATTTTCAGAGTTATATATATATATAAAGGTTAAAGATCAATCGGTGATATATGTTCCCTTTTATTCAATGACCTTTTATCATCGTAGTTTTTTGAGCTTCATAATTCCTCGCACGTAGAAAGACATGTCTTTATTTGCAAAAAATTGTACAAGGTACTGATTCACAGCCTTGTTTGAATTAAACGTTAATCTACCCAATGAGCTTTAGAAAGAAAGAAACAAGAAAAAGTCTGACAGCGCAAGGTCAGAGAATATGTTGAGTGGGGAGTAGCAACACATCCCATTCTAACTAAACTCTATACTCAGAGGCATGGTAGTCCATATGGGGACCAAGGTCTACAATATATATATATCAGTTTTCGTGATAGAGGGTTTTAGCATGCGCAGCATATATCTGGTTAAATGGTTAGCCTAACTCGAAACCCCCAGTGTCTAGTTCTCATGTATACTTGGTATTCAGTTTTATTGACTCAATGAAGGGATGGAATACATCCTATTCAATCTCCAAACAAATTTTTATGGATTATTAAATATGCACAGTTCTGTGTTGTCACACATGGTTAAAGGCTATTCCTTTGTGGCTGACTAGTTTCAGGTATTTCTGGAGGACAACTTCGTTTAAGCTTTCTGATTCCCGAAAGCACATACCAGAATTGATTGCCCCTTTCATGGGGGAGCTAAAAAAACATCACACATTTCCAATCCCATCACAATTAGATTTTAACTTCCTCTGATGAAGTTCTGTTTGATAAGTGGTTGATAATGAATTATCACTTTAACTGCCAGCACACCACATTACGGAAAACAATCCACTTATTATCATCACCAGCTTCAAAAAAAGATAGTTTTCTTCATGTTTCATAAGCATATTGCAAATTGTCAAATAAATTACTTTGAATTCATCAGGAAACCAAATGACTAGCTTGCTTACGTATTTTAATTCCTTTAAGTGGACGTGAATTCTTTTTTTTACTGATCTTTAATGCCTCTTAATCTCATGTGATATAACTTAGATCTGATTATGGTTACCAGACGTCTCGATTGTACTGGGACAGCTAAAGCTATCAGATAAAATATCTGTGTCCAAGTCCGTTTCCTTCATGTTCGGTGAAAATTAAATTTAATTTTATAAATGACCAAAAAGATCTAAAAATATGAAGGATTATTTAGGATAATAACTTTTTCTTTTGTTTTGGTACTGTATGAATACTGTAGAAGAACAAAGAACATCTATAGGAACCTAGATTAGCAAGTCCGTAACACGGTGTAAAAAGAGCTTGATTGTCTTTATGTTCATTCATCATTAAAAGCACTGCACTCAGTATCAACTTTACGTTTTTAGTAGCTATTTTGGGGAGGAAATATTTTACAAATAACGTAAACAAGTACTAGATACGCTCTACTTTTAATAATTTCATCACATCTTTTACAATGATACTATATGTTCGCAATCTATTCATACGCAATCTATAATATTAGAACTCGCACCAAAAGAAAGCTGCTGGCTGGAGCTTATAATGCACAGTCTTCCACATGTGAGATCTTATTCACCTATACTGTATTCTCATATGTCAGTTCCCTGAGACAAAGATTACTCTTATTAGCGCCGATCTAAGCTAAAACAAGCAAAAAACTTTTGCTTTTTACACTTTAAAAATTGAAAGCTGTCTGTGCTTGCTATTTCCGATGGCTTATGTTTTGTAGAACAAAAATAGAGAAAATAAAATGTCCTTTTCAAAAAAGGAAGAAAAAATAATATCTGAGCAAAGTAGGAGAGAGATGGATAGATATATAATGTATAAATATTTCTTTTTATTTGCGTATGGCCGGCAAATTAAAAATCTATTCTCGGGTAGGACAGAGCCTTCTGGCGGGCTGTAGTTTGCCTATCCCTGGACAAGATGGAATCCATCAAAATAACAACTCCAATTCGAACTTGACGACTTCGGAGAATTACAAGATAGTTCATAGTTCTGAAGTTCAAATGAAGCGTACATTTTTTTTGCATAAATAACTTAGATAATTTTCTAATACGTCAAGTTGAAAAATATCTTGTAGCTATTTTTACAAAAATTGATTGTTATTGTAATGCAGTTGATCATTTTTATAATAGATAAGAATATTTTTGATTTTTTATGACATACCAACCAGGGAGAATTTGGAATTTAATCTAATCAATCAGAGGATAATTTAATCACTTACAGCTAAAATCTTTTCACTTGAGCTCAAAGAATGTGATATAAAACTTTTCTATTTCTTATAAATGAAAACGATTGAGTAGTTTCTTTAGCTTAAGTTTAAAGTAATTTTTTCTATGAAATTGCAAAATCCCATTATTCCTTTTTACATTTTTTAATTGTTTGCGTGTATTCCTCATTAGAACACAAGTACAATGTCGTTCATCTTTGAGGTCACGAATTCTCTCAGAAAATAAAATAAAACCTTTGGCAAAGCAAAAAAAAAGGGGGGGGGGAATGAAGTCATGAAATCACTTTATTATAAAAGCAATTCCTAATTAGACAATACAAATAAAGTATATAATATGCAGTATTGCAATATGTATTTCAAAAAACATCAAATTCTATAGAAATGCTGAAAGAATTACATCCTATTTTAGTTCTGTCTGAAAAAAGTTTACTTAGCTTGAAAAAATTTATAATGCTTAAAAAACCATGTGTTTCATATTTTCAAGCATTTGAAACTAAACTATATAATCTATATTATATTAAAATAGCTCGATATTATAAATTATCTATAATATACATATATTTAACTAATAAATGTATTTATCGGAAAGGAGGGAGTATAGGTTTACAAGAAATCTACAGAAGCGAGCCATCAAGTAATACATTATCTATCATTTATATTAAATATTATTTAATTATAGTTAATTTACTTTATTATGACTGTTACTTTAATGCTTTTAATCTCAAATGAATATAATCAAGGAAAAATATTGAAAAATAAACAGATTTACACATTCAAAAAGATTTTTCAATTTGTAATTTATGATCTAAATTTTTCCAACATTTTTCTTCTATTTTGTTGACATGATTGATTATGCAACTAAAAAATGACATGTGAACTAAGTAAAACTAATGACAAGATTTATGACATCATAAAAATAATGAACGAAATTTTAATGTGCGTTTAAAAGAATAATATACGATTAAGGAGCATATCATAAACGTGTAAAAGTGTAAACGAAGTGACAATAAAAATAAAAGAATGCCGACTTAGCCTGTTGGTAACTATTAAATTGTATGGGCGGATGTTACTCCTTATTTCGATTTTCTCTTTGTTGAAGTGATCTAACGAAGAGAAATGGAAATACACAAATTACTTCCCTTGAATCTGTGTCAGTTGTTCTAGACATCTTCAGTTACGGTTAAGCAAGAGTTCAACATGAATGGGAGCAATTTCATGACGTCATTGTGCACTATGACGTCAATAGACAGTGGCCTAAAACCAAACGACTGTAATTAGAAATTGTTTATAAATAAAAAGAACATTTATAAATAAATGCATGTAACTTATTTTAGATTTGTCTCATACTGATACAAATTTGCTTACGTTTTAGTTAGTGGTTGGCTATTTATCCTGTTTTGAGTGTTATTAAAATGTCATAAAATTTTACAGAATGATTTCTCGATAGGTACTAGTTAGAATAATGAGGATTTCTTTCCTCTGACAAAATTAAGGATAATTCCTTCGAACGGTGTCATAAGTGCTAAAATTGAAGTATGTGTTTATGTTTGGAGTTATTAATGTAACTACTGCAGTTTCGAAACAGAATTTACGATGAAATCTAGAAAACAAAACGGCACGTGTTGTTTCTTTCAAGAGCGAAACTATTTCGAAACATTGCACTTGTTATATTTTCAAAATCACATGATATGAAATAAGAGTAAACGAAACTTTAATCATGTTTCGTGCAGAATAAACACACATTTATGAAAGTGAAACAACTAAAAAATATCTTCAATATTTTCAATCTTTGTATACAATCTTTGTAATCTTTGTATAAAAATATTTACAAGCATATAATTAATAAGATAAAATGACAATTTAATTTTAATTCTATAAAATTAAATTTATATTTAAAAAAAAGTAATTAACATTATTTAGAAGATGACGCAATTAATTTCTCTTTAAAATTAAAAATGCAATTATATTTTTATTTTAACACGCACAAAGTAAACAAGTAAAAATGATATTATCCAAAAATTCATAAAGAAATTAATTTTAGTATTCATATATTGTTTATGTGTTCATTTAATAATCTGACAAGAGTAATTATTTTTTTAAAACTATTTAGTAAAGTATATAAAAAAAATCTATTAATAATGCGAACATGCAATCCAAGTGAAAAAACGCAAATATTATCTATAAATTGTATTTAAATTGGAAATGAAGGAAATGATATAAAATTTTCGTTCATTGTATTTGTAAAAAAGAATTGGAAAAGAGAAATTTTGTTAAACGTAAAAATTCATTCATAATTAATAATGAAGATAATACTTTAACCTTTGAATACACACACATGATATTTGTTTATATGAGATTTCATATTCCAACATATCTAATAATTACTTTTCATTCGTTAATTTAATGCACTTAAATTACCTATACATTCAAATTTCATTTCATCATGCCTATATTAAATCATATAAAAATGTTATTTATTTAAAAATTAATTCATTAGGAATCCTTTTGAACTTTTAAATTTTATTTATTATATTTCTTTTGATCTTAATGGTTGCTGAGGTGAGAGTCAATAGTTAAAAATTTCTAGTATTCAATACAAAAGTTTATGGCGTCGACCTTTTAATGATAGGGATATAAGTAATAGTTCGAAATCTACTCTAAAGCGCAGTTAAAGGTTATATTAGTTTTTCTGTAAAAAAGTAACTATAGAGGGCGACAGAGAGTAAATTGGAAAAAATTGGTTAGTTTGTTAAGGAAATTTTAAATCTACTTATAGCAATTAAAATTCTTGCGAATTAATCTTACAAAAATGTCTCTCTATTCAAATAACATAAGATAAGAATTTGATTGCAGTTTTAACTTTTTTTGTTTTATTTTAAAATTGAATTAATTTATTATAAAATAGCAATAGGGAAGTGAAAATCAAGGATGTATATAAAAATTTTGACCAATTGGAAACAGCCAGAGTGCATTGCCTTTACAAACAGAAAGTTTCTACTACCTTTTAAATGAAATTATATGATTCTGTACATACAATGGTTGAATCATATATAAAATCCAAAATGACTTATTACGCATCAATTTGATAAAAGACCAACTTCAATTTACTCAAATTGATAACAGAGAATGGTGAGAAAGGTTTAATCAAAAAAACGCTAAAACTAAAAAGATTTTTTGGCCTTTTCATAGTAAGCATCTGTAGGTGATCCCTAGTAACCTGGTGAAACTTTTCTCCATGTTCATTCGTAATTACTCCAAGGGTTTGAAGATAGAATTTCTAATACGAATAAAAAAAACTTTAAATTTAAGATATATTGTAATCTATGACATGGAAAAACTTATAGTCTCGATGAATCAACAGTGTATCAGATGTAGCCAAGGTGGTTGGAACAAGAAAATGTGGTAAGTTTATGACGTACTGTTGCCAACAGAGTGACTTTGGCAAGCGTTGGCCAACGCACCTACTGATAAGCAGTGGCAGCCCGCAAACACTTCACGTTCATTCTGAAATGGATTTAAAACTCTCATATCGATCAGAACTATTCCCTATAAAATGGTTGTTACACTCATGATGTGGGGCCGCGTTGGCTGGTTGGTTATCACGTGGTTCTCGTTATTGGAAGGTAATGAGTTCGAATATTGACTTAACCGAAGACCCGTCGTGTTCACTAAAGTCGGCTGGGGCACATTAAATATGTCGTGGTCACAATGTTCTCCAAGTGAAGTGATACCTATGGGAGGGCAAATCAAATATTCGGTCGTCTGCTTGATCCCTGCTTCTAAATTAAAGACTACCACCCACTTGCTTCTATCTTACTGGTAAGCCTAACACAGAGGTAGATACAGGGAAGTCTGTTGGTGCAGCACTCTCATGGTGTCCATTAAGAGCATTGCCATTTTGATTCCGCACCGTTGATGCCAGCATCTGCAGTCTGCCGTACTAGAGCTGTTTGATGAAGGAATGGCAGATTTGTGTTCTGAGATGAGTCATGCTTCTGTTTTTCCAATAATAGCCGCCACGTTAAAATATCATCAACGTGATGATAATGCAATCCAGCAGCAGTTGTGGAATACTCCAGCCCACGATAACGCGGCATCATGGTTTGGGACACAATTCAGCACTACAGCAGGTTGTATTCAAGTAATAGTTTATATTCAAATCAATATGATGGCCAAAAAATATCTAATATGTTTCAGCCAATGACACTCTACTATCTTCAGGAAGGGCATCAATAAGATACAGCCCGTTCGCACATTACTCGTATCAGTCAATCTGACCGTAAGGAGTATAGATGCTTTCCTAGACATAGTTATTTTTTTATTTCTCTTCCCAATCGAACACATTTATGATGTGATTGAATTCCATTTGCAAAACCTGTCACCGCCGCATTCAGAGGACAAAATGTAGTAAATGGTTGACAAGGAATGCAAAGCATTCATCAGGACGCCATCCATATTCTCATTGATTTTGTTCCTAGATGTATTGATTCATGTATTCCAATCCACTGTGATCTTACAACTTATTGAGATGACACAGTTCTTTCTCTATATTATGAATAATATTTCTAAATAAAGACAACTTATTCTTTGCTGTTTCTATCGGCTTGCCTTGATTGAATACTTTCCACTATTCCTTGGTGTTGTCATTGCTATGTCCCACGTAGAGTAGTTAATTCACATCAAATCAATTCATATACCATATCTCCTTTCTCTGCAATATGTATTACAAAATAGCATTGCTGCCATCTTAATGAATTTATTTTTCACCTTTTTTTGCGAATTCCAACTTTGAAGCCTATAATTCAGTGAATATGTGTCCACTTTTTGGCCACTCTTTGGTGCTACTTCTTGGACCCACTTAAATCTCTTACAGATCATCAAGCACTGCTTGTGTGATTTAAAGCAGGGAACATATAGAGGTAGAGGATGTAAACTCAATATTTTGATAGCTTGGGACACAGAAGATGCCTTCCCTTAAATTAATATATATCTGGAGGAGAAGATCTTCAGATTGAAAACTAAATAGAATGCTTGGATTTTGAAGAGAACTTCTTAACGTCTGCCTAACGAAAGAAATGAATCCTTACCCGATTGGTCAATTTCCCAAATCCTAGTTCTGCAAATTTCTTGATTTTCCTAAAAACTAGTTTCTCATATTCCTGAAACGCGAATTGCAGCATATGCATAGATCTCATGATTTAATCTGATACTCTCAACCCCATACCTAATTACAATTCATAAGCCTTGATAACCTTCGTGACGAGCTATATTATTGAATCTTTAATGTAAGTTCACCGCACACATAAAAAATAAATCCTGCTTTTTTCTACCCTGACGAAACAGGTATCGAATGTAATATATTCTTGTCACTACAACACTTGTCTAGTGCACACTTAATATCACTAGATTTATTTATAAAACAGTTGAAAGCAGTTTTAAGAAACATTTGAAGATAAAAAAAAAAAAAACTCCTTGATCTTCAAAATTTCTCTCAGTTGCTCTGATTGTTCTTTGTATATAAAATATAATACGTTTGGTGAAAGGAGGAAATGCTCTCCATAAAGAAATTGCGAAATTTCTGGTGAATTCTTTGGTATCTCTGTTCTGAATGCTTCTAGAAAAGCAAGATATCTTAATGCTCGAAAATTTACGAAGAGGATAAGACTTTAAATCAAAATGGGGTTTGATTGCAACGGTTCTACTGTCAATTGCTAAAAATTTTTTTTCATTTTCGAAAACGGTATTCATAAATTATAATATATTATGAATCCATATAAAAAGTTTTCTTATAAATCGTGATTAACTTAGAGATATAAATATTTGTAAACTATATATACATTTACCATTCGAGTTATATTAATTGGCCTCGTTGGTTTCTGCAGTTGTTTCTTGATTTTATATTTTAAATAACAAAAAAGTTTATTTGTGTATTTCTTTGTAATGGTTTCAGTTTGCCGCCTATTCTGTCTAGTGGTTAGCATGCCTGATTGCAGATAGGGAGGTCTGGGTTCAAATCCCGGCTCGTACATAGATGTACTTTCTTTCTCTATTCTGTCTTTGTCCTTTCATTGTATGAATGGTTGCCTATCCTATTAACGGGTACCTATGGAATATGTTTGCAGAGGTGAAGTCAGTCTTCTGCCCTTGTGGTTCCTCTCCAAAAAAAGCTGCATACTACCCTATGCCAGACCTTCTGCACCTGGTGTGGGCTTTCCTGAACCAAGGGGATAAACAACAATGGTTTTAGTTTGAAATATTTCAATGGGAAAAATGATTTTTTTGTGGCCTTTTTAATATTAAAAACTTTTATCATTAAGTACAAAATAAAATGCAAAATTATTACTAGCTCAAATTCCTACTTGTTTTTAAAATTTACTTAAGTGTTAACGTGATACAACTATTTAAAGAAACTGATTTCATCTGAGATTCACTGAGTCATAATTAACGTATCCAGAGACTTATACTGCAAATATTTTTCACAACCTTAGTTGATCTACTCAACTTCGTTTTTAATAACACTCACTATGAAAACAAAATATTACCACTAGAACAACTATATCAAATAAATTAAAATTATTTGTTTTAAACTCATATCAGTGTCATCGTATATTACAACAGCATGCACATATTGTACATTGTTGATTATTGAACAGAAGTTATTCTTTAAATGTTTGGTTGACTTTTGAAATTAAAAAACCATCATTAAATCATAAAACAGGCTCTCAATTCCAAGGAAAATTGTTATTTATTTACGTATTTACAAAATTTAACATTCCCCATTTGACTCATTTGTTTTAAAAATTTCTAAATTTTTGCATTTGGTTCAATTTTTATGACGCTATTTACTAACAAGATGGAAAACTGGAATCCAAATAATGGAAGAGATGAAATCCGATAATGAAATATTTAAGGATATAAATTTGTAGATATTTCACTATCAGCACGTATATTATCTAGAGAAACTTAAAAATATACTTTACTACTATTTATACCTGTAAAAAGAATGCTCCATTGTAAGTGTTCAAGTGGTTGATAAAAAGAAAATAAGAAACACGTTACAGATAAAATAGAGTTGACATTTGTTTCCAAAGAAAATGTTTTGTTTACTTCCTTGTGCTGTTTGTGACTGTTATCATTGCTTAAAATTAGGAGTCTTATGTTGACAGATATACATTGTTACATTTTACCTGCAGTTACTGCTCTGTGACGTTCTTAATTTATTGTATTTGACATTGAAGCATTTAAAAATAGTTTCTTTTCTATTTTTAAGTACTTTGTCCAACATTCACTCGTAAAATAACTGTCTTTTATAAGATTTTCAAAATAGATACAATACGTTCAGTAAAAATTTATGTGTTAGTTTTCTCTTTTAGGAAAACATGTGATTATTTTCCTAATGGAATAATAACTAATATAAACAATTATATCTATTCTACAGATTAAATTATGTTTAAAAATGTATTTCTAAAATTCTGTAAAAGAAATACCAGTAATTGCACAAGTAACGCAATGAAGTTTTTATTTTAAAGTTTTGAATTATTTACAACAAGAACAATGCCAACATTAAGTATAATTTTAGAGGGCCGCGGTGGCCTGGTTGGTTAGGGCGTCGTTCTCGTTACCAAAAGGTGGGGAGTTCGAATCCCGGCTTAGCCGAAGATCCGTCGTGTTCACTAATGGCGACTGGGGCACTTTAAATCCGTCGGGTTGCAATGTCCAAATTAATACCTCTGGGGGTGGTTGGAGCCAGGCTTTGGGTCTTTACTGGTTTCAGTGTCTAAAGTGGTGCGGCCATCTATGAGCCAAAAGTCGTACTTCCACCTTCGAATGCGGGTGCTCTATTAAAAAAATGGAAGACGCTCCTCTCTGACTTTATTCGCCTAGTCTCTGTGACGGGCGGGCTTGGCGTCGCCAAGTGTCATTAACAACTACAAGTATAATTTTATTTAAAGCATACAAATTGCCTAAGTTTTTAATGAGAATGTCATCCTTGTTTGGTATTTTTTCATTATAAGTAAAAAAAAATTATATATAATAACCAAAGTCAATATTTTACGTGAAATACTTTAGAATATATTTTGGTTAAAGTTTGGAGTTCGCTCAGAGGTATTGTTTAAGGTATATAATGAAACATTATAATTTCGTCAGGTAAATCTCATAACTAAATCTAGTCAATAGAATAGGTGTATCTTATAATTTACATATAAGGTGTATTTATGATATTTTTGTGAGGTATCGATGGCCCTCAAACAAATATTTTCATAAAGACAATATTCATATCGATAACATTGTTACTTGATTTACAATTTTCTGTTGTTTTGGTCACATTGAATAAAATTATTATTGCACTATGACATTTAAAAATAGTCGGGAATCCAAATAATTCAACCTCTGATTAAGAATCTACAAAATATAATTTTTTCTAGTGCGATTTTTTTTTAACTTATAGTTCAAATTAAAAGTAATTTCAAATAGATTATATTAGGTTGGGGAAAAAGTCATCCATTATTTTTTCGGTAGACGTCTGTAGTGATCGCTATCTCGTGAGGTATCTATCAAACAATTTCAAATTTATGCTCATTGGAAAGGTGATATTTGACACTAAAATATTCTCTTGCGGTTTTTTGTTTGATTAATTGAGTTATGAGTACAAGGTTTTAAAAATAAAAGACAACAAACAGAAAAATCGATACATTTTAGTTTTTCTTTTATAATGGTGAAAATGCTGAGCAGGTGGCTAAAATTGTGAAAGGTGTTTATCGTCCTATATATGACTGTAACAACCAGTTACTCACAATTTTGGTTTCGTCGATTCCGTTTGGGTATTTGGATGCTAAAGATGCACCTCGCATGGATACAACATCGTCGAGAATGTCTATAAAATATCAAAAATTATCAAACTTGACAGAATGTCAGCAGTCGTAGCTTCGCACAACACCTAAAAATCTACATGAAAACTGTTTTAAACCTTTTTTACAAAGCGAATCTGAAAGAAGTTACAAAAAGTTCACGTAAAAATAATGGATTTCTTTTTCCCCAAACTAATATATTTCCTCGAATAATTAACGCAATGAGAAATTATTTCATTAGTAATTTAACTAAGCAGTTTATATATCTCGAAATTTAATGACATAAATTGTGTTTGAATATATACATATATAAAGGCCAATTTTTGTGGAAAAGTTTTGTGCTTGTAGGCAAAATTAATGTATTTTTTCTTCTGAAATAAGAAAATAAAACCATAATTAATACCTGCTTTTCTAGCTAGTATTTCTATTTTGAAAAGCGTGACATTCATTTATATTATGATATTTCCCTCCTTATTTGAATGAACTTTGCGAATTCTTATTGATGTATTTGCATACATTTCCTTGCGTAATTTGTTGATTCTAGACGTCTAAAAAATTAAATAATTTTTTTTTCATTATATTTTTTTCCAATATAATATGGCCTCTTCATTCTTGCTGCTTATTAAATTTGTATCAGTTTTGCAAGTAATTAGAAATATTACAAAATATTTCATAAAATAAACCAGTAACAATATTTAAGCTTCTGGATCAAGTTATTTTCTATTATAATATTTGTCTATTAATACATTTAATAAGAAATTTTTCGAAAAGGAAGACAACAGAATTTTTTTTGCCCACTCTTTTAATAATGAAGATTGAAATATATACCAACCCAAAATAAATGTCAAATAAATAAATTCAAACACATGCTGCAAACTAGACAGAACGATGAGGAAATTACCATACATCACACACTTTCCCTTTTATTATGTATTAGTATAACTGCTTTAGAGAAGTGATTTTTTTTTTTTTTTTTTTTTTTTTTTTTTTTTTTTTTTTTTGCGGAATTAAGACTTCTTGTTGTTTACAAGATTTTATGGAAGCTAGATTTTATTCCTGAAAAAATTATTTAACAATAACTTGAAGTAGGGACACTAATTTTAGTAATTTTCAGTTAAACTAGTGATAATATTAAATGTTTATAGAAATTATATTTTTTAATATGATATAAATTGTCATTTTTATGTTAATGATGTTTTTGGACAATTAAAATTTAGAATAATTTTAAATTACCCATAATCATGTTTAAATCGTTTGGAATAACTACAATTATTCTAAAATTTAAAACAATTGACTACAAAGAAAGGATTTTTGAATAATTTTTTATTTTAGGATTGTCAACAGATAAAATTTTTACTAGATTAAAAACCTTAGCTTTAATAAGATGCTTATATTTAGAATTTTAAGTCATTTTATGTTCTATTAATTAAGATAACCAAAATCTTAAAAAAAAACATTGAAGATGTAAAAATGCAGAAAAATCACCTCTTGTCCTAAAAGAAATTGAAATAGTTACAGAGAAAAATGCAAATAGATATTAAGCAAAAGAGATAGTTCAGAGATACATTGAACTTTATGAATGTCGCAAAAAAAAAAAAGAATGAAAGTTTAACCAACACAAGTAAAAAAATTCCACTGAAAGCTAATAACTATTCCAGTGACAAGGTAATAAAAACGTCAATAGAATAATATATGATAAAAATCTTTCTTCAATAAATAATTTTACAGAGACGTTGACATACGATTTAACCTTGAAGTTGGCGAATGTATGAAGCAACATTTTAATTAAAAAAAACTCTATAGCTTAGCTGTATAGAAAATTCAATAAAACGTTTTTCCTCTACGACCAAGTTATTCAAGAGAGCTTTCAAAAATTAATTTATCAAATAGCAAAAATAAACAGTGAATATTTTAAACACGAATTTCTATCGTCTTATATTTACAGTCGGATTGTAAGAGTCCAAATGATTTGTCAATTTTTTCAATTTCTAAAGAATATAGTTTTATATATTCGAGATTTATTTTGCAATTTTATCATTAATTATCTATTTCAATTAAATAATATAAAATTTAAAGATATTTATGTGTACTAAATTAGCCTTTACAAATTATGGACAAAATTTAGGCATACAAGTTTCATAAGTTTTGAAAGAAAATGAAAAAGCTTTTTTTTTCATTTTCCTACGTAGATTTTACTTTACTACGTAGATTCCTAAGTAGAATTCCCTTTACTAGTGCATTCCATTTTTTAAAAGATGTAAAAAATTTATAACTCTTTTTTAGTTTCTAAGATTTTTTCAACCTGTTCCTTCATAATGGAGTAAAAATAATAATAATGAAGAAATGTTTCATAATAAAATTATCTATTCACTTGATTGTAATTCCAAATTAAGACGTTGATTGTTCAGTAATTTTAAATGTGAGCAGGAATTTTCATTAAAACATTTAACTACAAAAATATGTTAACATATTTAAAAAAGCTAATTGCTCAATAAAGATATTTGTATAAATCTACGTATAATCAACAACAGTAAATCTTGCAAACAGAATCCGTATAATCACGGAAAATATTATTAAACAGAAATTATAAAAAAAGAGTTGTATTTTTGAACATGTGTATTTTTTTTAAATTTTAGTGCACTATTTACATCGTCTATTTCTGAGTACTAAACATGCTTGGGAGCTAAGCACTGGGGTTTTCTTGCTAGGCTGATCACCTAACTGGACTTGTGCTTCGCATCCCATAGCCTACAGTTAAGAAAACCGATATGGAAACTGTAAGCTTTGGACAACACATGGGCTGTCGTGCTGCTGAGCTTAGTTATTTCTGGAGAAATGAAAGCACACAATATTTAACTATTTACACTGCTGGCCACACAAATTGCAATATTAAGAAAGACAAGAGATATCACAACAAAATTTATTTTGTAGGTAACACATGTTGACCGAGTATCAAATGATTAAATTTATAGATTTCTGTGAAGAGTTGTTCCCGTTAGAAACAGCAGCCAGAGTAGGCGTCATTGTTGAAAATCACCACTGCCACACGCCTCGGCATTGATTCAAAGAGACTTTGGACGTGCTCTTGGGATGCAGCAAACCAAGTACCTTCCACGTGTTGCCAAAATTGATCTAGTATGGCAGCTGGGAATATAATCAGGATCAATCGTTGAGCAACCATGGATCACATGTTTTCTATCGGCGAAAGATCTGGAGAAAGAACCGACCAGGGAAGCAATTCAATCTGGCAATTGACGAAGAATGCTTGGACAATGCGTGCCACATGTGGTCGCGCATTATCCTGTTGAAATATAACTGTGTTCAAGGAAGGACAACTGGCTCCAACAAATCAGAGATGCAGCGCTGGCTGCTTAAAGTACCGGCAATGCGTACTAAAGGAGTGTGAGAGTGATATCCAATACCCCCTATATCATAATATCCAGTGCAGGACCAGTGTGGTGGTGCATAACGCAGCTGTTAAGCATCTTCTCTCCATGTTGTCTCCAGACTGGAATGTGAGCATCGTGGTGTTGCATATAGAAACGTAACTTGTCAGTAAAAACAATTTCATTCCATTCTACCGTCCACATCCTTCTTTCATCGCATCATTGCCAGCGAAGTCGTCTGATTCTGCGTCAAGGGCAGACGAAGCAATGGACGTCTTGCGGACAGTCCACTCTACTGTAAACGGCGTCGAATGGTACGTGCAGACACTGGATGATGCGTACAGATTGCTTGTGCTGTATGGTTCATGACTTGGCTAAGCGATTCGTCACTGCCATGCACACTATTTGCCTATCATCACGTGAAGTGGTGTGCTGAGGTGGATGCGATCAAACACGTCGGTCCGTCGTACCCTCCTGCATCCAACGATCACATATCCGCATTAGAGTTTGTTTGGTTTCATCCGACACGACTACCGATTTCCCTGAAAGATAATCCACAATTTTGGTAAGCCTTCGGTCGAACTCGGTTGCTTGATCAACAAATGATCGCTGTTTTCTACGATGCATAATTGATCGTTTTTTTTTCTTTTTTTCTTTTCTTTTCTTTTTTTTTTTTTTTTTTTTTGAAAAAAACCACAAGAAAAACACAATTGCCGAACTTGAAATCGTCGAGATCTCCAAGCCTTAAATAGCGCTTTAAAGCAGCTCCACAAGCGCTTATGATGTGCGTCTTCTCTGAAATTCTAGTCCTTTGCATAATTCATCTCCGTTAACGTATGTTGTAAATTTCATGTTATTTGCATGCTTCTTTCAGTGTGTATGCATTGACGGCGGACAGCAATATAGATAATTTCAAATATTGCTGTAGCAAAATTAGCTTAAGCATAATCGTTTCTATCTAAGAATTTCCATAGACCAAGGATAAAGAAGGAATTTTAAAATGGAAAAGGTTTTAAGGATAAACGATGAAAATTTGCATATCTGTACGCAAGGACTTTCGAAAAAAATATTTTCAAAATAATTTACGATAATATTATTTTATCTTTTTATTTAAAAAAATTAACATTAAAATAAATCCCATGCTAGTACTTTCATTGAAAAAGAGAAAACTAATTCTGGTAGTGTTTTCAAAGCACGTGTATGTAATTTAAAACATTGTCCTTGTGGTTTAATAAGTATTATATATTTGCCTTTGATTTCACTGTGCCAAATACGGATTTATTTTACGACATTATAGAAAGGCGATGAGTGAAAAGTAATCCAAATATAAAATTCCCAGTTACGAAATTCTGGCTTAATCCCAAAAAAAAAAAAAAAAAAAAAAAAAAAAAAGGCTCGACATAAATTTCCCTAAAATCTTAGTTTATGTAATTCAACAAAACTATCAGATTAGCTCTTCTCTCTTATTTCGCTTGATATTTAGAATATACGTAAGCATTACGTAAACTGTCAGCACTCGTGAAGAAGTGGCGTCGTAATTAAATGTTTTAAGGAAAATATCGAGGATTTAAAATATTTTTTTTTTAAAAAAAAAAAACATCGGCTTATGATTATTTTATTTTATTTTAATCAACAACATATATAAAACATCACTACACGATTTGGAAACGAAATTCTTAATGAACGATTCTGTATAATATATATTGCGTGACATTATAAAATAATTATTTATTCCTGCCTTAAAAGTTTTCAAGTTACCCTAACATTATCAATTACGGTTAACCTAAAACTTTTGAAAGGAGAAAATTTCATTGTCATTCTTAATTATGGTGTCATCATATTGCATCCATATGTGTTTGATAAATGATTATATATGTAGTTAACTACTATTGATATGTATATATTTTTTAATTACATTTAGTTTTAATGAAATAATCGAATTATATTTTAAATACACTTTTTATTATTTTATATCACTCAATTCCTTTTAAATTCTCTCAATGTTTACAATTTAATACATGCATATAAAATCGAAATTATATCTTTGCTACATTTCGTAATTAACCCTTCTTTGCATGATTTTTTCTTTATTGGTGAAATAAATCAAGTTGATATAATTCATGTTCAAAATTAAAGGAAAAATGGTTAAAAAAAATCTTAGTATATATTTATAGTATAAATTTAGCAAAAAACAATATGCTAAAAATTTCCATCATCATCCAAAGTTAGATCATTCGCTTAGTACTAAATAGAAATAAAAGAGGAAAATAACAGAAACACGTGTTACAAACCTTTCTTCCACTCATTTTCAATTTTTTAGCAATAGAAACTCTAATATAATAAAACATAATTATAAACGAAATCATACGTTTATTGCAACTACAACAAACTGGGGAATGAGACAACTTTAAGCTCGTTTCACTGATAATGACACTTGTTTATTTTTGACAGATATGTTTCTTTTAATGCAATGGACATTAAAAAGATATCCAAACACGATCAACTTAAAGTGAACTTGTTCTTTTATATAATTTTTGGGCATTATAGGTTATGATGGAAATTTCCACAATTATGCAAAGAAGGGTTAATAATGTTTTTCTTAATATAGCAATATTTTCATAGAATCACCTATAGCTTTAAGGAATTTACCACACATACGTGTTTTAACACTAATATTTTATTCAATAAAGTAATCCTTTACAAGCAAGTAACGAAGCAGCTTTAGTTACTAATAATAGGAGCTTAACCAGGAAGTGGCAGATTTGTCTTCCACAATTAACAATCGAAATTTTTGAGACAAATTAATTTTTGTTGCAAAAATAAAAATCTTGCATATTATTAATATATTTTAAACCAGAATTTGTTTACTTTTCACGTTATCTGCAAATACTTTACTGAAAGAAAATATTCGATTTTTTAAGCCACAATTTTATATCCTTAAGTGCTGTGATACTAAGATGAAAAAGTTTAATTGATTTTAGGATTTCTCAGTAACTGGACTATTTAGTACTTCTATTTGTTTTTAATAACTATACTAAATTTAATAATTGTTTCATATTATATTGATACATCATACGTCTGATAAGGCTGCCAGATAAGACTTGAATAAGGTTGTGCACCTTATTTAAAAAGCTTTTAGATTAACAGCTTGCTTTCAAACACAGAAGTGTCACTTTTTACTTGATACATCAAATTAGATCGCATCAAAAATCGCATGAAATTACTGCGCCAGTTTATATATATAAACAAGTTTTGCGTTATATCTCAGTGCACAAAAATCGCATACACGTGCACACCGATACACGAATATCTGCGCAGGTGGGGAAAAGAACACAGCTGTTACTTTGATAGCTTATAGTCCACCTGTTTCAAAATATATATAAGTATAGTATCGTATTCCTTTATACAATGATTCAATACTCAGCTGTTTCTCCTGATAGAGACTATTACCTATTAAGGCTCAGGAGATTTTTATGCTTGCGTCGTATTTTCTGTGAAGGTCAAGGATTATGGAATACACTATTTCCTATAAACATAAACCGCGAATTCTACTTACAATTTTATATTATTTCTAAATGTTAAAAGAAATAATTCACACATTTAACTGAAACCAAAAGTATGCGGAATGCTCTACAATAAATATCACCTGCCAATTTTCCTGAAACATTTTTATGGTTTTTGTAAGCAACTGGAGCCAAGAAATTAATTTTTGAGATTGTAAATAAATTGGTCCTTAACAAACTTCCATTTCGTCTGTTATTCGAAATGGCGAATGTTATTAAGCAAAAAACATACATAGAACTGTTTTCACTATGCAATTTCTGATACAAAAGAGTAAAAAGCAAAAAGGATTTTAAAAGTTTTTTTACTCAAAACATTTGATATTGCTTATAAGTGAGTACTCATTCTAAGGGGTCACTATCGATTCACAGAAAATATTAATATTTAAACACTATGAGAAATTAGTGGATGTACATCAATAAAGAAGCATTCAGTAATTTTATACTGTCCTTTATATGATGGAAGCTAAATCGTCGTATGAACGGATTAGTGTGTAATCACATTTAATCAATTGAAGGAGGTTTTAACAACTTTGAGTTAAACCATTCTAATGAATTAAACCAAAATTCAACGTTGTTAATTGAAACAACTTTGAATTTTGATTTTAACATCAGAGTATGAAAATATGGATGAAAAATTTGTAGCTGAGTAATACGAATAATATTTTGTATAAATAAATCTTAATTTTTAGAAGTTAAAAACTTTTTTTAATCCTAAAACATATTTAATTGAAATCGAATAGTGCATTAATTCAGTGGTTCTTAACCTTTTTAAGCCGCGACCCAAATTTGAGAAATATGTTCATGTCGCGACCCAAAAAAAAGTCAAAATTGCTTTATTTTAGAGCGTATTTTTAAAAAATCTTAAAGTCTCTTGTTTATCTTTATTTAATAATAAAGATAAACAAAAGTACTTTTCAATCCAAGGAAAATTTAATTAATAATCTAGTGTTTTTAATAATTTTTACTGACCAAATTAAAATATATTTATAACTTCTTGAAAATAATTGACATTTTAACTTATTCCCCCCCCCCCAAAAAAAAAAAAAAGAAATATCAATACATATGTTAAGTCTTTTAAATTTTAAATGCAAGTCATACAGTTTTAATGAGAACCTTGTGCTTGAATACATTTTGAAAGATCTTCAAACCTCGGTTGAATGCTTGTCAAGGAGCACCTCATATATATTTCAGAATTTAACTTGTTCCGGTAATTGTTTTTGACTACACACAGAGCCGAAAGACCAGCCTCACACATATATGTTGTTGAAAAGGGCAATAATACTTTTAGGGCTTCTTTAACAATTATTGGCTTTTCGGTTTTTAATTTTAACCAGAAAGCACATAAAGATTGAGTGTTTTTGTAGAAATTGTATCAAAGTGCTTGGTCACTTTGTATTTCTATTAATTGCTCAAGTTGATTAATATTAACAAATTCCTCATGCAAATCACTTATATCAAAATCAAATGGCATTCGAACCCAATTATATTTGAAAACATCGTCTGCAGGGAAATATCGATCAAAGTCTGCTATTAGTTTTTCTAAATGATTAATAATTTTCTGTATTTCAAAATCTGTGATATCAATATTGTCTTCAACAAGTAAATTAAGAGCCGGGAATGAAGCAAGTTTTTTACTTCAACCTTATTTCCCCATAATTTAAGTTTAAGGAATAACTTGTATTAGGGAATAACTCTTCTAGGAGGTGTTGGTATTATTTGGTGTATTACTAACTTTTTTGGTTCGACTCGGCGTGACCCAAGAAATATGCTTCACAACCCAATTTTGGGTCGCGACCCATAGGTTAAGAACCGCTGCATTAATTTAAAGACACACAAAACTAAGTATTTGAAATAATTTTAAACTTTCTCTAAAAAATGATAAAGTAAAAATATTTCAAATTTTCACCATCTTCAGAGAGCAAGTGCTTTTTAGAAAAATCAATTCAATCTGCAAATTTGTGTCAAATTACTGTACAATAAAAAAAGATTTAGAGTTGTTTGGATATAAGATTTGCTTTTATATGCAATGAAACGTAATTTGATATAAAAATACTATTTGAATGAATTGATTTGAGTGACCACGAATCAATTTTTTGTTAACATTGGATGAATTATTAAGTACATAAAAATTGGAATAAAATACATGTGTTTAAAAAATTCTTAATCTGTTATCGAAATAATGTTCAATATAGTCAAGAAGTACGTTTTTCCTCTGTTTGTATCACTATCCCTTAAGACACTAATTACAAAAGCCTCATGATTCTTTCGATGAATTCCCATAAAGTAGCAAAAAAAGTTATTGTAAACATGTTTAAAAATTCTTTAAACATTCATTAATTTTGAGGCTGTGAAAGAATTCTGAATACTTAGGATGAGAAGATTCAGCGAATTTTAAAACTCAAATGTTGATTGACATGCTTGAGTGGAGAGGTACAAAACTGCCATTTTCATTTTCGATGGCGTAAACTGAAGGACTTTCAACCAAGTTAAGGAGAGCGGCCAGAGTGCAAAATATCAAAGGCGAATCTTATCGTTAAATGCGTAGTAAGGCTTTGTTGTAAAAGAAAGTCTAAAATTAGAATTTGTAAACTAAGAACAGAATATCATTTATCAGTGCGAGAACGTGATGATAAAATTGATTAGATTGAATTGCCTATATTTTTTTTCGCTTATAATTACAAACATCTGGTGTTTCAATACCGTAAGTTGAAGGATAGTTCTTTGAACTTTGCATCGGTGGAAAATAGATTGCGCAAAATGTTCTCAAATTATTTCATAATAAGTAAACGTAAAGCTCAAGATACAGTTTCCTGTTTAGAGTAGTAAGACCATTCAACAGCCATTTCTTATGTAACGTCTAGAAAAATGTTAAAAATTTTAATTCAAACAAAAGCATATATTTATAGGACTTTCAAATTATTCGAATATAATAATCTTAAGCATTACGTGCTTTACAAATGAGTCATGAATAATAGTTTAGAAATGACATTGAGCAGTTGATTTGAACCACAAGCTTCATCAAAAACAATCTCTCATGCCGGTCAACCCCAAAAATGACTTTGTAGAAGTAACAAGAGGCGTTGTGAAGTTTTTAATGCTTATAAAACTTCTCATGAAATTTATTCACGAAAGAAAATCCCAGTGGCTTTTAATTAACATTTTATATGACAGTTTAAGGTATTCTTTATTACTCATAAGTAACAGATATTTTTCCATTAAATAGAGAAATTTTATGTATATAGAACTATTCTCAAATCCATATCAAAATTTAAATACTTAATAAAAAGCATCTAAAATTTTATTATAAAGTAACTTCAATAATTAAAAAAATAAATTAAATACTAAAATATAACATATAAATCGAATTTAAATACATGATCAACATCTAGATTTCATATACTAAAAATTTGGTCGCCGTTTATAAACTAGAAGTAGCCATTTTGTATGAGAGTTGATTTAGGGTTGCTTCCTTTGACAATCAGTTTTCGTATCTATTTCATCTCCCGACTCAAAAGCACTATTGTACAGCTGAAGACCTGAAACTTCAGGAGAAAACACGAGTGACGAAACAGATAGCTTATTGGAAGAATTCCTATCTTCTTTATTGGAATATCTATCCAGCAGATTTGCCTTCACTTTTTGGAAGATATTACGTTTGTCATTATCACAATTATGTAAAACTATTTCTGGTATTGCTTTTGGAGTTTCAGCTTCAAATGGATAGTTGTCATATTCTATTAGAAAAATGATTGAAATAAGTTACATTAATAGAACTTTAAAATAAAATAAATATTTGAATAACAACAAGAAATACATTTACTTTCAATAGGTACGCAATTAGCCAGTATTGGTGTACTACTATTAAAAAGTCCTGAAAATTTTATATCACTGCCATTACTTCGTAAGCGCTAAAATAAAAGTTAAACATTTTAATTGATTTTATTGAGTTAAAGTATTAGATTTTTAATTATTAAATATTTTTAATATGAAAACCATAGTTTTGGTGTATAAAATAAAAAAACTATGTCCAAAAAATAAATTATAATTGAATTAACTTTATTTTTAGTTTAATAAAATTAAAATCCTTTTATCAAAATTCGGTTAGAGTATACTTTAGGGTGCCACTTTGATTCTCGCCAATTGTGATCGCGATTGATCGCCAAGCTAGGCAAAACAGACTCTTGTTCTGATTGGTTTAACTTCAGTAGAGGCTTTGATTAGTTTATCTGATTAGTTACCTGTTTACACTGTAACCAACACGAACAAGAATGGCGCTAAAAAATCACCAAGTTCGCCAAAGGGCACCCTAAACTATAGTTTTACCCAAAATTCTATCGCGGCAAGAATTTAGTTGCCTTCCAAAGGCAATAAGAGCAAACAAGGAGTTTAATCCCACATACAATGAAGTGGTGAAATGCTTGTTCCTGGACTAAGCATTATTTATTGTGTGGTCTTCGTGAATAAATTTTAAAATTATTCTTGTGTTGTACTTTTGTTATCGGATTTCAAATATAACAGATTTTGTTTTGTTTTGTTTTAAGAACAGTTACATATGAGTAAAAACCGAAAAACCTTATTTTTCAAGCCGAATTTTTTTGTTCAAAATAAAAATTTATTTACTTTAAGAAATAAAAATCGATAAGATTATAAATTTCTAGCCGATATATTAAGTAAAGTCATACTAAACCAGTCTTTTCTTCCAATGTTTTCTTCGTGTAACAATTTTGAAGTTCTGCTGGATTGTTTCCCAAATCATATACAGATTGGAGATTTTCAGTTTGTGGATTTCTTTCCTTCGTTTTTACGGAATCACATAATTTATACTTCTGGCTAAAAAAAAAAATTAAATACATGGAAATGTAAAATCTTAGTTTTGTTACCAAAATCATCGAATGCAATATAATCAAAATATTTTCTCGCATTGCAAAAAGTTACGGATGATCGATAAACACTATTCAAAATATTTTATAAATGTATATTAAAAATAAAATCAAACCCATTGAAAAAAAAAATTTGAAAACTGATGTTGTAAAAGAATGTGTTATCCCAAAATAATTGCTTTATTTCCATAAGATGTTACATTCTTCTGGGACAAAATTTATAATTTTAGAACGTTTCATTTGATAATAACCAAACCCAGATATCAGTCTTGTAAAAAGAGCTTACGCAAGACCTAAATCTAATTGATAATCATATATTTTAAAAATCACAATGTCAATCTCAAAAATAATGGATCTGAATAATTTTAATATTTTGGGGGAAATTTATTTTGATTTCCATTGTTTTGCAACTAAAAAATTAATTTTTGGTGGTGTAGGTTCTAAGGGACTATAAGCTTTTTAAATTAAAATATGATGCAAGAGTTTATGACAACTACAATAATGAAATGAGTAAATTCATAAGTTTTCGTTTTTTTTTTTTAATAAAACTGTCAACAATTTTATTATAAAATATTAAAACTATAACTATAAATATTCGTTTAATCATGTCATTAATTTCAGAGCCTTCTTCAGACAGTTTTTTTATTTGAAAATCCTCTCTAAAATTCTATTGAATGGTATGAAAATATACAGGTTATCTATTGTATATACTTAATACTGATGGGGAAAAAATTAGAGATTCCCCTGAGAAAGTAAATTTTTGAAAATCATAAAAATTGAGATATATTTTTAAGAATTTAATATAACAATATAATCACTTTTAGTATTTCGGAGAAATATTAGTATTTAAGAGAACCACTATATAAAACACTGAATTTGTTATTCCATTCAAGATGTAGCTATAACGATATATTCATTTCTCTGGAGTTATGGGTCTATTCTAAAAATGGGAGTAATTTTATTTCCTAACAGCTACATATGGATGCTCTAATTTCATTCCTAGAAATTAACTAGGTGTTCTGAAGATTTAAGTTATTTTATCTGCAAATCTCCGTTCTTTTAGTTCTAAAGTAAGAGGGAATCAGCATGCATGGTTACTTTTTATTACCTTATCATAACCATAATTTTTTATTAGTTTGATGTTGCACTCAAGGCTTTGAGGGCTAATTAGACCGGGACTAACAGTTTAATGTAGATTCTGAGCTACAAATTTCTAATCCCGAGATTAGATTCGAACCCTTGAATTGATCTGAAGGCCAGAGCGCAAACAAACCGGATACCAGTTCACAACCACAATTTTCGAATATTGTATAATCAAACTAACTTGTCACTATAGAATAGCTCCTGTTGTAAAGCATCACCATAATGGAAATTGTGCTGTACTTTGATCACATTTTGCAAAGGATTCTAATTGGAGAAGTTCCTATCACATTCAAAATAAATTCCTAATCATTACAAACTCTAGGTGGAAATCAAACTTACAATTTAAAAAGACAGACCTAAATATTTAGTGGGACTATTCTTCTTATGTACACTATGTTATGGACAGCCTATAACAGTTTGTAAAGCGTTTTAATATGCAACACGTAATTGTCTTGGAGAGTAATTTTCATAGATAAGAACAGTCGCAGCTGAAAGTGGATTCACGTTTAACAAGGGGAAAAACCTGAAAATTTTCAAGCACCACCCCAACAGACCTGCATTTAGAAACACAATATTTATATTCAATTGTTCAACAGTGGTGAAAATCAAATTCGGAACCTTATTCTCAGAAAAAATGTATTTTGACATGGCGTAGAGTACTGTCTAACGTCCTAAATAAGACAATTGCAAAGAGTTTTAATTTCAAGAAAGTAATATTTTTCTAGAATTTTTTTATTGAATATTGCGCCGTATTCACTCGCGGAAACGGTGGAAAACCGGAATATTACAAAGTATTCACCCCGAGAGATGCGCATACAAGAAATTCGAAAACTGAGTTTTAAGGACCAAACATTAAATATTGTTATCTAAATGTTAGATTAGATAAATATCAATAATTCAAAACCGCGCGTGACAGCTTATCTTACTTAGAAATTTTACTTAGATATACTTGGATTTACCTGAAATAAATTCAATTTCATGAGCTCTTTCTGTGATAGAGGATAAAAAATATATTTAAGATGTAACGAAATATTAATTTTTAATCAAGAATAAAATATATTTAGATTTCAAGAAATTCAAACTCGGGAATAGATAACTGGACATCTTTAAAAAATGTAACATGTCCATAAGAAAGTGAGCAACATAATATCACAGAATGAATGCCGTATTATTTATAAAACTTTAAATAAAATTCTATATTATGTTGGAAGAAAGTTAGACTAAATATGAAGATACATTGATTCAATAAAGAATTGTCATCGCGTTTATTTGACTAGATTGAAATAAGTGGTGAAATCAAAGTGTCGAGAGTAAGTCTACCAAGATTTGGTTTAGTCTGTCACCCAACGATCAGTTTTAGTACAACAGAATTAATTAGAATAGGATCTACTGTTTTATATAGATTCCAAACCAATAAAAACATCGAAACCCAAAGTGATATTCGAATCCACGAACCGTTAAAAACTAAATACAAAAAATTAACCGTTCAGTTTTCATCTCGTCAAAAGCAATCAAGGCGACTATTACTTGAATAATTGCATATTAGATTAATCAGGAATTTCAAAATTAGTTTGATTGTTTCTGAACGGTCATTTTTTGCAAACTACGACCAAGACATACAATTTCAAATCTGGTTTCCGTATAAGCAATTACATTTTTCAACACTGCACTACACACATCTAGGAAACTAAGATATGAATCGAGAAATTGATTGAAACAGGAAGACAACAGCAATCAATCATTACAGTGTACTCCTTTAAAAAGTATGTATTAACAAGTACAAGTGTAACAGTATGTATTATAATACACAAGTGTACACTTAGTCCTTACCACATCTATAAAGAATAAATATTCATCGCATTGTTTCTATACTTTGGCTCTTTCTATACCTGTTCATGGTAATGCTGTCACTACATGTCTTGGATCATGGTTGTTCAGTTTGTTATTCTGTTCACTTTTTGAATACTAGGATTAATTTGAAATTTTCAGTTTAAAGGGGACTCTAAATAACAAACACTTATACTAATGAGGAACTCGAAGTAGGAATCAAACGATGGACCGGATATTTATCAGAACATGTAAGCCACACCAAGTCGCAACTCTTACTGAGATACAGACACACGATTACTGAAAACTTCGAATATAAAATCTACCAGTTTACGATCAATACATAAAATCTTTAATGACTGTCTAAACATTGATGAAACATTCGAATGAATTGAAAATTATCCATTCAGTTTTTTCATTATATAAATATCAGAATATTGTATGATAATTTGCAATTATAATGTTCCAATAAAGAAGAGTTTAAAAACTTGAATGAGTATAAATAAAAGAATGAGTAAATTGTGTATAATATTACTTGTGTTGTAAGATTTAATAGTTGGCACATATTAAAAAAAATAACACTTTAAAATCTTACACTTACATATAGCGACATAATACTAGGAGACCAACAAAGATTATGCCGAAAAGTGTCAGAGAGACCAGCTTCAGTGGTACTACATTTTCGCTATCAATTCCAACGGCTGTAAGATACAAATGTTCATACAATTTTAATAACTCTAAAATTTGAAAAATATTTCATGACTTGTTCATTTTCTAGAACTGATTATTCAAAGTTATATACAAATTTAATGAAATGACTTATTAAACCTGCATATTTGTTAAATTTGTTTCCTTCAGAGATTACCACTTAAGACACTAAAATACCCTGATGAAATGTCGAACAGAATAGTCAAATACTTTCCTATCCACTAAACAAGTACACTTATAAAAATTGTAAATGATTATTTACGCATCCATTTTTTCCAATTTTTCTAGAAAATTTCCAGCATAATGTTGAACACAAACCAAAGAAAGATCATAGTAAAACCCAACCAAAGAAAGTCCAAAAATCGTAGGCCAATTTGTCTTGCATTGGGAAAATTTTTGAAAAAATTATATCAGATTTCAACCATATCTACATATTCTTCCTGCAAAACTATTTGTAATGAACATTCTAAACAGTTTAGGAGTCAGGAGTTTATTGAACAAGCTTTTCATCCTAAGCAGTCATCTAATTTTCACAGGAAGAGTATTTAAAAATTTGGCATGATGACCTCATAAACAAAATGAAATTAAACCTTGTGATATTTCTCATTCGTTAATACAATGAAAATTCGAAGTAAAATAATACTTTGAATTCGCTATAAAAAATAAATACATTTGTTCTAGAAACTATTGTACTTTGATCAATTTTATATTTAATTTACACCAGATTGTTCTTTTGAATGAAAAGAGCATAACTCTACAGTAGGACTTCATGCAGGTGACAACGTGATTGTTAATAAATCAAAATACTTCAATAATCCATACAGAAATCACACAATTACGGATAACATTGATGAATGGTACGAAAACTGGAAAGTAAACATCCCGATGTTGTAGATTCTACCAACAAAGATAAAGTCACCTTGGCCTCATTTTTGATGAAATTGACAATTATCAACAAAACTATCTTATTAAACAAATTAAACTATAATACTTATATTAATAGTACCAATAAAGCGAGTACAGACTTCATTGCTTTTTAGGAAAGATTTTCAAAGTTAGACAAGCTAAAAGCTCGCGCTATGCATCGCCACCACAAGCAATTATTTCCAAGACTGATATAAAAAGACAAAATACATGATAGAACATGGGAGATTTAGAAGAATAACAAACTATGATTTGCCTTTATTACTAGGCTTAAACATGAAATTAAAAACTTCATTAGAGGCTTAAAAATGAGACTATTTTATGGGTACATTGTTATACTCCTTAAAAGACATATAAAAAAGCAAAACATCTCTGCTAACTTTTCTCATCTACTAGAAAATTACAGGTAGTTATTCAACTTATGAAAACACCTTAGATTTCTTAAAACCCTTTATTAGTAGGGTGTATTACAACCTTCTAATAAAGGATTCTTTAGTATTAGCATGTTATACTGTTCGTATATTCGCCTACGAATTGATTCATACAAATGCTGAGTAGAGGTTAGTAAAATATTTTACAATTCTTAATGGAAATATTGTGAACATTCAGAGAGAGGTAGATTACAAATTGAACATTTTAAAATACACTTTAACAATTCTATTATATGGAGGTCGGGTAATTGTGCTACCAGATAGAAGTTTAATTTCATTATTGTGTTCATAAAACCATGATTGGACAAGTCCTGCTGTTGTGATAAGTGCATCATCATTGCTTCCTGGAGGAAAATTTCATTTCCTCCAGGAAGCAATTTGCATTATAGGATGGACCTGGTCAGCTAAGATTTCACTTCTTTTTTCAGTGATTTTTTCACGGTTGCTATTAAGCTAACAGAAAACTTCCATATCATGACAAATTCGCCTTCATGCTTGGCAGTTGGAAAGAGTTGGTTGGGTTTCGGGGAGCAAGGCCCAAAGAACAAGCTGCGCCACAGTTGTAAGGATACAATTGCAAACATAAGCTTGCACAAATGTCCTCTAAACGTGCACTAGTCCAGTTGTTAGGAAAACTGAAAAACGATTCGTCAGTCTATATTACTTTCTTTACTTTATCATTATACTAGAACTGTACATGTTTGTCCTTAACATCTGTGATAAGTTGCTTGACAATTGTTGCACTGCCGTAAACATTTTGTTTATGAAGCTGCACAAACTTAGCTTCAAATTGTATGTACACAAAAACTTCAAGTGCATTCAATTTTTTGTGCACATACAATTTAACATAAACTGATAATACTTAATATACCTGTTCATGATTTCGCGAAGTTGTTTAATGTATACATTAATGTATTAATTTCGAAATAAAATTTAAAGTTATTCTAAAATCTTTAGCTTTCAAATAATGCGTCGAGAACTTAATTTTAATAAATTGTTTTATCATAAGTAAAAATCTAATTGAAAATACTTTATTTTACCTTTATAAGCAATTGCTATGCCTTGCTCTCTTTCCCTTTCAGTGAATCTTAAATTGGAATAGAATCCTGTAAAGATTCTAATTTTTACAGTATTGTATGGAATACTCAGATTTTGCGCTTCACTTAGGTTGCAGAATCTTAACATGGTGACTGCTTTCTGCAAAAATGAGAACAGAGAAAATAAAACGAGATTTCTCTTATTAAAATATAGTTTCATAAAATCAATATTCCCTTAAGCTAAGTTTTCAAAGAAATTTTGGTATGATTGCTTATATACATACATATAACGATGTGGAGAATCCTTAACTTTACCAATTGTTTAACATGTTTAAACTTCACCATGATCAGTAGAAGAACCTAATACGAATGATTTTATTTAAAAAAAAGTTAAGTGACAATGGTGGGCCTTAAAGCTTGCAGACTATTTTCAGTTGAAGTCTACATCACAGTTCAATTACAAGAAAAATAATTGGTATATACAATTTTGATTATACATTGAGGAAATTATACTTTCATCAGGGAACTAAATAATAGATTGTGAAGTTTAGATTTCTTGATTAATAAAAAATTGAAATTTAAAAATAAAAAATACACAAATATACGCTAATAACATATACATATGTTATTGAAGAGATTTGCTATATTCATATACAATAAGTAAATTTCCAAACTCATTTATGTTTAGATTTCACTCTTCTGAGTCTAGATCTGAATCTATATTGCTAAGTGAATGAGCTGACGTGGATCTAATGGATCTTTGCACATTTAGATCTTTAATGCTCAGATGATTCAGTAGTTTGGCAAGTTTGAATCTTCTGAATTTTTCAATGATGCAGCATTTAATGTAAGTCTCATCAGTTTGTGTGAAACTTCTCTTAATGGGATAGTGTTTTGACATTGGAAACCGTTCCAGGTAATGAAGGGATGTTCTTACCTGCCCGCAGACGAAGTAGTGACCTAACATTACCAAACCTATGAAAGTAATAAGGAAAAGGACCGTGGTTAGTTATTAGATAAGTTAGAAAGGGATTTGCACAGCTTTTATCTGTAGATACTTTTGGGAAGAGATTATGAGTGAATCGCCCTGAGTTATGATTATCCCAGAATTGTTGCCACTGTTTATGAAGTTTTCCTTTGAGGATTTTGATCAAATGGGATTTCGGTAAGGGGTGTTCTGTCACTGGCAGGTTTTGATTAGGAGCTTCTTTTGCGCGTTGTTTGCTTGCCAATTCATTACCTACTTGAGCTTAAGACAATGCTAGTTGCAAAACTGAAGATTTTGAGTATAAAAAGTTTTGGATGACTACTATATGATTGTTTATATAAGAAATTTTGTGTTTATTCATCACAAAAATTTTGATTAGGAAAAATATAGCAGTGTATTAGAATAAAAGTTATGAAGTTCGTGGGTTTTCATTAAACCTTAGTATGATTGAAAGTGGGAAATAATGAAATAGCATTTCACGACAAACTTGAGCTATAAGTCCTTTTTACATATTCAGAGGTAGGTTCCAAGAGACCAGATATGTATTAAGGGGGGAAAAACTTATTTCAAACAGCTTCTCAATGCGTCAATGAAAAAGCAGCTGTCATGATTCTAAAATATTAGATTTGTTGTTTAAGCCTACTAGGAACTTTAAAGCCTTGATTGGATAATTTTAACATTTAATAAGCATTTTTATGAAGGGTGATCACTGACCGTTTTCATTTGATTTTACTGGCGAAAGGTCCTAAAATAGGATAAGTTGTGCCATAAAAATTAAGTAATCTTTGATAAAATTAAGTGATTGAGAAAATCATTCGACAATATTTAATTGAGAAAGTTTAGTTTATGAATGTTAGATGAATGACTCAGAAGGAAAAAAAAAAAAGAAGACAGTAAAGCAAATTTATGAAATCCAGATGAATAAAACAACTAAATGTTAAAAATTCCAATATTTTTAAATATATAAAGATTTGAGGGAATTTCGCCCAGAAAAAATTCCAAATTAATGTTTCCTGAATTAAACCACTTCATCCCATGTCCATTAAGAGTAATTGCCTATCAAAACCTCAGTTTTTTTTACTAACCACAATGGCTACATTCTGAAGGGGGATTCTAGGAAGCTGAAATACTCAAGATTCAGGCCTATTAAGTCTCGTTACTTAAACATCACATTTATCAAGTTTTACTTTCCATGATGATTTGGTTAATGCCCTAGAACTTACTTTGGTTTCTTTATTATATTTTTCCTGCTAGCGACAGTAATACGAATTATTGACAGCAGATTTTACGTCAGCATAAATAATTTGCGGAGTTAGGATTTCTGAAACTGATTTTGTAGGCTTGTCCATCAATCCATTTTATTAATGACACGAGAAGGAATTCTGGAAGATAAAATCTAGTCTCTTCTTAAAGATAAATGTCTATGAATATATTCAATTTATTTAATAAAGGAATTATCAGTAGTTGATTTTAACAAAAATATTTAAAATCTGCAGAAAATGGATTTTTGAATTTCATCTATGAATTTGAATTTCATCTATGAATTATCTATGAATTTGAATGCTAAATAAACGACTCACTTTAGAAGAGAATACAGAAGTAAACGAATGGAATTTATAGTTGTGTCTTCCTTATTAAAAAGCATATCCATCTCCCATGATTCAGAGATTTCGAATCATCTGTAAAAACCGGCTCATATGATTGGTAAAATTGTCGATGTTGATAAAAAGTAATTTTAAAAAATCGAGTTATCGAAATTTGACTTATAAAATTCCCAAAAGGGTTTATGTGAGATCTTTTCATGGGGATGATCAAAAAAAGGTATTTGTAGACCTCTATATCACCAAAAGCATTTAGAAATTTTTTGCATTCGTATTTCAAAACGAAGATTGATTTGTGGAGTTTTATCGCGCAAAGTCCGATTACGGACAACCTGCTTCAATCTTTGAATTCAGTATACTTTTACTCGATTCAAAAAAAGGAATACATAGACACAAGCTTTGAAAAAGTGATTAATGCTATATAATAATTCCTCACGTAACCAATGTTCGTCATTGGATAAAATCCAAACGTAAAACAATTTTTCTTCTGCATGTTAATGATTTCAAAGCATTTTCACGTTGACTGGAAATAGGAAGTTTCCAGAAGGCTGCAAATCACAACCTTAAAAACACTGATAATGAATATAATTTAGGAGTTACAAATAAGAGGGTCGAGCAGAGCTATTTACCAACTTCCGTAATCTATTATAGCTCAGATTATGCTTAAGTAAACATGAAGCAAAGATAAACGGCCTGCTTTACAAGATATATATTTATATCTCAAAATATTAAAGATCAAAGTCATCTTCACAAGTTTGGTTTATATGTCACTTAACGGTCATATTTGCTCCCGATGGCTAATTAGACCGGGACCTTCGGTTTAAAATGGATTCTAAAACGCTACGAATACCACTTCTCAAAGAGAAACTCTAAAAAAAAACTATTGAACAGAAAACTATTCGGCTATCAGTTAGGCACCTTTCTACAAACTGACAATGTGCGGTATGAAAAATCAAACGTTTATCAAATGTTATACCGAGAAATTTATATTTAATTTGAAAGCGGATAGGAGTACCCTTCAGAAACAATTCTGGGTCACGAAGGTCTTTTGATCCAACTGTATGTACAACAATCTTTTTTTGTGCAGAAACTAAAAACACTTGACCACTCGACATTAATAGCTACCTGAACTTATTTCAAAATAAAATTCGCAAATCAATATAAATATTACTTAAGCATTTTTTGGGATTACTGATAAAATGGGATTGATAGCTAAAATAAAAAGCGGTATACTTCAAACATATCTCTGAGGAATACTTTGACATATCTCTGAGCATTGGAATAAGTGCGATTCCCCTCCGTACTCCGAAGTCTTTCCTTTAAAAATCATTGCATAAAAACTTCCCCTAAAACCAAGATCACGGAAACTTTTCAAGATATCACATAGCTAGGTTCAGGAATAAGCCTTCCAGATATCTAATAAAATCGATGATAATATGAGAAGTTTTTGTATAAAGAAAAAAACGATACTACATGAAAAGTGTTAAGAATGATTATCAACATATAGAGTAAATAAATTGGTTTCTACGACAAAAGACATATCCCATAAGATCTTTATAAACTTATTATCACGCTAAATGGCACTGCCTATAGCAGAGCTCTACTAGAGATTGCTGCCATTGGTTTTAGGCATTTCACAATAGCACTTGCAATGTTAACTGACGCCTATACTTTGGGAGTCACTTCCGGACACAGTGATCACCCTTAATGTGGCGAGTCCTCTTGATCCTTAACAGATTAACCACGAGTGTAGTAGACAGCAGCCGATTGATACATTGGGGACCACAGTGTACCACCTATCCAAAGGTTTGCCACGTAAAGCCAACTTCATAGAATTTGAATTGCCGATGAGAAGTAAAAAGTAACAGCTACAGGTACTCCTGGACCGCATCCTTGATTGCTTTCGAGTGGTGGAATGGATAAGGAAAAGACTAAAAGAGGAAAAATAGAAATATAAATCAATGTAGAAAGATTATACCACGAGATTGGGTTACACTCACTTTAAGATGAGTCCCCATGTGGGATACTGCCTGTTTAAAATAGATTCCAAGCCACGAATATCATCTGTGCTCTCAGAGATACGTTCTCAAAAATTAAACACACGAACTGTTTAACTAAAGCCCAGAAAGGAACCTGTTAATTATCAGCTCATCTGACTACTTTAGAGGATAGGACAGAGTATACAACTGTTTATTACAAAGCCACATAAGATAGAATTCTGTAATTTGAATCCTGCTGATTCCCTTAATCTTTTTTAAAAATATTACTAATATTGCATTCTTAACAGAACAAGTCTTAAACTAGAATAACCACCTGTTTCATTGCATGTTCTTACACTACGCTTTTAAGGTAATTCATCTTCGGTGTGTTCTTCATGCAACTTCCTCAATTATTCATTCAATCGATTTTTGTAGCTGGGAGAGCATTGTCCCGAAATTCTTTTGGTAATTAACTTGCCCCTTATTCCTCCCTGGTACGGGTATAATTTCAGTTTCTGCTCTCGAGACTAAACAGTTAACACTCAATTTTTCAGATTGATTAAATTACCTGTTAAGGGAGAATTTTATATGTATAAAAAGTAAAAAGCAAGCCTATTATATAGACTGTTTCCCTATTAGGAATATAAAAACCTACCCTACATTTGATTGGATAAACGCCTTGCAATAATTTTAATTGTAAAGTGACTCTAGCTAAATAAAATTATAAAGCAAGCTTACACGTGCGTTAAAATTAACTTTACTTCACTATTTGTTTCATTACCAGATTTATTGTGTTAATATAGTTTGCTCATATTGGAGAAAGTTTAGGTTGAAAAAATAGGAAAATATAAAAATCTGCTTTAAATTTGATTGGTTGGTCATTTTGAAATCTTTTGCCCATAAATGCTCTTTTAATATGATCTAAGCTTTAAATTAGATACCGAATCATTAAAAAATCTTTTTCGGATAGACAATCGAAGGCAAGAGTTGTTGAATTAAAGGTAAGAATATTGACCACTCAATTGCCAGCTTGATCCAACTTTGATTCATTTGTAACGATGTAGTCGTTTTTTGAAGAATTCATGCAAGATTTGCAGTTTAAAGCACTAGTAAATTGACTTTAGCACCTTTAAATTTCGTTTTTTATATATTTTACCACTCAGACTACTAATGTCGGAACTAAGAAAAATGCACAAGATTAAACAAAACTGATCTCATAAAATTGAAAATGTACTTATATTTAAATATTTCTAAGCATTTCTTATACATATTCCTCCTACCTAGAAGTGTTATTTCCAATGACTAAATGAATATTTATCATCTTTAATCATTTTATAGTTTCCTGAAAGACTTACATGATAGAGCTTACCTGAATGCCATACATTATTTCAACATATGGCTCGTGCAATTCACATGAATTTTTTGTAAGGACTTCATTTTGCTCCCCAAATGGACTGATGATCAACAGAATTGTTTGTCTTCTTGGCATTATTATATTCCATTCACAAGTAATGTCGTACAAATAAGCAAAAGGAAAACCAGGACTTTTAACCGTTCCATCAAGGCCTTTGACAGTGTTTTGGCAACCTGTGGAAATTCAAACTTGTAACTGTATGTTTCTGAAAATATGTTACTGATTGTTGGATTCAAAAAAACTATTGAATAATTTTCGTTGAAAATATTTTTAAACATGGTTTTTATTTTATTACTAACTAAAAAAAAAGGCTTTTACCTCCATTGATTTTACTGTATAAATATACGTAAGTAAACTCTAATCGTTTAATAATTAATTAAAAAGAACATAGAAGTAAATGGGGAAAAAATCATAACAAAATTAGAACTTAAATCTCGAGATACTTAAATCAATTAAAAAATTGTTTTAACTGATTTTAAGCACTGCAAATTTTAAACCTTTTCACAGCTTAAAATGCAAAAAAACTGTCTTCGATAATATTATAAATAATTAAATGTGGTATATTTTTGAATAAATTCCTGTTTCAATGTAACAGATTAGGGTAACAATACAAGACAAGAAAAGGATTTTTACAATAATTATGTTTAATAAAATTAAATTTCTTAGTCTAAAAAATGTGATCCTAATAGAACATTTGCTTATTTCAGATAGGTGTGTTATTCCATAAAAGAACCATGACTGGAAAAATCATTATTCTTTTATGCCACACATGTCAATTGTGAGCAAAATGTATATTTGCATCTGCATTTGATGTTATTCAACTTATTTATGATTTAAAATGTTAATTTGCTTCAATGTTCAGCAAAAATATCCTACTTAGTTATAAAACAGTAATAAATACAAGTGCTTTCTATCTAATTTAAGTGGTACTTTTCCATACCAGAAATACATCTTAAACATATTCCTCTTTTTAGTCATTGACGATGCCGTGATTTTAATGATATTTAAGAGAAAATCAGAAATACCTAGTTTTATGGACTAATTACACAACATAGTTTTGAATGACTTCAATAGTTTATTTACTATGTCATAAGTATTCAATATTTTATTTTCTAAAAACACATTTGGGCAACACTTCTGATCTACATTTTGATTTTTCAACTTCATTTTAAAAATATCATTCTTTATCTACAACTAAAGATCTTAGAGATCCACAAAAAATTCCTTAATTTATTTTACCCTTAATTTATTTTACTTAGGTATGAAATTCTTCTCTAACACATCTAAACATTCTCACAATCGATAGAATAGA
This sequence comes from Latrodectus geometricus, assembly GCA_026290005.1. Classification (NCBI taxonomy): domain Eukaryota; kingdom Metazoa; phylum Arthropoda; class Arachnida; order Araneae; family Theridiidae; genus Latrodectus; species Latrodectus geometricus. The sequence continues at coordinate 43,731 of JAPDSC010128068.1, forward strand.
AGTTATATACCTAATCGATAGATACTTAAATTAAAATTTTAGACCAGTTTTCAATATTGATTATTTATGAACAGACTTACCACCACATGTTATTTCGGTGACAAACTGACAACTTGTTGTGCTTATTTCACTCCAATTGCAATGGGAAACTGCCTGCTCTTGTCCCGTGCAGTTGAAATTGTGTGCTCTCAAACCTACAGAACGCTTTTCCTTCTGATATTCCAGGTGACTTTTCTCATTCATGGCAACAAATGTCATGAAACCCATTTGCCTGCAAGCAACGTGAACGAAAAAATAGGTTTGGCGGTATTCTTCGTAATCTCGAGGAAAACAAAGATATGTAGTATCTGTTATGTGTGGTATGATAATTTCAATGAGTCCTGTGTTGTTGGTGTGCACTTTTGAAAATTCTTGATTGTTCTCCAAATTATCCTTTAGCAGATTTTGCAAGCGGACGTCAACTAGAAATGAAGCAAATCAGAAAACATTACTAATAAATAAAAGGCTAAATTCTTAAAAAGTGTTTTAATCAGAAATTTTAGCGAAAAATAAAAACTAAGCAATTATGAAGTGAATTTTAAATAACTGATCCTGCGGCTTGAGTGGCTACCAGGCGCGTCGGCAGGTGGTGGATAGCCGAACATCCTGTAGTGATGACAGGATAACCTCTGAATAACAAATAGGAGGTCGCGAACCAACTCCAGTAACCCAGGTGTTATGCGATCCGTGCCTTGGGTGAACGGCACTGCGGTTATAGCGTCTTAACGGAGCCTCTAGTGCGACTGGCTAACCTCTAGAGTATTTTGCCTTACCCAGCATCTCAGGCAATACTAGGTGGACCTTTTCTGTTCCTGAGCTTTTCTTTTGAGTTAAGTTTTTGTCTTCATCAGGCATAAATTAACTCATATTATTGCTTCTGCAGGTAAAAAAACCCGAAGTAGGCAATTCTGTTGAAGAAATGGATACTAAGAGAAAACCAACTGAAGGGCAAGAAATGGACACTTTTTCACAAGATTCACAACTCTAGGTAATCCATATCCTAAAGAGTTACACCTAAACTCCATTGAGGGCCTATCAGACTTTATAAACAAAGTAGATGGAACTAGGAAAAAATTGGGCTTGGAGCATGGTACAAAATGCAACAATGCAGAGGTGCCACACATCTGACAAGTTCAAGAGAAGAAGAAATAACTGATATTAATGTTTATTATAAATATTAATATTTTTTGTCAAAATTAAAAGTTTTTATAAAATTTCAAAAATTACATTCGTTTAAACTGTAATAAAAGCAGAATTTATTACACGTATATGAAATGATTCTTTAGGAATAAATTTTTCAGAATTATGTGCGTTTTGAAATTTAACAAGACATAAATTAAACTACACATTTAAGCTGCTAATGCAAATTGATTTTATCATTTGTTAATTAAATGAATTCAGGGTTTCGCCATCAATACAAAACTTTCGAATATTAATAAGCTTACATATTTTGAAAATGATGCAGATATTATTCAGAAACTTCAAATTTATGGGACGAATTTGAGTAGTCAGCCTCTTTTGTTTTAAACAGAAATGTTTACTTAAATAAGAATTAATATTTTATTGTAATTTAAACTTTTAAAAAAGAATAAAATTGACTAATTTTTCATACTAACAATACCACTTCGAATAATTGTTTATCTGCTCATTTCTATCTATTAAAGAGCTCCTTGTAGAATAAACTGTTGACAAAATTTAAACTTACGATTTTATTTAATACTGTATCGTCTAATCTCAAAAATAAAATTTTAAAATTCTTAAAAATCAGATAAAGAGTTTGATATTTACTATAAACTAAACAAACTATTTAAAGATTTGAATCATTGAAAAGGCCCATCGAGCATTCATTAAAACAAATTAGAGCAGTTCATTTATAAAACACCCTTTACCTTCAAATAAAAATTTACATGTGCTAGTTCACTAAAATTAAAAAATTTTAGTGAAAAAGCCAAATGAAAATTTGATATTCATCGACATTAAAAAGACTCAGAACTGATTTTCAACATCTATCCTTAACTGTTAAAAATGGAGTAATAATTCTACAAGTTATTAAATAAGTAAATCTTGATTGCTTACTTGCCGTTCTTGAGCAGTTATTCGGATGTAGAAAACTTCTTGAAGTTTCACGACTCACCTAGAAAGAGTAGTTTAACATTTGAAAACTCGCTTATAATAAGAGATCAACTTATATTTTGGTTTTTATCACATTTTGTGCAAAATTTCTTAAAATAATTTCAAACATTTTTTATAAACTCAAAATTTTCGACTTTGAAAACCAAACATTGAAATATTTTTTGATGAAGAAATGAGTTTTCGATGCTTTTAAGAAACTTTTTAGCTACATTACAAAGTGAAAATGATCAAATAGTTTGGCTTTTGCAACTTAACACTCATTTTTGCACACTATAATTAGATTGTGGACGAATTCCCAAGATGAGAAATGAACCCATGAACTGAAAAATCATAGTGCTAGACATTCGCTGTCATCATGGAAGAAAATTATGGAAATTGCTTTTCTGTTTGTTTATTCCTTAAATTTGTCCCCTCATAAGGATTTTTTAAATGCCTTGTGTATTTTTGAGCATAAAATGTAAAAAAATTTTTAAACTTAAATTCAGAATATCTCAAGAATAATTTAAATATCATAATGTGATATTTAGTTTTTACCCAAGTATGAAAGTAATTATATAACAAAACTAAAACACATTTTTTATTTAAAAAATATTTAGCTATAAAAGAACTTTTCAGCCAAATTGCATAAACAACGTGTTTTAAGTAGGTTAAGAAAAATTTATTATTTACTTTATTTTATAATTGCATTTGGATATTTTTGACATAAAACAGAATAAGTTGAAAGCATCATACGCTTATCAAATATCACTAGTTAAAATCCAAATGATTTTTTATCCGATTCTTTTACTTACCTGAAATAGTTATATAAAAATAAGTAATATTTTATTGTTTTAATTTAATGAAATTAAGTATCTGTACTGAGCACAAATTAATTAAAAAAAAAAGATAAATTATATAAAAAAATTCATGCAATTATTCTTTAAATCTTTTACCACTTATTTGTATGAAGAATTACATTTGAAAAAAAAAAAAAAATCCTTGTTTGAAAGTTTCAAATATGATAAAATACAATTTTTTTTTTTAGCAGCACGAAATATTTGATTTATTTTTTAAGAAATAAATTCAATAATATTAAAAAAAATAAAATCACTATCTTAAACAGCCCGAAAATGAAAAGCAAAATTTCTTACATTAGTTCTTGTCTTGCGTTTTCCAATAGAGCTCTGTAATAAATAGATTAATATGGCCAAAATAAATAATGTTCTGTTCATTCTTCAGTTGAGAAAATGGCACAGAAATATATCTATATTTTATCTCAAGTCTCAATAAAATTT
>JAPDSC010128079.1:0-12873 GCA_026290005.1 Latrodectus geometricus
CTATGCATATATTCCAATAAACGCCACCAAAACAATATGTAACTTATTAACAATGAATCATAAGTTGATAAAACCGGAAATTTATCATCTCTGCTTTACTCTAATGCGAAACTTCTATACTTATTTTAACAAAAATGCTTGCAGAATTCTATAACTTACTTGTAACAAGTTTTACATAAAAGTTATTCGAAAACTAGAATTTAGATTCAAAGTTCATAAAGCGATAAACTTTCACCTGAGTCGTAAAATTCCTCCATTCACTTATTGAAACTTTAAACGCGGATACTTAAACTTCATATACTTACGTAACCCCAACCTTTGCCAAAACATTCCAGAATAACGAAACTGAAAATGACTTCCACTTTTATCATTGCCATCAATTGGATAAAATTCAAAATCACCATCTTTTATTGTGCTAAGAGATTTATCATTAAATTTTACAATAAATCAAATCGAGAATTTAATATTATTTTTATAAGTTTAACGATTTGGTAGAACCTTAATGTAATAGTTAAATAAATCACGTAAGCATAAACCAGAAATTGAAAAAAAAGATAAACCGGTCCTTCATCAATAGAAGAAATAACATATTTTAATATTTATCAGTACGGCAGTAATGTATTACTAATAAATAGTGAATTTTATATTCTGTATATTTTACAAAAATATTATTAAGTAAAATTAAAGGGTTTCCATTTACGAAAATCAATTTTTTATCTATAACTGATTGACATCATGAATCTGGAAAAAAAATTTACAGATAACTAATTTAAGAAAGAATATGAAAAATATATATAATTTCAAATCAACCTTAAGATAAAAAATCTCTACCATTTTTTATAAAACAGAAACTTCTTTGTAATAGTTTACATTTCTAAATCCACCAATTAAATATTTGGTGACTTAATAATTTTTTGTCCAAATTTTAAGTGGCAACCATAGTATTTGAGATATTGTAATACACACTTATTATATAGAACTATAATTCATACTGTAAATCTGATACTTTATACATTCAACTTCTATTTAAATTTTATTTGAATACTTTACTCCGCTAATTCAACGTATTACATATTTACTGTAAATATTAGTTTCAGAAAATCATGCTTTTAATATCAAAAAACTGTAGTATAAAGTTTCAGAATGAAAAATTTGCAAAATGCAAGTGAATGTTAATACACTTATTTATAATATCAGTTTAACATCATCATTTTTTTATGTAAAATATTTTTTATTTAAAAAAAATTCTTTTTATTTAACAAATACTACAATTATCGTAATGTAAAGATTTATAGGTAAAATAATCTTTAATTCTAATTAATTAATTCACGCTCCTTATATAATTCTTTGATGATATGTTTTTAGACATTGACCTATTGGGAGATTTTTAAGAAAAGTATGCTCTTTTTGTAAAGATGAGATCCAAATCAAGCTTACAAAAAAAAAATATTCTATGACAATTATAATATTCCGCAGTTTATTTCTCATATGTTTTTCATAATTTGCTAACAATGTTAAATGCATTACGATTAGGGTTAAATTAAGCTGTTATTTTTTATTTTATTTTTTGGTGGCAACAGTTTGCTTGTAAATGTTTTACTACGTGAGAAGAGCACTTCAGTCACAGACAGCAAAGTCCAAAAACAATCCTATCACATCGTCCTTGGACTATTTAATTGCATAGATTCTGTCCGATTTAATATTCACTGAGTTGAAAGTTTCCATTTCGCAGTGACAAGAAATTAATGCAAGTGATAATATTTATTCTAGATTAATTTAGAATTTTCAAAGCGGGACGTAATGCATGTGATAATATTTTTCTGTTTAAGCAATACGTTATTTGTTCAATAAGGAAATAATTTTTCATCTTGAATTCATTTAATTTTAGTAAAAAGATTCTTTTTTGGTCCAAAATAGTTGCTGTAAATGATAATTATATTTGATCAAATTAATTATGATTTATATGCTGAAGCGTAACTTACACTTTTCTTTAAAATATTCCAGACATTTATGATGTCTGAGCAACATCATTAAGACCATTTATAATACACATTAAGTTTTCGAGTTATATATCATTTTAAATAAAATCCAACTTTGAAATGAATATTGAAACACTTGATACTTATCCGACACTATTTTCTACAACTTTAGTTTCTCTTAAAATAAAATTTTTTATACTTGTTGTAACTTTTATTTCTTATCACCTGATTTGGAGAATATTTAAGCTTTAATGAATTAATTTCATATTTATATTATTCTCGACGCAATTGAAAATATTTTCAATATTTTATTCTATTAGAATTATCTCAGATGCATTTACATGCAAATATAATAAGTATAATATAGTGAAATAATTTACAGAATTTATTTAATTTTTATGAAACAATTACATTGTTATACATTGCACATGGCTTAAAATAATTATAAGAAATATCAATTGAATAACTATTTATATTAATTTATTTTAAGAATTAATCTAAGTAAAACTATTTAAACAACGCTGTTTCAAAGATTTCATTTAAAGAGTTTAATTTCTTCTCTATTTTTAACAATGAGAATTTATAACGACATAAATGAACAAAAATATATAATTTGGATAAAATTTTACTTAACCCACATTCAATATTCTAATTAAAATTCTGCTAGCAGTTCCTGGATAGGCATATGTCTTGTTTAATATTTCACCAAAATGACCCTGAAAGGGAAATGTATAAATAAAATGCAATGTCACTATTTGATAAAGTTGGCACTGTTGGCGCCAAGTTATTTTACACTCAAAACTCGACGATTTTTAAAATTAGCCTAAATGATGAATCCCAAACGTGTGAAAGATAAAACATTCAAATTAACTTTTGCCACGTTTTAATCTAGAGCGTTTTGAATAGTACACAAAACAAGTCTATTTTTTATTAAATGTAGCAATACCTTCTGTTATATAAGACTCTAAATTACTTCTAAAGCTACTAAGTCACAAAAAAAAGAAGATAAAAAAACCCGTTCTTACATTTAAGCATTGCAAGCTGCCTGTTTATTTATATTCGTGAGTGAAATATAAATTTAATCTTAAAACTTAATTGCTCGTATGGATAAACTGGAATTTATTTTAAGAGTTTTGCTTTTTACTATAATGATAAGTTCAAAAATAATTTTAAAAGTGAGAATTACGTATGGTTGAGAAAATTATATTTTTATATATGTATCTGCTGTTTTGAACAATGTATTTGCGTTCATGTAAAGTTTTATTTATTTCATGTGTCAGAATCATCAAAACACATGAAATTAGATATCACAAAATACATAATTATCATTAAAATTTACCTAAAATTTTGGCTTAAGTAATATATGCATATGAATTGAATAAGTTTCGCTTAAGTAATAAATGCATATGAATTTTTATATTTTTAATGGAATACAGCAACATTTGAATATTTAGAAAGTTCACGAAAGTATTCGATTTTATAATTTTCATTAAAATAAAATACAATTAATAGTAATGATATTTAAATTATTTAATATATTTTGCGTGCCCATACTTTAGCGTTAAAATGAACTACAGAAAAAAATTTTCGAATTATAATTTTTCTAAGAACTTTTTTTCAGATCAGAGTGGTTCTACAGATCTTATTTGCAAATAACACTGTTAATTGAGTTATATATTTAATAATGTATTTAAAGTAAATTTATTAATATTTTATAAACTCTTCTGATTTGAATGACAATTATATTCAATCAAACAAATTTTTGGACTGACTTATAAGTGTTTTCCTTATTTTCGAAAATTTATAAATTTTTATTCAAATGAATTAGTATCTGTAATTTCATGCTCTAAAAATCACAGGTATGTTTATAATTTTTATAAATAGGAATATGTATCATAGAATAATATATTACACAATGTATTAAGATAAGTGAGTGTGACAAAAAGCACAGTAAGATCACTAATAAATTCTAATTCAAATAATAACGTATATGAAACTCACGCTTAAAAGAGATCGATGTAATATAATACAGTAAAAAAGAAATTATTTGATAAAACAAAGAAAGTAACCTAAAACGTAGAAAATAACTTAAAAAATATTGTTTATTTGATAAAATTATGGATATTTTAATCGCATAAAATTTATGAATGAAATGAGGGCTATAGCATTAAATTACTTTGTTATGCATAAAGATATTCAATTGCTGTCCAATTGTGTTGCTTATACTTTTTATGTGTATTTGATTTTAACATTATCATATGTAAATTAAAGATACTCTCGAAGAAGATATCCAAGAAATTCTTAAATTTAGTGATTATCTAAGAATATAGACATAGTTTTTAGGCATCATTGCTGAATGGTCTCTAAAATAAGTTACCATATTGTTTCAATAAAGGTTTCAATTCCATGAAATACCTTCTATTCGCTTGATTTTCAATAACTTTGAAATCATGGCTTGTTCTGTGAAACTTAGAATTATTGCTGCTTCTAGGAATAACGTTACTACAGCGAATAAAATATACTTAGCTGTGGAGAAAACTGCAAGAAAAACCTCAACTTCCTTATCTGATCAACTCAAAACACATCTTTAACTAGAAGTTAAATTTCTTGAAGCTGATAAGAAACTTTAATCAAAGTTTCAAAAATGTTTTTCGAGCAAATGCAACTTTGCTATGTTTTATATTTTTTAGGCAATCAACCAACAATGATTAAACTTTCCAAGGAATTCCAACCAACAATGATTCAATTTTTCAAGGAATTTCAACAAACAGTGATTCAAAGAATGATACAAGAATAAACGACTCTGAGCAGAATACTTTACGGGAAAATCTTTTCTGTAAGATTTTAACCATATTTGACACAATCATGCTTTTTAATTGTAATCAAAGAAAATTGAATCTTAAATAATGTAATTATATTGAATAAAATTATATCAATTCAAAATTATTTATATTTTTGAAAAATATTTCAGGTATACCTAAAAAAATTTCGAATCATAACAAATTGTATTGAAAAATTTTGTATAAACAGAAAAGTAGGACATATCAATAATTCTTCCTATGAGAATTCGGGAATTAAATATCTTGCTGTTAATTTGATTTAAAATTACAGTTTATCTCTCCTCATATTTGAGATTGTTTTTAATATTTATGTACGAAAAATTAATTTCTTGAAAAAACAGTTCACTGTCGTATGTATAACACCTCTTAAGGAATCTTAGTTATTATAATGAATAGATCTAGTTCTGTGTATTGCATTTAGTTTTAACTAGATTTAATTTAAGAATCATCCGTAATAGAACAAAACTTCTAAGTCGGTTCTTCTCTTCTCCCGTGATAGATTTTAAAAACAAAAAATATTATATGACGAATGAATGGCAACAGTATTTCAAAATAGGAGTTTCATTAATGAAAGAAGAAGCAATTCACATCTTTGTAATTACTATTCTCGAATGAGAACATTTGTCTAGGATTAGTCGTAAGGTCTAAACTATGAAAATGTTACTTCTAGACACCAAACTAAAATTTAATTTCAGATCAAATCTTTCCCAGAAATTATTTACACTCTATGATCAGTGTCGATCGCTGTTTCTCATTCAGAAGTTCATGTTGAACATGTGGGAAAGATTGAAGGAATGCTAAAAACAGCTGTATTAATATAGATAGGTTATATGTTACCATCTTTCTGTTTTAATAGAAATGATGCATAAATGCTTTAAGAATTCCAAATGAAAAAGATGAATATTATAACGTAAGACATTTTAAAATTAATTTATTTATAAAGATAAGCTTTGATATACGATGCCAAAGGATATCGAAAATTTTTATAATGAATATTTTTAGTAATGAATTTACAGTTGTTGTTGTTCTTCTTCAGTGGCTTGACAGCCCAGGATGGGCCCTTGCCTTCCGCAGTATCGAATTCCAGGATCTCCTATCCGTGGCCCGAGACACCCAGTTCTCAGTTTTTAAAGTTTTCAAGTCCTTTTCAACGCAGTTGAGACATCTGAGTTTAGGCCTCCCTCTTTTCCTGGTGCCGAATGGTCTGGCCGAGAAGATCTTTTTTGTTGCACGGCTTCCGTCCATCTTGCACAAGTGGCCTACCCATTTTATTCTCTGAATCGTTATGTAGTTGACTATATCTGGTTCTTCAAGTAACTTGTAAAGTTCAGAGTTAGTTCTTTTTCTCTAGATGTCGTTACATTTTATACCACCAAAAATGCTTCTCAAGATTTTTCTTTCAAAAAAAAAAATAATAAATAAATAAATAAGGTATCTTTAACTTTTTCTGTCATTGCCCTTTATAGTTGTTACAATTATCTTACTATTTCCACCATTTCATAATATTTGTGTTGGTATTGTTGCACATCCCCAAAATTAGTGAAGCTAAATCCAATCCCTGGAACTGTGCACCTTGAAGAAGTCCAAAACTAAAAGTGGATTGTCAGTAAGGACCAGCCTGGAGAGGCCCAAACAAGCAAGAATGTGTTCAGGAAAAGCCTCCTCCATAAAACACTTGGTGCAATCTTCATATTGCTTAAATGCCCCAAAGAGCTTCTTAGTTTTAAGGTGTCCACTGAGAAAGCTAATTTGATCTTGTCTACTGCATACAAGAGTTAGAGAATCCCTTAGGCGAATGCTCTTGTACCAGTGATGAACTGGAGGGGCGAGTCCTATGGTTTTAAATTGGTTCTTAGCTCTGAAGGAAATTTCCAAGTAGGTAAGAGAAGCAGCGGGCTCAATGACATTACTAGCATGCTGATACCTTGGCAAGGCATCAGCAATCTCATTACTCTCGATGTCAACATGAGAGGGAATCCACTGAAGATGGATCTGATGGTACGGGGAATGGTATTTTGAGTATTAACTCCTACACCATCCCTCACTCTATGCCAGTTTGCCAAGTGTTGGATTGCGCTGCTATTATCTGTCAAGGCCCAGGTGTCACAATTATGGGTGACTGGTTTGAGCATTTCTCCTCCCTCATTGATAGTGAAGAGCTAGCTACGAAAAACAGAACAGAAATTGGGATTCCGCCTCTTCATTTTTATTACGTGGTCCTGAGATTTGATATAGATACTACTACCTGTACAGTGTTTATTATTTTTGCTGCCATATGTATACATCTGAATAGCGTCCCTAGGGATACCATTAATTTTCTAAAGTGTTAAATTGTTTAATATAAACTGGAAGAACATTCTGTTTGGTTATTTGTTTACTGGAATAGGTAGATTGATATGGATAAATACTCCATCAGGTTCCTCAAAAAGATCTAAACACTGTGTCAGATGTTGCTGTTCCCCAGCATCGGAGATAATATTATTAGCATGTATACATAGTATTTTTAAAAGCTGGTTAAGGTGGTTGGTTAAAGTCTTGTTGATCACTGGATTTACCACACATAATAACATACATCATTAAATGCCCAAGTGTTTTGAATTGATTGCCCATGTTATATTCAGCAAATACAAATTTTATAAGAGTTGTTTCGCAAGTCATGGATTCATACAAACTCACAAATTGAAATATCATTTTTAATCAATTTTTTATGTAAAGAACACATTTGTCAACAATAACATGATATTTGAAATGAATTTAAACTAATATTTCTCCATTGTTTCAAAATAAATAAAACTTTTCAAAATAAATAAATTCGTTAAAAATAAATAATATAAAACTTATACTATTTATTTTGAATTTATTTGTTTATTTCTACCAAATTGTAGATATATAGGAAACTCTGCATTCAATATAAGCTATTTTTGTATATAAGATACAGATAAGCACCTAATTTGGTTTTTAAGTAAAATTTAAAAATTGGATTAACTGGGTACCTAAAATTTGGTCAAAAAGTGACGGTAATCAATTGTGACCAATAGTTCACCTTTTATTATGAACATTGCGATAATGTAGTCAAAAAACGGGGTTCCTAAAGCAATAAAATATAGTTCAAAATTAAGTAAAGAATCTTCCAATCTGTTTTGAAATACGCGACAATAAATTCAAATTAATAATAATTACATACAATAGATATTGAATTTTGTATTTTTGCAAATTGTGATAAATTATGTATAATATATAAGATGATTGGCAGATTTTTTTGTTTACAATATTTTGTATATATTCAGTAATGATGGGAATAATCGAATCATTCACAATATCTGTTCAATAATTTATGTTCAATGGCTTTTGTTTCGGGGAAAATATTCTGAAAAAAAAGCGTTAGCAAAAAAATACCAGCAAACAAAAATAATACATTAATAACTATTCGTTGAAATTCAAGGAGAAATAATGTTCTAACGATGGATTCAAATTACATTTATAACAGTTAAACTTTCAATGTCAGACGAGTTATTTAGATTTAATTGTGATTAATGTAAAAAAAATGGCGTCATTAGTTTCTTGATAATTTAGAAAGCTTCAGAAAAATTAATTTATTATTTTCATGTTTATTCTTGTTATACATTGTAATATTTTGTCAGTAAATCTATTGAAGATTTAACTATTTATCGATTTGCTCTTTTTAAATAATTAATGAAAATCAAGTTAAATCAATAGTTTAATTTAAAATCGGAGAATGTCTTTACTTAACCAAAAATAATTATCTAGTTTCTAAACATGCAAAATTAACGTTAAAAAAATTACATCAAAAAGGTTACTTTATACGGTATTAGGAAATAAAAAGGTAATTATGCAGCTATTTTTAATTCCGGTTGTGTAGTATTAATTGTTGTTTTCTTCTATGATGAAATCATTTAACAATAGTAAATCCTATTATAATTTTATAATATATTTTTTATCATTGATGCTCGTGTAGAAAAATTATGTCTGTCAGTGAAATATTCTAATTAATATACTTATATGTTATTATAAACCAAAACTTAAATAAATTTTTTATTTTTATTTTTATTTTGAAACAATCTTTTTTACACTATTTCGCGAGTTCATTGTAACAATGAGTGGCTATCATTCCTTCTTTTTTGGCAACATTATTTTATTTATTGTCACCGACGATCTTGCAACTAAGTATTACAATAACATAAGCTACATTCCGTTGAAACCTGTTATGAAATTGCAAGTCTAGTTGACAAGACCTTGAAATTAGACCGTTACTAAATTTCACGTTCAATTTGACCCGAGAAATGTCACCACATATCGATTAAATGCTTCGTTTTTCTTTGCCTCCTAACAAAATATTTTACAAATGATGCCAAATCATTGATGTTAAGTGTTCTTCAAATCTCAGGTGAATGTGCTTTTTCTGAACTTAGTGGGAAAACCCGAAAAGAAAAATATTTTCGTTGTCTTTTTTTCTCTCTCTTTCTTTTTATGTTTGTTTTTTCGCTAGCATTCGAAAAGTTTCGTTTACTTAATTTAACAGTAGAAAAAATTTTAAAAAGTACACATAATAATTTTTATAAAACGCATTTTAAAACTTATGGGTGCGTTTTTGTAATCCTTGTTTCAATTTTCCATTGTTCTGAAAAAAATAAGCGTAATTCCAAAATAAACTTAAAAGTACTCCTATTCAATAAATCAGAGAAAAAAATAAGAAATATAACTTGAAAATATTTTATTTTAAGAATTGTATACAATGAAAAAATTTAATTTAAAGAAAAAATTCGAATGTTATAGTTTTTGTAATAAATTAGTCAAAACAAACAAAAGTTAGAACAAACCTAAAGTCATGTGCTTTAGAAAAACTAGGCATCTGAAAAATAAGTGGAATTTCGTAGTTGAGGCTGTGTGTGGAATAAATTCTCCTGCTCAGAAAAGCAAAAAGAAAAATTAATTTTTACTGGGAATTTCAATTAGAACATTTTATTCTTATAAATTGTATGCAATAAAAAATCTTTTAAAATAAGATAATACTATTCTACAGTTTTGTTATGGATTACACACCACAAGAATTTTCTGCTGTATGGAATGTTCCAGCTATGCGAACTAAGCCCTGGTAAAAAACTAAAAATTAGAAATACTAACTAGAATTTTGTAGAGCTAGAATTTTGCGGAATTTATACTAGAACGTGTTTTATTCGAATTTTTCGAATTTAAATTAGAACTTTAAATTGCCTACAATGAAAAACGTTATTCTAGATAAAAATTTCTAATTCATAGCTTTTGTAATAAATTACAAAAAAAGGTATGAACAAAGCTGGAATTCTATGCGTTGATAAAACTAAAAGGAGAATATAGTTTGCTAATTAATTTAAACTAGAACACTCATTTTTCTGAATTATATGAAGTGAAAAATTCATTCAAAATAAAATAATAAAACTATTTTATAGTTTATGTAATAAATCATATATCACAACACCAAACAAGGTAGGAATTTTCTGCCTTGGAAAATTTAGGTACATAACTCTACTCTTAATTAGGTATATATCACATCTTAAAGTGTAGAATAAAATATAATTGATAGGATTCACCGCGCACGCGTTAATCGTGTCATTCCATCTCCTCTGATAGAATGTGGCATAAATAGTTTACTTGAAAAACACATAAACTGTAACCGCGTTTGCGGCATTTTAATAATACGCTTAACTAATTTAAACCAATTATGGCGAAAAATGGCAACGGTTTTGATTTTTACAAAATATTAGGACAAAAGTAAATGGCAAAAATTTAATTACTTATAAAATTATTTAAAAATTGTAAATATTGACTAGTAATGTCATAAATTAAAAAAACGCAAATTATTTTACTGTTTTTTTACGTTTTATGCTTGAAATGCATTTTTGATCACTGTATCATTCTATTTTATAAAATACCAAAAATTCACCGCATTGATTCTAGAGGAAAGGTAAATTCTAAGTATTATAATCACGTCTCTTGCTGAGTTTGTGTTGTGGTTTACGTCGTAAATTGCATGGCTATTTGCTCCACTTGACCATAAATGTCTTTAAGGAAATAGGGTGTGGGTTGAAAAGAATGATAGCGGTAAAAGAACATCAAAAAGCTCTTTATATTCCCGCCTGCAGATAGGTAATCTTCTAATGATGAGGTAATTAATTTTCAATTCCATACTTAAGTTGTAAGTACTTATTTCTTACCAAGAATAAATAAATAATGACTAAAATAAAAAAAATATGCTTAAACTTATACTGGTTTTAAAAAATCAACAGAATAGAAGACACAAAATTTGCTTTGTCAGAATAGTATTATATAAATGAAACACTATTTTAAAAAACAACAAGAAATTAAAAATGAGAAATGGAATGCCTTGCCCTTACTTTTTTTTACAAAATAATTTTGCTAATATGATAACAATTAATTTACAGTTTTATTTAAAAAATAATACTTTTCGAAGTTAGAAGTATAAATGAAAAATTTGCTGGGATCTACTAACTTTAATTGTAACGATCTGCAGATAGCTAGTGGCTGACATGGTTATTAATTGTATATCTTAATGATAATTAATGTTCTATTTTATAATTTCGCGCTAAATCGCTGAAATATCTATAGGGGAACAATTAGAACAATGTTGAAGAGCATATCTTTAGAAAAAACTTTAAATGGTTAAGGAAAAAATTTTATTAAAATTTAAACGAAAAAATATATTTATTTTATAAAAAGGTAATCTCAAAAATTTACTTGAGACTAATGCCTTCACTGGTGCTCATCAAACTGTTGCCAACATCCTACATATAGTATAATATAAGTGAAAAATGTTTCTCAATAATTTGAGGAAAATAAGTAATATATATTAAAATCTTAAGCAAATTTTAGCATTTTGACAACCCTAAAAAGGGTACTATTAGTAAAATTGTGTGATTTTTTTTTGAAATTGTTTTTAATGTCTATTTCATTAAAGAGAGAATCTAATACAAAATCAACTCAATTTGCTTGGTACTATTTTTACCAATTTCACGAAACGAATTCGAAAGTTCCAAATACAAGAAATTCATGGCTTAAAAAAATTTTAGAATTCGTACTTAGATTCAATGAAATTTAATGTTATATTTGGTATTTTATTGAATATTAATACTATTACCTAAAAGGATTGAGCAATTAATCTTTTGTCTAAAAATTCCTAGATATTTTTTTTTTCTAAAAAAAATTTTTTTAATTTTTTTTCTATACCTGATTTATTTTGTTGAAAGTCTCTGTGTGTTTGAAAAACCGCTATAGAATATTCAGAAGCATTTTGCATAGCTCTTCGATGAAATCTGCAAATGGTTGTGAATATTTTGACGAATTAGAATCCAGCTCGTTTTTCTTTCCTATTTCGTGTATCGGATTGTGAAATCAATATATCTATATAGACATAGTAAATATATAGTACTCTACTATTTCACAATATTTTCCTTCTTTAATTTATATCACAGTATTATGTATAAATTTAATAATTAATGATAGCTAAAAAAGACACTCCTATGAAACAATAGTTTTATGCCTTTGATTTTAGGTATTTTAGTATTAATACATTATTTTGCAATTAGTTAACCCAATCGATTTTCAACATTTCACTTCGTAATGTTTGATAAACGAATACCAGATTATCTGCTGAAGTAATTAAGTTATATGCTGTTTTGTTTTCTCACAAAAAAAAATTAATATAAAAACTTACTAACCAAAATTATTTATTTCTTCAATCATCTTAATAATCAGAGCATTTCAGACATGAATAAAATGAAATTTTCAATATTTATGAACTTATTATTCTTGATTAACTACAATTAAATCTCTAATTAATTGCTTAATGAATCTCTGTTTAATACTACAGTAACTAATTACTAAATTACTATGATATATAATAAATGAAACAAGTTCAGGCGAATGTTTTGAACTATTAGGTTAAAACATTTATATAGACTTGTATTGTTTTGTAACATATCAAATTAATAGTACATGAAATTTTAGCATATTAGATTAATATCCACAATATTAAGGTA
>JAPDSC010128080.1:0-42994 GCA_026290005.1 Latrodectus geometricus
AAAAAAAATTCTATAATTTAGCACCATTTTTTACTAGTTGCTGGAATTTTATACAAAAACCAAAATAAGTAGCTCACATTAATAATCGGAAAACTTGTTTTTGCTACTTCAAATACTGAGATGTAGTTTTAAATGGAAAATTTTCTTACATAATCAGATCTAATCAACAGACTTTTAGAATTCAACTGTAAAAAAAATTACTGAAATTAGTCTATACTTGAAAGTAGAATAAATCAAATGGAAGTATATTCCGTAAAAATTTATGTAATATAATTTTATGACCAAAATGATTCAATATTCAAAACCTATTTTCATTTTGAATAACACAAAATTTAAAAAAAAAAAAAAAATCCACAGGAACCATTACTGTACAACAAATGACATTTCCCATTCGATCAATTCTCATAAAAAAAAATGTCAAATTTAAAAGACGAAAGCAAATTTGCGTCACACACAATAACGGGAGCGCACGCACACAAACTCGCCACTCGAGTTCCCCCATCACTATTGATTAAATCATACTGATCTTTCAAGTGTGACGTCAGGAAGCAGCACACGTCATCTAAGTCATGTGAAAAAAAAAATGGGGAAAAAATCCATTGTATCACTCTTTAACCAACTGCTATTGTCAAAATCACGAAGTCTTTCTTCGTCAAGAGGGACGACCGCCGTAGTCGACACACGTTCGCTATCTCATCAAATCACAAAAGGGACTCCTACTTGAAACGAGCTAGGCCAATCATTTTCTGAAACGATGAGATAAAGATTAATCATTATTACCTCACGAAGTCGGTGATTAAAGGATTAATTAAATGTAACCTTGATCCCAGAGTATTTATCTTGATATTGTAATGCATAATAACAGATAAAATTAATCCAGCTTATGACGAGCCTTTAATTTTTTTTTTTGGAATTGTAAACAAAAGATCGAATACTGATAAGAATGCATCAAATGTAGTAATATGTATAATTCAAGTACGCGCACTATTAACAGAAAAAATAATCGTGCAATTATTTCTTTTAAGCTTCCACAACATGCCATGTTTTTCACTTTTTCCCCACTATAATACTTTCTTTCTTGTTTTATATTCCTGTGCAAGCAGTTATAATATCACAGCTATAAAGGGTTAGAAAATATAAATGTAAGGGTTAGGTTAATTTATTGGTATTTTTATTTGAATGTTCTAAAGTTATACAAAAGCTACATACATAATGTTTATCTAATTGATTATGACATAAAAAAAATTCCTGCCAAATTAAATCCCTCCTGAATCATTGTTTTCAGCTTTCAAAGCTACTATAAAGTATAATGCAATGAATTAATTAGTTTGAAAAAGTCCGAATATGCAAAAAGTTGAATTAATATAATTATAAACTATTTTGTTTTCATTATCAAAAGAATAAATTTAAAAAATGTAATGAAAATTTATATATAAAAGAAGAATTATGAAATCATGTCTAGTAAATTTTTTAATATGAATGAATCACAGAGCAGTTTGTTTAGTCTGTTCATTAATGATCAGTTATTGGTAATTATAATTATGAGTTTTTTAAACTGATGGTTTTTGAATTATTTTTTTTTATGAAAAATCATTAATTAAGAGAATTTTTCCACTTTTATTAAAAATATTTATTATTTAAATTATTTAAAAAAATTTTATTTTTTATTTTTGGATTTGAACGCATAACATAAATTAGATAAAATAGCTATTTTATTTTTTATTTTAGGATTTGAACGCATAACATAAATTAGATAAAATAGCTATTTTATTTTTAATATTGAAAGAGTAAAAAAGATATAATTTCAAATCTAAGTATATTCATTTCAGAATGGATTACAATAACTAGGATTACTTCCTGTTATATTTCAAATTTATATAACTTTAGTTGGATATAAACACAAATAAAAATATCTATCCAATTATTTACATTTCAAAAACTGCTTATTACCAAAATAAGCCATTATTTTAATTCTCCGAGACACATTACCTTATGTAATGTATACGTCAGTATTAAATGCCTGTTATAAAAAAGAAATAAAATAATAATGACAATAATTAAAATCTATGAGATAGTTGTGTTTAACAATTCCATGGACACGGGTAAAAAAGTCATTGTTTTAAGGAGGAGAAAAGTAGGTCGAAAAACAAAGTAAAATATAATAAAAATAATATTTCCTATTTCGTCAAAATATTTCGCAGATTGTAAATCTTAAAATAAAATAAAAATAATAAAACATTCTCTTGCTAAAAAAATTTCTGAAGAAGTTTTCACACCAAATTCAACTCTAGTAGTTCTGGGAAATTCCTGATATCTCCACCCCACCCCAGTCAGAACATGAATCCTTTGATCCCGACTCTTTTGATATTATTTTTTTTAGAAAAAAGAAGCATAAACTGTAGATAACGCAGAGGAAAGCCTTTGCACACATTAAAAGCCATAAATCATCGGGAATAATGATAAGGGCTGATACTAAACAGGGACTGACGGGCACTTAGTCATGCCTTATAGCGAAGCCGGCTAGCGTTGGGATGCCTATGTTCGATTTAGTGAGGCGCAACTATGTTGTTATCGGGAGGTGGGAGTGCTAAAATGATTAGTTCCTCCCAGAGTAGCCAAGTGTGGGAAAAGTGTTATTAATAATGAAGTTATTTTTTTTTGTTTTGTTATTTTTGAGGAATTTTTATTACTCACGGTTTTACATGGCAATTTAGATGATTACCAAATGTGCAGGGGAGATTGCCTTAAATTACCGTTGGAAGGGGAAAGAAAGGGGTTAAAACAATTTCATTGTTTCACGCCATCATGAGGTCTTAATGCGCATGATGTCTGTGTTGCTTCAAGTATTTTAATTTTCATGGTACTTACAAATGAAGTACTGCTTTTGTACTATTAAATTGCAAGATCATTAAAAAGAAATATATATCTTCGAAAAAGGGAGAGCTGTACTTAAAAAAAAAATAATTTTTATTCCTTCAAGGACAATGGAATAATTTAACTTATTCTTGTTCTGCTAGACTGGGAATTTTATTAATATGGGCAGATTCAAAAGGAAGCTTTGAATTTCGGTCAACTTGTTTTTTGTACTTATATTTGAGATATTGAGAGTAATTCATTCAATTTGTTGAGCAGCCAAACTTTGACATTTATTCAACCAATCAGCGAAAGCCGCTTTATGAGGATTTAAGAAGGTTAAACATTCATATTGACTTATACGTTTCATCGCTGAGATGATATAAAACAGAGGAATCTAGTTCAAGTTTCCAACATTTTGATTGGAACTTAAAAAACGTTTGACATTAGTGGTGTTTATTATCTAAAACTTTCTAATTATTATATTCGTATGTTTCTTAAACTTAAATTCCATTTATATGACATTTCAAACCCATCTGACTAAAAGTTTAGAAAGATAAATTTAATAGGAAAAGAAAAGCTATGTTATGAAAATAAATATTTAAAGGTAGTATTCCTATAAAAATTTATACCAATTTTTTTTATATAAAACAAAGAATAAGTACTAAAATAAAAAGAGTAATAGAATTATTAATCTAGTGAGCTAGTATAATTTATAATTTACCTTTTCGATAGTTGCACATTCAGAAAGTTAATGTGGATGTGAAATTAAATGGTGCTTTAAGCAGATTATAGTTCAACAAGTTCAATTTGGCTGAGTTCACACAATATGAACAAAATAGGCTTTAATTCGAAATTTTATAATTTGATATATTGATAAATTATTGAGGAAATGGTAAAATTCAACTACAATTGTCTCAGGTTAATATGTCACATTAAATAGAGACTTAGATATTATGAACAATTCTGAAGTAATTTATGGGGAAATGACTAACTCATTTGGATGCCTTGATAATAAAAGTGCATTATACAACAAGAATATATTTTGAAAAAGCCTCTTCCCCAGAATCAATTAACTAATGTATTTTACAACCACGAAAAGGAATCAATCAAACAGGATTATCTTATAAACCGGAGTCAGACAGCCGTTGCGACATCAAATTTAACAATCGACGGTTAAAACGTTTCAATTATGCTGCACACTCCAAACACGAGAGCGGCATAAAGTGAAAATTAAAAGAGCTGACCATAAAATGTTATCTCTCGCTCTTCGTCTTAAAAGGTTAATTAAGAAATAAAAAACGGAAGGAGAGGATATATAACGCTATTGTGCCAGTGAAATTTAACTCTCGAGCTCTGATCTTAACTTTTCCATAAAACGAGTCACCTGACATCGGGAGGAATAAAATCTCTCGGTTACGACTTGGAAGAAGATTGAGAACTACTGAAAACACATGTTAAGATGCACCTCGTAAAAACTGCGATAGGACGCCAAGCATGAGAGGTCTTTTACGAAACAGAAAGACTGGAACAAGAGAGCAACATTTTATTGGTTGTTAACACTTTTTTCCGGCACTGACAGGATGTAGTGATGCAATAAAAGAATTCTCTTTATACAAAGGTGTTCGAAAACGTTCGAATCCTGGCACACGAATTATCGTGATAAAAGTGGATAGATTTAATCAGTAATCACGTACACAAGACTTTTTTTTTTTTATAGTTCATTGTTAAAAAAATGTTTATAATTAAATATAAATTCTAGATGTAAATCCTAACTGATTTATTTTTTGATTGTATTGAAGTGTGATCACTTATATTGACTAAATAAGTATGAAGAAGAATTTTTAACAAAACTAGTTATTAATGAAACGAAAAATATCGAAAGTTGTGAAAAGCACAAATACAGGAAAACGCCTTTAAGAGGAATGTCACTGCAAGTTAAAAATTTAGAGAAATTTGAGAAAGCATATAAAATAACTACTTCATTTTTTTTAAAGTACCGTAAATTTAATAATTTAGAAAAGCAATAGATAACAACTATTACATTTTCAAAAATTAAATACAACATAGATTAAACTTCTATATTAGCGGTAAATTTAAGTAGCTTTTATATTTTATTTTTAATCCCGCAATCCGAAAAAAATCTTTGAATATTTGACCTTGATAATCAAGTTCATAAATTCATCTATTATATATGTGCCACATATTGTTGTCATTCAAGGTTTATATATTGTTTTTTTTTTCTCTTTATAGCCGTAGGAAGAAAATTCTCTTATAATTTTCCTGTCCTAAGGGAAAAAAGAAATATAACACATCCGCTAAGTAATTGTTTTGTAATGAAAAAACAAAAGGATTAAAAAAATGCATCATATTTTTATTCATTCAATATTTTTTTATAAACACTAATAATTTGATAAATGCAAGCGTAATTTTTTATATGAATCATTCTCTAATTTATTTTCATTCGTTGAGCGTTATCAGTTCGCGCTCTCGATATCTACTAATTTCCTGAAATACTTTTAGTTTTTAGCAGCTATTTTGTTAGATCTTCAGTCTAAATAAATAGCTCCTATACAGGCTATTTTTAAGTATTTTAACATCTATTATATATTGTGTTATGGGAAAACTTTCACAGATAGTGGGTTGTTTTAACGTATCGCAATGGATAAAACTTAGAAAACTCTCGAGCACTCAACACGATGCACGAAAAGCTAAAGAGACAAAAAGCAAAAGCGCAACATCCATATGTTGTTTTACTTTTAGCTGCTATCGAGTCAACGGCCTTTCATTTTATAGATCGTGGTTTATCATTATGCCATTATAAAACTCGATTCCATTTTATATAGTTTTTAAATACATATAATAAAAAAATATAAATAAAGGGATTATTGACAGTGATTTTTGTTTATTTTACAAAACTTTAAAGTGGTCATGAATATGTAGATTGTCAAGATAAAATTGCAATATATTAATATATCAATATTTAAAGGGTAACAAATATAAGAGGAATTGATTAAAAAAGTGATTTCACATTATAAATTCAAAATTTATAAATAAAACATCTCAAACAAATAATTGCTTAGAAAATAGTCAAGAAAGACAATAGTTAAAAAAATCAGACAATCTCATGATAGAAACACATTATTTCACTAATTTAAGGATTTTTTCTATAATCAAATACCTACGCATCCAAGAAATGATTTTTACATAGGACTCATGAAGTCCATGTCGTCTAAAGGGATAAAAATACATGAGTTCTCTTACAAAATGTTAAGAGGATATTATTAGTAGTAATAAACCAAAAGAATTTCATTTGCATAATATTCAAATAGAACTTTGAATTGCAAAACTGGATTTTATAACTATAAATTAATTTTGATAATTTATTAACTACATATTCTTTAATATAATTCTGAGCCTTTAAAGTTTATAAATTAATTTGCTCACACATATAGGTAGTAGCCAAATGCAAAATATTATATAGATTTTGTGTTTTCCTTACAGGAAAATTAAAAACTCGATTGTATATTCAATATTGTTATGTTTAAAATTTAGTAAAAAAGCTCATGATATATCATTGTTAGCAAATAAATTCTTTCACACTGCTTTTTTTTATTTAATTAGAAAATTTCTTACTGATTTCTAGTAGTTACAAAAAAGATACACAGTGAAATTAAACTATGCATTTTAACGAAATGTGCAATATACACAAATTAAAACATTACATTATTTTGACTTTTTAGCAAGTAAAAAAATTTATTATATATCTCACATTAAATTTCAACACAAAATAGCGACTTAAAATATTATGACTATTACCATGACAATTAATAATTTATTTATCAAGATAGTTATAATAAAATGGATTTATACAACTTGATAACAAAAAAAAAAAAAAAAGTAAAATGTATTCAAAGATAGGCAAAATCTGATACACTTTCTCAAAGTCCTAGGGGCGCAGCTTGTCCAATTTTGGACCTTGCGCCATAAAACCCAACCCAACAACAACAACCCAACAACAAAGTCCTAGGCTACCTCTGTAATCAAGCTCATTGCTTAACTCAATAACCGTTAACCTGTCTGCGCAATCTCCGAATTTATTTCAACAGTACATTTGCAACAGGACATTTTTACACTCTGAGAAAGCGCTTTCAAGGTTTGTATAAACACGGGGTTCTTTCTGCACCAGGGGCTCTATGAGTAAGCCTCGGTTCACTTCATTATTTTTAGTTCAAGAAGTTGTCAGCAGTTTCAGTAATTTATGCCCCATTTTCAACGTTGGTAACCAAGAAAAAAATAGTAGCGTAACAGCACGTTTATCACATGATGTAACACTTTATAAAAATCAATTGCTAGGCCTAAATCTACTCCCACGATACCATAAAAAACCAAGTCCACCGAGAGAAAAGACGTTAAGAATTCCTTTTCATATTGTCTTACTCAAATATACTACATACAGAAAATATCAACGGTAGATTAAAAGATGAGAGAATAAACTACAAGTTCAAACTAAAAATTATGAAAGAGTTTTGCTTTTTTTTTTTTTTTTTTTTTTTTGGCTCTGCAGATAAAAATATTCTTATGATTGGTTCTAAAATAGAAAATGATCTCAAATACAGATAAGATGGTAATGATTTTCCAGCCAAAAATAGATACATAAATATTAGGTTGGGGAAAAAGTTATCTATTATTTTTTCGGTAGACGTCTGTAGTGATCGCTATCTCGTGAGGTATCTATCAAACAATTTCAAATTTATGCTCATTGGAAAGGTGACATTTGACACTAAAATATTCTCTTGAATATTTTTGTTGGATTAATTCAATTATGAGTACAAGGTTTTAAAAATAGAAGACAACAAACAGAAAATTCGATACATTTTAGTTTTTTTTTTATGATGGCAAAAATGCTAACCAGGTGGCTAAAATTGTGAAAGGTGTTTATCGTCCTATATATGACTGTAACAACCAGCTACGCACAATTTTGGTTTCGTCGATTCCGTTTGGGTATTTGGATGCTAAAAATGCACCTTTCATGGATACACCATCGTCGAGAATGTCTATAAAATATCAAAAATTATCAAACTTGACAGCATGTCAGCAGTTGTAGCTTCGCACAAGACCTAAAAATCTAGATGAAAACTGTTTTAAACCTTTTTACAAAGCGAATCTGAAAGAAGTTACAAAAAGTTCACGTAAAAATAATGGATTTCTTTTTCCCCAAACTAATATATGGAGGGACCTTGGACAGCGCCAATGAGGCTAACGATAAAATCAAGCCAACCAAATGCCTGGTAATTTATAATATAATCAAGGTACTTGGTTGTCACATGATCCAATACTTTCTTCTCCACACTATACCAAATAAAGGAATAATGGTACAGGAAGCTTGTTCAATTGTGAAAGTAAGATATAAATTTATTTTAACAACACACTTCCTTCACCCACAAATGACTTTTATTTACTATTTTTTATTATTTATCAAAAAATAGTAAATAACTTTTATTTACTATTTTTTGTATCTCTTGCCGAATCATTGTATTTTTGTATAGTTCCATTAGGAAAAGGAAATTGCGGAATACTTATTTGTGGGCGAAGGAAGTGTGTTGTTAAGATAAATTTATATCTTACTTTTAGTTAATAAATTTTATTTAAATAACTTTTATTTTCTACAATTTTATTCGGAGAAGTCCAGTTTGAAATAAGCGCACATGTAAAAGATTAAAAGAATAATTGTCTATATTTTTTAAATTTACACATATATAAATTTTTCAAACCAATAAATACTTAAAACGATTTTCTCAGTAGTGTAGCTTTAATGTGAAATAGCTGATTAATTAAAAATTCAAAACAAAATAACCTTTATTTAAAATAAACAACTATTGAAAGTTTATTAAACAAATTATAATATTCACAAGCAAAATAATGATGTGCTTCTAAAAAAGAAACTGAGAAGTTTTGTTGTCCAAAAACAGAGATAAATATCTAAGAGCTATAAATTGAGAAAGGAAATGTTATTTGTAATGAAATCGCCAAACCCCATTCAGAATACGAAAGTATATTTTACTTATTTCAGTCATAAAACATAAGAATAATCTCTCAATAGATTGTAAAATCTAGTTTTCTTGATTTACAGATAAAAACAACAAATTAAATTATACAGTTGAAATCAATATAATTTTCCATAACTGCACTTACATTAGAGAAAAGTATCATTAATCGTAATTCAATGAAACATCATCAAAATAACTTATTTTATTCCAATTCAAAAATTTTCAGGTTAATAAGCTATTATTAGAAAAAAGAAACGCTCGAGAAAACATTTTGATCAATGCCAGCGTCAGAACAAAATATTAAACGATAACCACTCCCTTGACGTTAAATAATAATATTAGATTTTCGATTAAGATCAATTCAAGGAAACCACCATCTTGGAAATTGAATTTCTTGAGCATGGAGTTCTTACAAGAAAAGAAAGTGCAGGTTCTTCGAAAAAATTGAATCACAATAAAACCAGAATGAATGGAAATAAAATCGCCGTGTGGGGTTAAAGAGTTGCATTTATAATTTCAAACCTATATATCCCAGAAATTCAGTCTGAAAGGTTCATGGAATTTTCATTACGCTTATACAGAAGATAGGGGCACTGATGGCAAACTTTAGAAAAAAAACGAATTTTAGTAATCTATATCATTATCCATAGATACCAAACACAGAAGTTCCAAACTTAACTCCACCCTTTAATTTACAGACACTGTTATTTGTAATCGAGACAACTGACTTTGTGGGAGACGATAAACTGATTCAAGAAAAAAACAAGTTTTCTAGCAAATTGAAAAAGCTTATGCAAGTTACCGATAGAAATGAAATTCTAGTCGAATTGAGGGCATTGAAGAAATTACGTCCTTTGTGAAGCAAGTATATATTAGTTAATCAATTTGAAACGTAGAAAACTGTGCAGGATATTTTTTCGTAGTAAAGAATGCAATGACTACGAAGTTAATTTTAAAACATAATGTATGTTAAATGGATTTTTCAAAAGCATTTGCATAGTGACTTTTTTTTTTTTTTTATGAAATTTGGAAGGTAAATATTTTCAAAGTAAATTCTCCATTTTAGTTAATAAGAACATTCATCTTATATAAGAAACAATTTTAATGGGAAAGGAAAATTTTTGTAGGAAAAAGAGAAAAACAAGTTTTAAAAAACACATTTTAACATAATGTTACTTGGCATTTTTGATATGTTAAAATAAATCAAGTTCATTTTAGCAATTATTTTCCACAATGATGATAACTAACGATAAGAGTGATTAACATTCTATTGCTTCAAATAAGAATTCGCTAAAAATTTAGCGCAATGCAACTATAGGTTAAATTTAGAATAATGCTAAAAATAGGAATATTACATTTATTTTTATCAGCCATTGGTTTGTTAATGCTTCCAAGAAAAAAATTTGTTTTCTCAAATCAGTTAAAATATGTTTTTTTTATTATAATATATAATTAAAAAACTTAAAGAAAAAGTTCATTTCTAAATTTTATAACTTTTAACATTTTAGACGTTTTTTAATTGTTTATAACTTTTCTGATATTTTAATAAGAAACTACAATCAAAATTAGAAAAATTAATTAAAAAATCTAAATTTCAATAATAAATTTATTTTGTAAGCAATTAAACTGAACTTATTAGTTAGTATAAAATTAGGGTCACATTACAAATTATTAGTAGACTGTTACAAACATGTCATCATCACTTTATTAACACTATGGTGAATTTACAAAAATGCAGAAATATATTATACTTAAACTACCAGCTGAAGTTGATAATTTAAAAATAATATTATTTCTATTTATAATAAAAGGTCTTTGCTGATTATAAAATCAGCAAAGACTTTTTATTATAGAAAAAAAAACCCCCAGGAATTATTTTGGACAAATGATATATTTTGAAACTACATCGGATAAGGAGAGCAAAGTCCCGACGAATTGAAACTAAGATCTGATTTTCCTAAGCATCTGCTGGAATCAGAGCATCTATGGTGCAGGCGTGTAGAGAAAACAATAGGATCCTAATTTTTATATTTAAAGAAGTGAAGAATTATAAACGGATATATACCGCAAAACCACTGTAGAGAACAGCTAAAAAGTTATTGGGACGCCTTTTATGAACATGCACTTAATAATGCCTACCACGAGGACTTTTTATAGATATTTGAGTCGTATTTACATTTCGCAAAGGTAAAAATTCCGAAAAGCAACAATCAACCTCTTTAGTATATGAGTTTGAAGAATAAAAAAAAAGTTAAATATTAATTAAGTAAAGTTAAGATGAGTTAAGAAAAGTTAAGTAAGTAAATAAGTTAAGTATATAAGTTAATATGTTAAATCAACTTCATTATTTAACAGTGGATTGGATCGACAATGGGATTTTTTTCTCTGAAAAGTTAAGTCTTTACAGTTAGACGCTGCTGATTACAAAGATTATTTTCGATATCATTTTTCATATTTAAGCTAGTAGCAGATTTTTATTTCATAAATTCATTAATTGATGAAGGTAGTAGTGTAGTAGTTGTTAAAAGTAGCATATTTATTTATTTGTGCTTTGAAAATAGTTTTTATGTTAAATAAATGCTACATGTGATTCTATAAGAGAATAGTATTTTAATCTAGTTAAAGTTTCCATACATGTAAGTCTATCGAGAGTATGATAATTTATGCCAGTTTTAAAGAAACATAGCAAAATATTAAAACATTATTTCTAATGGTAGATTTTTTGTAAAAAAAAATATTTTATTATTTGAAATACAAAATTTTAGATCAACTTGAAACATCCTAAGCTTTAATTCAGATATGGCAACAATTCTGACTTGTTAATTTCTTGTATGATAATAATGACTTATAAGGAATTTAACAAAAAAAAAAAATAAATAATAATATTCCGTCACATCATTTTAAAGCACTTTGCTAAAAAGAAAAGAATAATCCATGAAATGACTCACACCGTTATTTATATAATGATTGATAAAAGTTATCTTAACAAGGAAAATTAAAAAAGAAGATATTCTTGAGAAATACTATTTATTTCATCTATTATCCTGCCTATCTATTTATCAAGATACAGAAACTAATCATTTTGAGACTGAAGTCGTTCCACTTAAGTATTCCCCCTTTCATCTCCTGAAGTGTATCATTTTCTTGAAAGTACATTTGTGATTTTAAATATACTCATTGTAATCATAACGAGAAGATAAATATGTACTGAAAAATATTTAAAAAGAAAAACAAACAAAATATTCTGGAGAAAAAAGGGGAGATGGTCTATACTTAATGGCGAAAGCAAACATACCTTAACCAAAGGCCTGTTATTTGATAAAATTCTATGGCTAAGAAAATAATTCAGCTGCAGTTTGGGATAACTCTTAAAACAAACAATCAAAAAATTGATAAGTCGATGTCGGGACTTAGATAAAAGCACAAAGTAGAAAGAAAAACAATAAGATCGACAAGCAAAATAAACTCGTTCTCTTAGGACCAGTGAAAATAATCTTCGGATTCGGAAAAGGACAATCCGAACTAATCATAGCTTTTCAAGGGTATTTCGATTGGATAAGGAAAAAAGAAGAGATATATCCTCGAAAGTCCATAAGATCAATATTTCTAAAAGACCTACTTATATTTTCTATCTGAAAGAAAAACAAATAGGATCATTTTTTTATATCTGCTTTCTTTACAAGTCGAAAAGAAGACAAACAGGAGAAATTGAAAATAAATAGTGCGAGATAGTTATGAGATCGGGATTTTCTTCATACGTTTTTGATGTTGATTGTCTAATGCTTTTCCATCCGATTACAAAGCAATTTCACAAAGAGGAAGTCATTCAAACTGATGTATATCAGAAAATCGGTGAATCATTTTTCACCGCAATAAAATATTGAAAAAATATAAAAAAGGAATTCAATACAGCAGATAATCAATTATTTGTTAGCTAAATGTTTTTTTATATATATATATATAACTAGAAATTTATCGTAGTTCAAGCTTATACTTATTTTTTCAAATTATTATAAGTTACTTTAACAAAAAGAGTTTCTTTTATATGTATATTAAAATTATATATTAAACAATAATGTAAGAGCATATGTAGTTCATATAAAATATATTTATTTATAGATATCTCAGGGAAATATATAAAGTAAATTAATGCAAGAGTTGTAGCTGAAAACTAATTCATGACCACGGTTCTTACTTATTTTTAATAAAAAATTTGGTATGGTATATTTTATTCTTTATATAGTTTTTTGATTAATTTTTTGAAGTTTTATTCTACTTCTTTAATCAAACATTCTTTCCTTATAAGTGCAATAAACACATTTTTGTTTATACTTCTTTTTAGTTTAATTTGTAACAAAAATTTAATAATTTTATATTCTAATTAATAAAAACATTTTTTTATGAATTAATGATTATTTAAAAATCGAAATGATTTTGTTAGCAAACAATAATTTACATGTTTAGCTAAAATAGGAATTTTTTAAAATTAATTTAAGTTTTTTATTAAACTAATTATCCAAGCAAAAATGGCAACACCAAGAAAAAACTTTTAAATGGTAAAGGGACTCATAAATGTGTTGATATAATCAATGTAAAAATAATGTTAAATTTTCAACTGAAGAATTAAAAAACTGGTTCCAAAACATTATCTCTAACACTAATGCAAGATACAATATGAGCTACAATAGTGGTATAAAGTATTTATTTTGAGGCATCATACAGATTCAAAATCAACAAGATAAATAGACATTAAGTTATCAAGCTCAGTGTCCAGGGTAGTCTCACAAATTCTTGATTAAAGTGAAACCTTAAAACCATAATGGACATAGATTTATCTCACTTTGTCTTTAACATTTTTACTTTATATTTATGGAGGATAACTGAGCATTGTTTAATTGAAAGCAAAATTATTCCAGAAGAATGAAGCAGTGTCTCATACAATAAGAAAAGCAAGATAAACGAAGGATCTTAAAATGAAAAAGCTATCACTATTCTCAACAAAG
Source organism: Latrodectus geometricus (assembly GCA_026290005.1). Classification (NCBI taxonomy): domain Eukaryota; kingdom Metazoa; phylum Arthropoda; class Arachnida; order Araneae; family Theridiidae; genus Latrodectus; species Latrodectus geometricus. The sequence continues at coordinate 13,907 of JAPDSC010128080.1, forward strand.
TTATTCGAAAAGATGTTATAAGCTTGCATCAAGTTGAGATTCTTCTACAGAACTTGCAGATAGTAGAGCGTAGTCTTAATCTAGCATTCAGAGGCTATTTGAAATATGAGATTAGATATTTGATTGATCCCAAGTTCATTTGCAACACTGTGCACAGAAATTATTCAAGAGAAATAATGTATGACACTATCACAACGCCTATAGCGTATCAGATTTCTTGTAGCAAACAACCAGTTTCTCATTTGTAAATTTCTCAATCAAAACTTGTTATTTTGAGATGATATTATTTTACGTATTCTTATCAACAGTATGGATGAGTAGTTTTTTTTAATTCTTTTGAGGTATTGAGATTTCAGTTTATAGCAATGAAGAAACCCAAGAATGTTTAGGCATTGAGATCCACCTGTTAATTTTCCATTAAAGAAATAAGTTAATATATTTTGTTTTAAGAGTACACTCTGAAGTAGGATCACTATTTATAGCACAAATATCAAGTCAGAGTTTAGTTGATTTTCACTGAAATAGACAATTAATGAAAAGATTATCAGTTCATTTGAAAGCTACAGTTCATACAATATATAAAATTACAAGGCACTGTTTCCTATAATGTTTTTCTTAAAGATACAAAAATAGCATATTCTTAGTATTACATCTAAAACATAAAACAATTTATATACACTTTTAAAGTGACAACGCCTTTTAAATGATTTGTGAATATGGTTTTAAGGAGTGTTTTAAAATCATAAATTACAACAAAAACTAATTTGCATCTGCTGTGGATATGTTTTGATAGTATAATGGTTTAAATGATAAATACAAAAACGTCTAATCGACTCTGATAAACTTTCCTCAATGCTGTATTGAAATGCAAAAACTTCAATTCAACTCTGACAGTCTAACCGACAACATTATATGAGTAAATCGATTTCAAAATCCAGAAAACAAAATAACGCCGAACAGAAACGATTCGCAGACCCTTTTAATGGTCAACAACCTTTTTATCACATACACTAAGGAACACCCTTTAATTTAAAAAGATATGTATCTTATGTCACACAATCGTTGAGTAATAATAACAGTAATCTACAGTTCAAATGTAAAAAAAAAAGGAAGAATAAAAATATATTCGAGAGTTATTTGATATTTAATTCTCAGCATTAAGAATTTACAGACTGCCAGAGCAATGCAATTTATTCCGATTGAATTTCTTCTTTTCATGAATGCAATAATAAAATTGAAATGAAAAAAAAAATCAAATTATTTCCAAAAAGACATTAATATGACCATCATAAATGCAAAATGATGTTTTCCAGAACAGCAAATCTATTTCCTGTTTCTGCTCGTGATGAAACTGAATGGTACTCGAATTATAAAGTAAAAAATTAACTAAAAAATATTATTGAAAAATAATTCATACACACACAAAACGTTTAAAATGCAGTCATAGATGATAATATTAAAGATAAGAAATAAAACGCACAGAAGCCCGAAGAGAACAGAGGTAAATTGAATCAGTTAATCTTAAAAATATCTTAACGATTAAATGAGGACTATTCTTGCACAAGTCACGAGTTCTACATGGTAAAGTCACGATCGTTTAAAATAAATTAAATTAAAGTGAGAAAACACATATCGTTGCTTGTTAAAGACATGCTTTACGAAAGTTATTCACAAATTCTAATAAAGGGTTTTTTAAATAAATAATAATCACTACTTGCATTTTTATAAAGCTATCTTTATAATCTTGAAATTCCTTCAAAACGGATTTCATTTATGGAAATAATTATAGAGTATCTTTAAAAATGTTAAAATTTAATTCGTGAAAAGAATTAAATATTTTTTTAAAAATATATAAATATGTAGTAATAAGGAAAAAGCATTTTAAAAGCATGATAATCTTAATAAATTACACACTAATTAATAAATATCATAATCATCAAAATAGTTGCTGAAATCAATAGCATTGACATCCATATAGGTTTTTTAAATTTTAAATCTTTAAAAATTGTTTTATCTAAAAATAGAAATTGTCTAAAGATAGAAATAATCTAAAAAATATAAATCAATGCTTTTGATTTATATATACATAATTGGATTTTCAGTGTATTCTTTGAAAAGGACAAAATAAAAAACTATTCATTTCGAAGAAATTTGTAATAAATTGGCTTATACAGCTGCAGGGAACTTAATATTGAAATTTAAAAATTAACCGTATTGGTAAATCAATTTTTACTTGCATAAAATCTATTTTCTTTTTTCAAACGTGAAAAGTACTTTAATTAATTAAGAAATATTATTTTTAATATGTATTTTACATTTTTAAAGCAATTTAGGTAATAAGAAAGTACTTTATCATCACAATCTATAGATATTCATAAGCAATATTCAAAATTTAAAAATGCAACCACTTCTCATGTGAAAGTGATAGGAAACCTGCCAAAAATGAAAATGTTAGCAAATAGTTTAAGCTAAACTTGTCATGTATTTTAATTTTTGATTTAAGCACATAGCATTTCATAATCTATATATCTTGTAATTTTCTCTTCTCATCTTTGAAAACAGATTAATCTTCCTTGACCAATCAAATGTTTGGATTATTTTCTATCCGACGAAAAAATAGGAATATAATTACTAATGGTATATTTAGGCACACTTCTTGAAATTACCATAATATGTATAGAGTGGATTTTGAATGATGAATAAAAAATTTTTTAAAGTTTAAAAAGCTTCTTTCTTATTTTATAATAAATAACTTGTACAATGAAGTACCTGAAATGTTAAGATAAATTGATGATCACTATAAACTTAATTAATTTTAACGTTTTAATTGTCATTTAATCAAGTTGTTTTGAATACTCTCTATAAAATTATACAATACACTATCAATATGTCTTACACAATCTAATTTTTAATGAAAGGAATAATTTATTTTACTGACGTTATTAAAGGCTCGTGCAATTATCTAATTGACCACTGTATAAAATTTAAAGATTCGCTTTTTCATCCAGTTGATCTAAGTTTTTAATTCTTTAAAGAAAGAGTATTTTTCTGAGTTTTTGAGTATCAAATGATCTTATAAGCTTCTGAATATCAAACATTACTAGATAAATTATTCAAACTGCATTTCAGACTGGAAGTCATTATACAATACACACGTGCGAATGCAAATGAATAGATAAGGCATATAGTTAAAATTCAAATGTAATGTTTTTTTATTATTTCAGCTAAGTGGACATATATTCCAGTTATGTAGTTAAAATGCAAATGCTTTTTCAAGCTATGAATTCCAAATAATTCCAAATAAGTAAGAAACACTTTTACGATTGTACTTTAGATCATCTAGAAGCATCTCAAGAGAAAAATATATAAATAAAATTCTTTTGTAATTTTCTAGTATCTTCTAGCTTATATAGTTTTAAAAAAAAAGGAATTTCGTTTCAAATGAGACTAATCTGGCACAATTTTGTGGTTGCATCTTAAAGATCATAAAGAATGTTATATAGGTCAAGAGAGAAAATTAACTTCATAAGAACAGGATTCAAATTCAGGTGACATCATTGGAAAATTTTGAAAGTGTCAAAATACAAATATAAATTTGAATGCTACAAATAGAATTCCGTAATTTATATTCTCCGTTAGTCAAGAGAACACGACGAGGTGGTATTTTAACACTTATGTATGCCAGATTTTTTTCTTTTAAAGAATGTTTTGGTCACGTTACTTAGCTTGGCGAAGAGTTGTGCCCTCTGAATCGTTTCGTCGCCAGATGTATCTTTTCTAGAGACTCCTTGGATGAGTTTTCGCTGAATCGAACACCTTTTCCTAATCCCTACACATGGAAGAAGTAGTTACGGCGGCAATTAAACCCCAATGCAGAGGACAGAAATAAAAGGATCTCCTTGTTCTTCGTCCTCTACGCGCTTAGAAAACCGCATAAAAGCGCCAGACCTCCCAGAGGGAACGTATTTTACACCCTTGGATAATGAGAGGAATAAATCTTTGAGGAATAAGAGGGAAGAATAAAAAAAAACCATCTTGCAATTTGTGAAGCAGGCGTGCCACAGCAAGAGAGCATGTGGGTAAAATGGAGACCAAGAATTTATTTTTTTAATCATTTTTTAAGAAATAGAGATGACGGAGGCGTTAGGGATGCTATAATCGTAAAATATATATGTAAAAAAAATAAACCAAAAGGAGAGAAAAAAGTTGCGAGTATCAAAAGATCGCAAGTGTTTGGAGGTAACATGAACCTCACAATCAGGCCGGTGTTCTTTTGACTTTACAAGAACCCCTATCCAGATACTCTTTAAAAAAACTCAGTGGTTGGGTTTTCCTCGATAAGAAAAATCTTGTTTTATTCTTATTTATAAAGAATGTAGACATTGTATCTAATGCTCAGTTATACACTTCCATTTTTAAGCAAAGTATATAGTACATTTTAAGCAATCAGTTAGTGATATTAATAAATGTTATCTGATTAATTGCTTCCATATAATGTTCACTAAATGTTGTCCTTTTGTTTCTCCAAGATATAAATAGCATTATTGAATATCTTTCAAAATACATACAATCAATCTTTCAAAATACATACATTCAATCTAAATACTTTTTTAAAGACATTTTTTTAAATTGATGCAGTGTTTTAAACCATTCTTGAAAATCTTCTTTAAACCATTCTTGAAATTCCCTGTTAATACAACTATAAACGTAATCTACGTTACGTTTGCACTGAATATTTACTGTCGTTAATCCAAACTTTGTTAATGCTTAGCATAAGATACGAATAATTTCTACAGCTTACTCAGGAACTCAATTTGGAAACGTGAGTTTATACAAGTAACATGTGCTCCCAATTTCATGTAACTTAAGTGTAAAAATCATGCAATGCAAATTCATAAATAGCTATATAAAGTTGTGACATAGTGGGAAAAAAATATCCCTTTTTTTCTGATGTTTCTATGACTTATGCATGCATGTTTATCAAGGTAAGTACTTTAAAATATTTCTTATTTTAATCATAGACAGATAAATACGGTTTGCTATTTAAGAAAAATTTCTCTCGAAAGAGCAAAAATAGAGAATGATTATTTTGAATAACTTTTATTCATTAATTTATTCATTACGCATAATTATGCAATAATATTTTGAATAAATAATTTAAGGATTATTTTAAAATGAGTGAAATATTTCTTTGAATATATATTAAATAAAAATATATTTTGTGGTAAAAATTGGAGTTTGTAATGTTTTAATTTAAATATTCTACAACGAGCCTATCCATATATGGAAATGAAACATTATCAGGCAGAAACATTCTTAATTAATAATTATTGTTAAGTGCAACTCAACAATGTGATTAGTTTATACGTAAATTTTTAGTTGCAGTTGATCAACTTTTCATGTTTGTTCACTTGTTCTCCCAAAAGAAAGTCCACAAACTTTAAAGTAGTTCAGATCTACTCAGCGATCATGTTAGAACCACCACCAGGCAATATTAAGTTGTTTCTGGGTAAAGCGGCGGTGAACAATCCAACAACAAAGGAATGAACTCAGACCTTGAACCTAATCTCTTTTTCACGCTTCCTGGAAAAACATGCGAATTTAATATTTGTCGATACCACCCTTCCGGTCGATCGATAAGAAAAAAAATTAAAACAGATAAAACCTCGGGGGTGGGAGGAAAAAAAGTTACCTATCTTGTTCTTTTTTAAAGGAAAAAAAAAAAAAGTTAGACTTGCAGGGCTCAACACTGTGCTTATGAAACCTTGAGGTGCCAGTTATAACAGGGCGCAAGACGTGACGCCCGTAAATTAGAGCGAGTGTTAAACTTAACTATTAATAGCTGTGATCAAAACATTTTGAAAGGAGAAAATTTGCTTACTCGTCAAGACAGACCTCTCTTATGTGAGTCTCAGAAAGGGACAAATCAAAACAGAGTAGATTATATTCATTAAGAAAACATCTAGTTTAGTTTGTTGTTTCAATCTCTATTTTTTTCTCTCGCCTTCCAATTTGTCTCATATGTTCCAAAAGAGAGGTTTTTGATTTTCTATTAAAAACAAATAAAATAAAAAGACGAATGAAGAAAACGCATATTTTCTTTGGCACATTCTTTTTCTTAAAAATATAATACGAAGATTTTTTATGATGTTGCCAAATTGAATTCGCCAATTGAAAGCATTTTGGTTCAACTGTGACAAATAGAGATTAAATCATCTAATTCACAGTTTCTGTACACTAAACTAAAATATTGTTATTTACTGTCCTGATACAGTCTATTTTTATTTTTCCCATCAATATTTTTCTTTGTACAATATCAATTACATAAAATAGATAAAAAAAAATGCAGAAATTTGGGGCTAAAACATTTTGTGGAGAATATTAAAATATATTGTTTTCTATATTCAGAAATAACAATTTTGCATAACTATTTTCAACTTACGCAATTACAACTAAATTGCAAATACAGTTATGCATATTTAATTCCTTAAGAAATTACATTTAAGAAAAATTTCCCCCAACTATCTCTCCTTTCAGCATCATAAAATCTGTTCGTTATTATGGCACGAATTAAGAAATTCTTTCTTATACATATATAATCAGTATCTTTGGAAAAATCAGACATGTTTATGCTATACAAGGTTTATCACATATCAAAACAAACTATATAATTACAAAAATTATAAAAAAAGCATAATTTCAAACATTTAACGCACATATTTGTGCTTAATTTTAACCAATATTATTAAATTTATTTTCAAAGTTTTAGCTATAATATATATATATATATATATATATATATATATATATATATATATTTTCAAATAAATAACAATTTATCAAAAGAAATATTATAAAATGTTATTTTAGAGAGAAATATTCAATTTTATGGGCAAAATTCTTAGTAAATATTTTATAGCAACTGAGAATTTCAGAAAAAAAACATTTTTATAAAAAAAAGGAACTTGTTAACATTTACTTTCTTTTATTAAAGAATATCATACATTAAAAAAGTTCTTATATCTAATTTCACACACTAATTATATGCATCCTAATTTCTTATACGCATATCTTAATAAGCAAAATAACTTTTAATCTCTTTCTTTTTTATCTCACTTTATATCTCTGTATTATTCTCTATCGCAGTAAGAAATCTACAAATAATAATAAAATATATAAATTAATAAAATATTATTTAATAATATATTTACCACTAAATAAATTCAAATTATGAAAAATAGGGGCATAATGAAAACTGACATTGTTTACGTATTATCTTTATATGTCATTTTTTAGTAAAAAATTGTAAAAAAATTACCCTCTATTTGAACAAAACAATTTCAGAATACAAGAGTATCCGTAAAAACTACACACATTTAAATTTTCTGTTTTTTTCTCATGCGTAACATTATTTACGGCAGTAAATTTAAGCATGTTCTGGCCAACCACAGATTGATTAAGTGCAATTTTCTTGCGAATGACAGTGTAAAAAATAAGGGGCTGGGGAAAGTGAAGAATGTTCTGAGATATCAATTCTATTGTTTTGGCTTGGTGAAATATTAAAGAAAATCGTGGGCGGATTCTTTGTTCTAGCTACAGCCGTCTGTTATTTCTTATCGAACACTATTACTAACCTATGTAATGTGGCAGAAATACGTTCGAAGGAATCATTTGAGGTTTATGTTGTGTATACTGATGTTGAATATATTATTCCTGAATTGCTTGCGCATGTATTCTTAGATTCAAACAACATTTCTACCTAAGTTATTCTTTTATACATGACCTGTATTAGAATTTTTATATTTTATCGTTTTTCCAAGGTTTCATACTTGTGCCAAGAATATTCTCTCTCTTTTTTTTCTTTTGAATTTTCTTAGAAATTTCCATAAATATTGCCATAATTTATTCAATTTTTTTATTATTTGAAAAGCAATCATTTATTCATGAAAACCAGATATTGTAAGGAAGTTTGTAAAGTACAAATAAGCACTGGATACTGCTGTTGTAAGAAATAATGCTAAAATTATAGTGAAAAAATGTTTTTTTGCAGTGAAATATTCTTGTAGTAGTTATAAATCTATGATACAACTATAAAACAATAATAGCTTTATATTATCTCTCTTCTATATTCTATATTTTAAAATTAAAGTATTTCTTTGAATATTTATATGTTGATTTTATGTTTTTAACAATAATATCTATAATATAAAATACTAAGCGCATAATTTGCGTATAAAAGAAATGTGATGAATAATCAAACAATTGACATACTTATTTGAAATATAAAACTATAAAAATGAATTAAATTTATAAAACATTTAAAAGTAAAGATACAATGAATTATATTTAAATAAGAGAGTAAAATGTAATTCATTTTAAGAAAAAATTCTCTTCTTCAGGTATAATTTCTTTTCAATTCTTTTAATTATTTTATTGATTAACATTTCTTTTATTTTCCTATTATAATTTATATATATGAGTTGAATTCTTAGTATCAATTGCTTTTTTGTACTTTTTAGTAACATTTCTGCAGTAATTTTCTTTCATTAAGTTTATTTTTCTTTAAATATTTAAATTCTGCAGATATTAAAATTTAATTTTATTAAATGATGATCTCTATGTTTCTGTAGTTAGAATAAAAAAATGTTAGGATGGGACAAACTGTGTATTTTAAAAAGTAAGTTACAACTGATTGAAAACAGAGACATACTTCAAATACAGTCGAAACTTCATAAAAAATATTTTTTTATCGAAGAATGGTCTGAAAATATTAATTAACATAAAAATATTTATTTCGATAACAATATTTTTGCTTACAGATAATAAGTTATAATTTGTTTGATCAAAAGTCATTTCACTAATGATCAATTGCATTTATAGTTCATCATTAATTATCAATTGCATTGGTTTTAGCTTATTTAATTCTATTCCTATTAATTCAGAATTCTGTTAATAAAAGTCATCGAAAACATAGTTTAAAATATTCTTAAAAGAATAACTATATCACATTTATTAGTTTGTATCAGTTTATTTATTACTTAATAAATAAAATGAAAAAAACATAAAAATATAATTCAATTAATATAAAGTATAAAATAGAAAAATATGTTATTTTTAATGTTGGAAGAAGAAAAACCTTATATTTTGAAACTAAAAACGCAAAAGCATCTGAATATCCATTTATCAACGATCAAAATGTTTCTCATTGCTTTATTAAAGGAAAATGTAAATTATTCATTATGAAAAATTACGAAAATGGTAAAAAGAAATTTAATCAACCTGTGAAGTGGATATATATAATAACAAAAAAAATTATAATTTTTCAATCTTCATAAACAAGAACGATAATTAATTAACGATAAAAATAATTAATTTCACAATCATTTTTAAAACTTTTTTATACAGAATTGTGTTATTAGACTTTAAGATACACACAAGAAAAATATTTACCAAAATATCATAAAATATACTGTAAATAAATATTTATATATAATTAAAATAATAACTTTTGAAAAGATGTGACTCATGATTTATTTAAATATTTTTTTTGAATAATGAGAATAAGATCAATAATCAGATTTATAATGATTATTGTAATTTAATGAACTGAAAAATATAATTTGAAATGTTGTGTATGAAACAAAGTAGAACTATTGATGTCTCATTTAATAGTTAAATGAAATATAATAAGAAAATTAAAGAACTTTTACCAAATTATAAAACCAAAATGAAATCATTCAAGAATTCAGGATAAACTTAGATAAATTCTCAAGATACTTTTTCTAACAAAAATCAACGGGAGCAATAAAATTCAAAATAAAAGTGTATACTCAAAAGCATTATGTATACTCAAAGGTGACTTTACATAAAGATGTATACTCAAAGGTGACTTTACATAAAAATGCATACTCAAAGGTGACTTTATAACAAATATTAATAAAAAAAAACATATTCAAAAATCTTCCTAGATTAAGAATAAAATATGGAATTCTGATATCACTTTAACATTACTATTGCAAAAATAATATTTGACACTAGCAGCGAAATAATAGACATTTTACACATATGCATGAATTCTGAAATGAATGTAATTGCTTTTAGGAAATTGACAACGAATAGAACCCTTCATCACATTTTTCATCTCATTTGCGGCACATTGACTCCAGAATTGCAGGAAACAGAACTCATTTCACAGCAATCGTAAGGACCTACGGATGAATGAATGGTGCCATAATTACTTTTAATGGCGTCTTTGTTTTTGTTCTGACGGAAATAAATGCATTTTCCATGTATCATAAATTTGTCAAATAAATTGTAATGATGTTGTACAACACTTCAGGAGTATCAGGCCTAATGCATGCACATGTTTAATGCAGATACCTTTGGAAACTAAGACAATAAACATATTTTTAAACAAAAATTATTATGTACAATTTTAGTTGTGCTCTTAATTTAAGAGTTGAACTAGACAGAAAAATTTATTACTTCAGTTTTTAAATCAGAAAAACATTTCGGTAAATACTAAATAATCCAATTCCAACCTGCGCTAGAAGAAAATAACTGCTTCAAGAGAAATTAACTTAATGGGTGTTTTGATTCACATAAAAAATCGAATATAAGTTCAAAATAATATGCACTTAATCAAAACACTAATGACTTTAAGATCTTTTGCATAATTTCTTTGATGTAATAAACTGATTTTATTTTAACTAAAAAAACACCAAAATTCTTTTAGATTAACATTCTAACAAAATGATTAAATTTTGAGCGGAATGGGTAAATTACAGTATTTATAAGCGATTCCATCAAATATAATATTTACTCTTGTAATGTATGATATAATTGCTTGATAAAATTTAAGGCTAATTTAAAACTTCCTTCCCCTCACTCTGTGATAACTGAAGAAAAAAAAATGAAGTTATAAGCCTTGTGTATTCACCGCAGTATAAATAGAAGATAAAAAAGAATAAAGAAGATATAAAGAATTCTGTCCAAACATAATAAGACATGTTTGGACAGAAATAAAGAGCGTCTATTTTAAAACGAATAACAATTTTTGAAAAAGAATTCCAGGAAATATACTTCGTCTTTCCCCAATTTTTTTAGACTCAAAATTAAATATTTCAATTTTAGGCAAATTTGTAAGTTTAAAGACTATAGCATCATAGATGAGGAAAGTAATATAAATTAAAATATCATAACCGTAACTCAATATATGTATTATTAACCATCCAGCTTTATGTTACATTATATAGTTCTTTTATTTCTTGGTAATAAAAATAATAAAATTAAACAATTAATCTGCAAGCAAATATTTGTGTAAGAAATAATAAATAAAAAATTCCATTAATACATCAATTTAAAATGAAAAAAATTAGTGGTCTTAGAAGAAATCCATATTAGTAATTAACTTAGTTTTAAGTTGGGAAATAATTTAATTACATATAAAAAAGTAGTATTGTCAGAGAATATAGAATGTGTGTGTGTGTGTGATTACAGCATTATATATAGATTTCATATGTAACACGCATATTTCACAGACCAAAACCTAATTCGCGAAAGAATGTTATTGATTCAACATCTTTAAAACAATATTTAGATACTATTTCGAACAATATCGCCAACTTCATCTTATTATTGTATCAAAACAATGAGGATTAGACCAGCTGTCTCACTACCACAATAAGCCAATTCCCATCCATGAATAATGGATCATCGCGTGATCGAAAAATAAAAGAACTTCTTTCGATTACATTGACTTTCAGAAAGAAGCACTCGATAGAACAAATAAAGGCGAAAAGTTCAAGTAGTTTTACCCACTCGAAGTTCTATTCCTTTATTCGATTATCTCTTCCACTTCTCAAATTGAAAAGTAACTGTACACATATATAATTATTTCGAGAGCTGACAACTTCGTAAAAATAACATTTGAAATATTCATTTCTTATTCTCTAATTCAAAATACCTTATTTGCTTAACATCAAAATCTACACTCAATTTAGTTCAAAGCAAAAACAGTTTTTTTTTAAAAAAAGAAAAATGCTATAACGGTAAAAAAAAATGAAAAAGTTTTAAAAAAATCATAATAAATTTGTAATGTTATTATTAAATGATTTAATTTCAATTGTTTATATAAATATGAGTAATGTAAAGTTGAGATGGAATTCAAGATGTGTACAGAGCACAATTTCAGAAAATATTAGAATTTCATGTCAGAAATTATTCTTACGGAAATATTGATATTTTTCGGCACCTATACCTATTTAAATTGTAAAAAAATGAGAAATAAAGTTATTCTAATTGTTCTAATGTCACTTTAAATCCCAGTGTGGGATTTAAAGTTTTGAACTCAAGGAAGCTTGTATAAAATGTTAATATTTGTATTCGTTAATTTAGCAGCAAAAACAGCTCTTTAAAAATTGTCACATTAAAAATTATCTTTTCGATTTTTTAGATACCCGATTTATGTATTCTTTTCAGATATTTAGTTACATTTATTTACTTTTTAGACATGAATTTTTTAAAAAAATTCGTTCTAGACATCGTGACCGAGCCCTGAAACATATATATACATATATATATCTTTCTATCTATCCTTTGTATTATAATGAAAATAATTTAGTCCTTAAGAAACTAAGGTAAGATCGATTTCATTATCTAAATATAAGACCCGAAAAATATGGCTTGGTTTTACTTAAAAGAAATTATTACTAAAAATTAGTATTACCAATATAACAATTAAAATAGTTATGTAATTAAAATAAAAAATCACAATAGAGAACTTTAAAAATAATGTTTTGTCTGAAAGCAAACACAACAAATGAATTCAATTTATATATTGTAAAATTAGTATAATAACACGAGAAAAATATGTACATCACACACACACACACACACACACGCACGCACACGCACATGCACACACACACACACACACACACAGGTAATAAGACGGTATTAAAATAACACAACTGAAACAAAAAAATACTTGATCGTTATATATATGTTTGTATATACAACACAATCAATTAGAAATAATTAAATGGTTCACTATATTTTTAATCTCGACATACATACATATATGAAAGTATGTATGTATGCATATGCATATATGTACATATGGGGACGCAAACAATTGCAAATAATTAAGCGGATCACTGTTGTTTTTCAAATCTCTCCTCTAAGAATAATACGAAAGCATAAGACATGTAAAAAATGAGCTGTAATCAATCATTTAATATATTAAGAAATATCTTCTAAAGCTGCGTTTAAATCATTTAAGACAGTTTAATAATAAGAACAGCGGAAGTTTATGAAATCATCTTTTATTCATTGTTCAAGTTCAAGGATACCATTAATTATCTGGGATGTATTTAGGAACTTTTTATTATCAATTTAGATTTTTTTAATATGAAATGTCTAATTATGACGTACTCTAACATTATATATAATCATTATATTCCTTGAATTAATTAAAATCTGAGTATTTTGGTTAATGAAAAAATTAAATATAATTAGTTCAAAGTCTCAATATAAAGATGATGTTAAGCATTACTAGAATCCACAAAAATATCGTTAAGAATTTAAGAAAGTTATAATATCGAAATATTGAACAATTGAAAGAAAATAAAATTGGTGATTGACTTTGGAATTGATAACAATTTTTTTATGATCGATCACACATCATTTTGTTAATACATATAACGCTAAATTCTAAATTATTTCATATGAAGTGCTTTTTTGTTTTCATATACCCTTTTGCAAAAAATTCTTGTGTTGAAATTAAAAACAGATTAAATATTAATCAATAAATCACGCGCTTTCTTTTGCAAATAGTTTGTCAGTAAACAATGTCACTTAGAACACATGGAATAGTTACCAGTTTCATGTTTTTACAAGGTTGATAAATAATATTTGCTTATTTGCATGGCAGTTAATATTATTATATATGATGGAAAGAAAATCTTGAAACTTATTTTGTAACAAGACTATTAATAGATAATTGGAATTTGAAGTAGTCAAATCCCTGGCTTCTATCTAAAGTATAATATCCTTACATATATTTTAAATAGAAACTTTCCATTTTTCTCGAAGTATGGAGCTATTTTTCACACGTTTAGTGCGTTCCACGCCCATCTCGAACAAAGAAGAAGAAAGCAGGGTGGAAAAATGAAAACTTCAAAGATTCATTGATATGTAGATTACTGTTTTGTTCTGGATGAAAATGGAAGAAGTAGCGTTAAAAAGAAATAAAACAAAATGAGAGAATAATCAATGTAGCCCTGAGGACAAAAGAAAAAAAAAACGCCATTTGCGAAACAAAATAATAAAATAACAAAACTTTATATACACTGCCAACTTTCTCAAGAGATGAACAACCAGTTATTAGAGAAAAATTGATAAGAGAATATGAAGTCAAATAAATTTAGCAAACAATAAAAAAAATGTGTAACAAAAGAATTGTTCAGACCATTTATAATAGAAGATATATTCATTAATTTATATACTCAGTGAAATGCACGTTTATGTAATAGATACCATTTATTATAATTAATTCATGAATTCATTGTTAACTACAAGATATGTATTTATATAATTAAATTAATCAAAAAGAAATTCAATCGTTAGTTGGTTTTGAAAGATTTTAACTATAAAGATAACTATAAAGATTCCTAATAAACTATTTATTTTGATTTTCAGTATTTACTAATAATTTCTCTGATTTATACTGTTTCCACAATATATAAATTTATGTACAACTATTGTAAAATCTCATATTGTAGTCTAGAATATAAAAAGGGAACATGGTATTTGTTGCAAAAAATTTTTCACACAATATTATAAAAAGAAAAACTATTTTTACAAGATAATGCAAATTATTACAGCATATATATTATACATACTGGGTCTGATTGGTTTATGAAACAATTACTATACTGAGAACGCAGAATTAATGATTAAATATACACGGACTGTGGAGTTATAACAGCTTTGTGAAAAACCAACTTCATGAACGACGCCACCGGACGTTAATCGTGTCTATGACACCACTGATTACATAAAATATCGTGAATTCATTGAAGCAAAATTTATGTATTGTTATCGTTCATTCTGTTTCTATTAATATATTAACATTTTTATGATAATTTATGCAACAAAATATTGTAATAAAAACTACGTGTACATTAATTTATTGGAATAAAATCACTTACGCAGTCAGTTAATAATGAATTCATTAGTACTTTATACGGCAGAGAATAGCAACCATGAAAGTCTTTATTTAGCGAATTTCTCACTTTTTAACGAATTAAATCCTGACATAATATAATGTGAAAAAGTTTGATTTAAGAGAGTTTTAGTAAGGTCTTAACATATTTATGACATGGAATAAAAATATTTCCAACGAACAATGTAGAATATTATTTTTCCTTTTATTTTATAAACAAAAGGGTTAAAAGTTAGAAAATTTTTTTCAAGTTGTTAAAATATTTTAACATTTGATGCAATAAAGATTAAAAATAAAATTTTCCGGCTTAGGTAAAATACTTGTAACTAACTCGTACGTAATTTTAGAATTCGATTATTCTTCCATGCATATTCTAAGCAAGGAGCTGTTATTCTCTTTAACCAAGTTCATTCTTTTTGAAATACTAATTTCACAAGAAAAAATTAATATCCGGCTAACTGTACAGTAAATAAAACAAAGACTTTAACATTTAAAGGTCAGGTCTGTGATAATTGTTCATGCGATAATCAGGCGTCATCGTAAAGCATATACGAGCAACACCTTCTATTAAATTTCCAACAGAATCATTAACAGTACATCATACAAAATGAGAAAAGTTATTTTGTTAGTTGAGAAATAAATATTTACAAGGAAAAAATACTAAATGATAATAATGAGATTTTATTAAACGAACAAATTTTCAAATTTAAAATGTAATTTTCAAGATTTTCGATCATGCTAACAAGTTAAAAATTTAATTGCACTACCTCTGCATATTATTTATTTCTATAGCCATTAAAAAAATCATAAATTAAATAAGAAATCTTAGGATAAATTAATTGAATATACATCAGAACATATTAATTCTTTAGATATAACAATGATAAGAGCAGCTTAATGAAATTAAAAACTCAAAACTAAACAAAAAACTCTGAAAATTAAACAAAAATTGTTAAAAATAATAAATATTTCAACTGATTTCTCTAACTTTCTCCAATTAATGAATGAAAACTTACTTTATATTCAAAATATGTTTATAAAGAAATAGTGCATTGAATAAATGTACTTACGTGCAATATATAAAAGGATGTTAATACATAGAAAACCTTATAATGAGCACAATACCGTTTGTTTTATTTCTGATGCATAAAATCGATTCGAATAGGATCGGTACCTACTAGCCAATCAGTGAATTTGTTCCAATAGGGAAATGGGTGTGGTTGTACTGTCTGTTCTTGATTGGAAATGTTCCTGTGGTCAAGAAAAGGTCAATGGCAAGACAGGGAATCACGACCCAAATGCAGAATGTTTTCAGCAGAGTTGTTTTGACCCCATCATACTCATCTGAACCCAGCAATATTGTCTTATATGCTTGATAAATCACTTAACGGAAGAAAAAAAAGGTTTTCCGGTAAACAATTTTTTTTTCATTTTCCCCCCATTAGAAATGGATGATTTATTACCAAATTAAATAAATTAAAATGAAATAATGAAGTAATTTCTTTTATTTCTGAATTTCACTTTTTTATTTCTATAGCAAAATATAAACTCATTTTTTAACATTTATTTTAAGCTAATTAACCTGTCTAATATTTGCTTCCACATTCTTATTAAGCCAATAAAGAATATATATATTATCCCTGACTGCTTAATAATATTGCATAAATTATCTTTAAAATTTCAAAAATAAAAAAAAATATTTCGTAATTTGAAATTTTTATTATATATTCGAGTTACAATTTTATATTATGTTTGACGTAAAAAAATATATATCTTTAAAATATCGGATCTGTATCTTGAATTACATGCAAATTAAACTAAATAATTTAATAAGCACATCATCTCTTAATGATTTAGTTTTGATGATGATTTTATATATTTTTCCAAAAATACTTTTGTAAATTCAATGTCATTTGTGAGTGTTAAAAATGATATTATATTAGTATTAATTTATAAATATATATATATAATTTTAATACTCACAAACGAAATTTAATATATTTTTGGAAAAAGATACAAAATCATGACGAAAACTATGATGCCCCTATTAAATTATTTAATTTCATTTGCATGCAGTTCAAGGTCCAGAACAAAAAGTTATTAGATACTCCTATCTCTTACAAAAATTTCAAATTACTAAAGAATCTTTTCAAAATATTATATCTTTAAAATTTACATTAGGTATTTAAGTTTAAGCCCTATTTTTAAAATAATAGTCAAATTATTTAAATAAATTTTAAATAGTTAATACTATATTGTTCGTTTATAAGGTTTCAGTTAGGTCGGTTCTCACATATGTTGTTGAAACGTGGGTAATAGCGATAAAAGCTAAATAGAATCTTAACTGTATTTGAAAGAAAATTTTCGAAAGCATATTTAGTAAGATAAAATGTACTGTTTATTAGAAAGGAATGATTAACTTGGGTAAATTAACGATTATTTGAAGGGGTAGATATCATTAAATTTATTTTAATATACAACATTAAATTGGTGGGATACCCAATTAGATTGGATGATAATCGAACTATTATAAAAGCCTAGACTAAAATAGCTGGGAAACGAGAAATAGGAAAACTAAACTTTAATTTGATTAATTGCCTGGTTAAAATGAAAAATAAAACGGTGACAAAATGAAAATTTGGCCAGAAACAGGAGGGCATGGAATGAATTTCTTATGAAAATCAAGTTCCAACTTGGATTTGGCATGCCAAACAAGAATTTTAAATGTAAAATTTAAAAAATGATATTACAGGCTTTATACAATAAAAATGACTAGAATATATTATATAAAAGCAATATTTTTGGTTAAATTGACAAAAATTATGGATAAGAGTTTGTAGATTCATTTTTTGAAAGAAACATTTTTCTTTTTATTTATTTATTTATTTTTTGTTGAGACCCATATTGCTACCCATTCCTGGCAATGTGGGGTATGCTACTCCACTATTTCAACTGAACCGTAATTTGCTTTCTTATTATTATTATTTATTATATTTATATAAACTTCGAGTCACATAATTTAAAGTAAATATAATTTCTTAATTGAGCATTTTTATTAAATAATTCATCAATGCATTATGTTTATAAAATCCAGAAATAAAGGCTTCATTTCTTAAAAAATTTCAAGTTTAAGAAAACTATATATTATAAGAGCGAAACTTAAATAAATAAATATTAACAAAAAAAAAAAAAAAAAAAAAAAAAAAACTGTAGTTAAAACGTTTTGAAACTACTGTAAACAACAGCAAAATTTTAAGTAATAGTATGTTACACATGAATATTCATTATATTAAGCATATTTTTGTCGTAAATATGAATATTCGAATATTCATCTACAAATATTCAGAGTAAAATTGCGACGAAAACAACTAAACGAAATATTACTATGATTTCCATTTTAAATAACATAATGATTTAACTATATTTTTGCATTTCACACAATCTCTTTTTTAATAAAGAATTAAATGTACAAGTAGTAGAATTTATTTAATTACAAGATAATAGTATAAAAACAGATACTTACGAATGTTCCAATTTTTCATTTCTGTTTACGAATGGAGAAAAATCGTCAACAGAAATGGAAATATTGAACATTCTATAACTTTCATAATAAAAAATGTTTGAAACTTTTATTTTTTGAAATATTTATACGGTTTATTATTTTTATTCATTAATTTATTGAATTATAATTCTGTAATTCATGATCTTTCTATTAAATATATAACAAAGCTGAAACCTATTAGGATTACATTGATTACAATTGGTTTAACAAGTTAGCAAATGGATATTCATAACTATAGACATGTTCATTAAGTTCATGAATTTTGGACAAAAAGGATTTATATTGATTATTACATATCTTTCATAGAATTAAAATGGATGAAAAAGCAGGAATAACTATTTTGATTTTTTCACAAATTTATTTAATCATAATGCACAATGTTTTACGCGAAAAGAACGAACTCATAGAAATTTTAATCTTTTAACCTGTTCCTACAGGAGGTAAACAATATAATAACAGATATTATTTTATATTAAATAACAAGCTTTATGTGTGCTATGTATGTTAACATTCTAATATAAGACTTAAAAGGATATGTAAAAATAATTTTTTAATTACATATATTAAGACGTTATCAAAAATCGTTTCTGATATCATGATAAAACATGATTTGGCAGGAAAAAGAAATTTTTCCTTCTCCTAGAAAGGGAAAACGACTTTTATCATAATATTCTTAGATATTCACAAATACATTCTACTCAGATCCTTTCAAATTATTTAACATCTTGAAATTTAAATTTTTTCTTAATAATTCATTTAAGACTACATTTTTTTAGGCAAAAATAGCACACAAAGACTTAACTTAAAAAAAATTTCAATACACATTATTTCTTAAATTATTTAGTTTATAAATTACTTTTCCAATAAGTTGCAGACTTAATTTATTGATTAATAAAATATTTTTGTTTTGATCATAATTTTATAAGAAAAAATTGTTATAACGTTAACTTGTGACAACATTAATAAGAAAAAAAAAATGAATATTTTGCTAAGCAAAATCATTTTTAATAAATATTAAGTACAATTTTTATTTTTATAAAAATAATGAAGGAATATATTTTTAGTTTAAAAATCTTTTTTTTCGATTTTAAAATATTCTATTTTAATTATTATTCGATTTTAAAAAAGTTTAGTTTAAAATTTTTTTTCAAATTTAACTAAATATGTCCAACAATTTAGATGAATTAAATTAACGGGAGTGATTTTGTTAATTTAAAAATTCATTAACGCCGCAGAAACATTATACAAAAATACTAACAAAAATTTATACAATTGAAGTAACGGGCATAATAAGAAAAGATATTATATTTGAGACAGATAGAATTTAAGATAGCTAGAATTAAAAGACATGAAATTCTTTCATAAATATTCTCAGCACGTTGTCATTTTTTATTTCAAATATTTTGTAATATATTATGCAATATTTATATTATATAATGTGCAGCATAATAAAATAATACATCGCTTATTACCAACATATCAGAAAAATACGATCTTAAAAATTATTGAAAACACAAATAGGTTTTAATTTAAAGGAATTTCAGACAGCTATAATAATTTAGAAAAAATATCAAACGTTTTCTTCATATGTTGTATAAATAAATATTTATACATGTTCTGATAATCTTTCCAAAAAGTTTCTTATTTTCCATCTTGCAAACATTTAGTATATAATTAATCAAACTGGTGATAAAATTTTAGAGAAAATAAAAGTTATTTAAAGATTTAAAATCAGAAAACTGCAAATAAAGAAAGCTTACCATTGGCAAGTAAACACTTATGAAAGATTATCATCCACATTAATCTAATCCAAAGAATCATTTTTGTTATATTCCAAACTTATAACCACAAATCCCACTTTAGAGACGATATCAATTCAGCGAGTTCTTTTCATCGGTAATAATCACAACAAAAATACAAACAATTGTTTTCAAATGCCGAACATTTTCAACTTAGGAGACATGGAAAAAGTTCTCGGCACGCGCCAAGCTACACCAACGGGAAGACAAATAGAACGCCGGCTCGCGATTTTCCCCTCAGACGACAGCTCGTAAAAGCACAATCTCTTCTGCCCGATCGTTTGGCGTTTCGGAAACTGGCGATGCGAGTTCGTCTGCTGTTTCGCTTACCTTGGTTCCTTTCCTCAGTGTAACCTGAAACGGAGTTACCATAGCAACTGCAGTCTGGCCCAAACTCATCCTGACTCAAGAGAAGGGGTGGATCGCAGAGATTTTGGGATGAGTTTTTTTTTCTTTCTTTTCCTTGATTGTTTGCAGGGTGTTATTCCATCGGCTAGATTTACTTATAATACTATAGAAAAAGTATGAAAGATTCTCAGTAACGCTTGTATCTTTTTTCTAAAGTATGTCATGTCAATACACAGATGTTATTTTTTTATTTTTTTAATCTATCAGAACTTATTTTCCTTAGTTTTTAGAAAAAAAGAAACAAGAGAAAATAATATCTAAGTTTCCACAAAACCAAATTAAAATCTCGCCCGATTCTTTGAAAAATAAACTTATCTCGCTAACTTTTCTCTTTTGCATTTAGCTCCCGCTAAACATGACAATTAATATTTTTAAATCTTCATAAATTCTTGTTTGTGTGTTTACTTATTATTCTTAAAATTCTTTATTATTTTAAATGAAGAAAATATAACACAGAAAAATAACTATCACTTCAACTCTCAAACTGCATAAGTAATTATCTTAAGTTTGTATTTTTATACTGTAATAAATATTTTATTTCCAAATTTAATACAATTTGACCGACCTAATTTCGACGACATAATTAACAAATAAACACCTATTAAAAATGTATGCATTGTTAGTAAATATGCATTAATTAACTATGAATACATCTTTGAAATTGCTTTCTTATTTAAATCATTAATATGTAAATAAGCATTATTACTTTTAAAAAACTGCATTTCAGATTTTGCAATATTTATTGTTTTTTTTTTATTTTTTATATAAAATATTAATAATGTTAGATTGATTTGTTGTTAAGAATCCACCAAGTTTTATTTTCCGTAAACATATTATTAACGTTTACTTTATGGGGAATAATATTGGAATCAAAAAATTGGTTAATCTAACTAAGCGATAACTAGTTTATTTTGTAAGTGGTTTGCATTTGTCTATTTGTTTGTGTTGCATTTTTAATTATTGCTTATGATAAATTATGCTGTTTAAAATCCTGTTTATTCTATTAACTTTATCTAAAATCATGAATAATATATTAGGTAATATGAAATTGACATCATGATAGTAATAAATTTAAATCAAAAATTTTCATTTAAATATTAAAAAACTTATCTTAAAATATATTTTCAATCATTCATTTTCATTTACGTTTGTAGCTCTATTATTCCAATTAATTATTAATGCATAAAATAATTATTATTTTTAATTATTTTATGCAATTAATTATTATTACATAAAATATTCTTGATTTTAGCAATAAAATGATGGGGCAGCCGAGTTGAGAAGACAAGTTAAATTATAAAAACTCAATGTTACATTAATAATAGTAAAATTAGTGTGATTTCCATAAGCATTTAGTCATTGTTGAAATGCATAAAATAATCAATAACAATGTTAAAAAAAAATTAACAAAATTAATATACTGTGTACCCACACTGCATAATTAATGGCTTATAAACTGAAACTTATTGAGGAGTTAACTAAAGAATCCATGGCATATCAACATTCCTGGAAAATTCATAGATAAAATTATGTATATGTGTCTTAAAAAATAATTGATAATAAAAAACGTTGAACTTTCTATCACTAATCCAGAAATTATTCATTGCGGAGAATGGCAATTTAATGATTTTCATGATTTTCAGTGGTTATTATCCAACTAAGGATCTCTCTCTGCAAATCATAGTTGTATCACTGCACTACAGTTATATCACTAACACACTCAACATGACATAACTTTTATTTCTCTCTCTCTCACATACATTAATAATAATGTATATAATAAAATGAATAATATATTTTAGTATTTCTTTATAATCTATGAAATGGACAGTGCACAATCCACACTTTTGACTTATTAACATATTAGCTGTAATTGAAAGAGAATTAAACATCAAAAGTTTGAAGAACATAAATCCCATTATTGTTAATTGTTTTTGTACAACTTCTTTAAATAATATTACAACCAACAATTTAATCTGCCATGCGATGCCATTGCTTGGGGATATTTAGGAATATTTAGCATTTTTGGAGTTCATAAATATCAATGTTTTTTGTTGTTGTTTGTTTCTTTAGGTTTTGCTACAATTAATAGAACTCACAAACATTCATAAATTCTAAGAATGCGAACATCATTACATATTTAGCTCAGACAGAAAAAAAAAGAAACAGGTGACATGCCACTTTCGAGTTCCAAACTGCAACAGCAGGTGAAAATTCAGGAATGAAAAACCACACCTTTCTATTTCCATTTTGCTACTTTTCATGTCTGTCATCGTTAAAACAAGGACATTGAATGAATACCGTGCAACATGTCAAATCGTAATACGAGACTTTGATGCTAAAATAAAATAAAAATAATCGAAGTGCCCTCTGGCGGAAACTAGTGTAATATCGGCAGATGGTACATCCAAGCCATCCATCAAATCTACGATCACATTGGCCGATACAGAATCATTTGTTATGCCTGTTCGAATTGTAGTCCCCTTGCTTCGAACAGGTTTAGAATTCCAGCCTGTTTTGAATGCAGAGAGGGTTGGGAAATTTCTAAAGAACATTTGTTCCGGGAACATGGGAGTGGGTCTGTCCATATATAGTTGACTATCAGCTTCGACAAGTTGTTTTGCAACAGTGAAATCTGTCGCCAAAAGCCAAGTGTATTAAAATTATAGATAAGGGTGAAATATGAGGAGGTAATTCTTAATTGTTTCGAATACAAAATTATTCTTTGAACGTTACACATTTTTTTAATTCAAATATTTATTCTATCATTTCGAGTCTAAAGATAGATATTAAATTTCTATCAATGATTATGTTAATTGAAGAGTAAAATTTAAACACTGTTTTATAAAAAAAGTAATTATTAAATATTTGAATATATCTTATTAAAATCATTAGAAATGAACTTTTAAAATGCAAAATCAAATATAAATATATTAAAAATATCATTGCTGAAATTTTATTTAATATTTGCTAGGATTATCATTGCTACTAACCGCAGAGTAAATAGTTGATTCAAAATTCAATGGGGGGAAAGCAATAAAAGATGCAAATTTTTCAAAATAAATATAAAACTTATACAGTGGGTTCTAAAAGAATGTAAAATAACAACTGTTTGGATATTTAGCGTCATTTGCAAAAATGCTTAAGAGTAAGATATTTTTTCTCAGAAGACTTTAAAGACAATCCATTCTAAAATAAATTAAAATAGGTAAATTGTACATTATTTTTAGATTTATAAATTATTGCGAATAAAAGTTTATTCACATAATACACGTAAAACAACACATCTTTTTTTTTTTTTTTTTTTTTTTTTTTTTTTTGGTCTATTGAAATTGACCAGTAAAAAATCTTAAATTTTGAGCTTTGTTTATCTTAAAAAATAAAGTATTACACTTAAAATCATTTGAGTAATAAATATTTTATAAAGATTTTATTAATTTTTTCAATAAATTTGTCCAAACAAATAAATCTAAACGTTTGTATTACACATAGTAAAATTAAATTTGTGCTGAAAATATAAATATAAGAGAAAATAACTCTTCTTATAAAAAAATATGTATTTCTTTTTAATTTTAATACGACTTTTCAGAATTTGTCTGAAGCAACGTGCTTTCAAATGTGTGAAAATGGCTTACTTAAAAAAAATTCATGTTTCATAATATGAACAATTTTACTATTTTCTCTTCCACTGCATTTTTGTTCCGCATGTCAGTTACCCTAGAAAATTATGTTTAACAAATATAATTAGAGGTCATAAAAAATTACATTTTTTATAATGTATTGATTTTAAAGAAAATAAATTACATCATTTTGCAATTGAAAGTATTTACAAAGTAACCGATAACTTTATAACTAGACGTCAGGTAAAATCTTCCTCCAATGTGGAGATGTTATAACTTAAAAAATTGATAGTCTGTAAATGATAACTTTAAGTTATATCAGAATTTCTTAAAATATATAGAGCTAACTTTGATTAGCCTTTATTAAGCAAAATAATACGTTACTTTTGCTTTATTTCATTTGTTTTTTTGATTCAACCGAGAAAATTTGTTAAGCATATCTAACTGCCTCATAACTTAAACCGCATTGTAATGAAGAGACTGCGACCTAAGTTGGCAACCTTTTCTTTACACCACACACTCGTTTTACGGAAGCTTTTAAAAAGCTAATTCCCATTTAGTGAAATGGCTTTCGGCTGGGTCAAATAATGAATTTACGAACTATTATATAGAAGAATGACGTTTTACCTCACTAGAACCACTCACAAAATGTGAATTAGTTTATGTTTAAAGGGAGTTAATTCTGCTAAACATTAACAAAATTATTTAAAATTTTAGACAGCTTGGAACTTCTGTAATAATGACCTCAAAGAGCTTAAAATCGTCAAGCACTGCAGGTACACATTTTATTTTTTTTATAAGGTTTCGGAGATTCAACTTCTTTAAAGCCAAATATTTGATAAAAGCAAAATAATTGTAACTCATATTGTACATATTAAAGGAACTGAAAACTTTGAATTAAGTTTAAAACAGTTAAAAGAGTAAAAAATTTCGTCCAGAAATAAAAATGTTTGAAACTTTTGGATGTAAAAGCTATTGATGACATTGATAAACTTGAAATTATTTAAACTTAGGTAATTTAAAAATCATAGAGTTTTTTTTATAAATACCTATTTTTATCAAGTATTTATCTGCTTATTTAGACAGCTAGTAATTTTTCAATTAATTTAGTAATTTTATGGCAAAAAATGTTTTTTTAAAACTTGTGTAGAGTTAAAAATTATTTTTCCTGTCTTAAGTCAAAATCAAAATCTACAAAGACTGAAAATAATAAGAAAATTTGTAATTTTTTTATTTATTTGTCTCTTTATATGTTAATATAAAACAAACAAATAAGCCATACGAAATAAAAGATAATCGCTACTAATAATAAAAACATAAAATGTATCAAAAATTATTGACTAAATATACAGTTATAACAGAAATATCACTATAATAGCAAACATGTTTAAATATATGAACACACAAGTAAGAGAAATCACACAATATCAAAAATAAACATACTACATAAAATAAACAAAAAAATCTATTAATATTTAAAAAATACCATAGAAATGGGATTGAACTATTTACAGGTAATTGAAAATATCTAAAATAGCAAGATATTGGTCACACACATAAGATGCCCTTATTTTTAAAACAATAGTTTGTTTATTTATATAACAATAGAAAATAGAGAAGACATTGTCTGGTATTATATGCAGAAATATACAATTAAACTAGATTGAAAATTTCCCAAGCATTTTCACAAAGTTTATAATATATTTTAAATTACTTAAAGTAGCACATTTCTCTAAAAAGATAAGTTATTAAAATACGTTCTTTATTTATTTCTCTGAAAAAATACGAAGCAATGAAGAAAAAAAA
Source organism: Latrodectus geometricus (assembly GCA_026290005.1). NCBI lineage: Eukaryota > Metazoa > Arthropoda > Arachnida > Araneae > Theridiidae > Latrodectus > Latrodectus geometricus. Next base: position 40,328 of record JAPDSC010128080.1, read on the forward strand.
TGAAGCAATGAGATTTCATAATTTTTTAATTATATATGCATACACACACCAAATTATTGCTCCATATTTAAGATTTACAGAATTGTCACATTAATTAAAATGCATATTTATGAATATTAATAATATATCAATGAAACTGCTGATTTCAACGTTTTAATTAAAAATAGTTAAAGTATAACTATGAAAATGGTTTATATTTGTCCATGGACAATGGAAAATATATTTGTATCAAGAAAAAGTTATATATTTTATTTTGTCAATCTTGAGTTTTTCTTTCAAATTTTACTGAATTCATTGATTTGATTATATTATTTCTAAATGTCATAAAAACGCACTCCAAAATATTTGTATGCCTTCTCTCTTGTTAGGATTTTTAAGATTTAAGTTAAGAAACATCAAAAAGATTTATTGCGGATCTTCAATCTTTTCCGTTAATGAGGTTGTCCCATTTTCAAATGTTAGTAATAATTTACTACCTTAATTTTAGGTTCAAAATATTCAAGTATAGAAAATTTCTCATAAATTTCTAATTTTGTAGCTTTACTCTACTTGGAAAAATAAATTGGCTCCATCAGATACTCTCTCATACCGTTACGAACATAAGAAATGAATAAAGAAAGAATCACAAAAAACTCAATGTTTTAATTATTTTTTCTGAGATACTAAGGATTTATTAGTTACATTGCCTGCTTCCAAGTATAGGCAGTAATTTATTAAGATTTTTATGTGAACCATGATCTTAAAATTCCAAAGATTTAGGATTGAAGGAATCAAATTGGAAAAAAAAAATTAATTGACGTTTAAAATTTTTAACCTTTTTCTGAATACCGAAGTTTTATTGATGTGATATATATGTAATGTACTATATCTAAAACCCTTTTGTTGTCGTTTGCCAGCCAGGCTGGCAATATGGGGTGGGGTGCTCCACTTTTCCAACTGAACCATATTTGGTGTGGAGTCCGACTTCCTCAGTACACACATGCCATAGGTACCCGTTTATAGGGTAGGCAACCATTCACACACAAAGAAAGGACAAAGACAAGAAAGAGAGAGAGAGAAAGTACATCCATGCCCGAGCCAGGATTCGAACCCAGGTCCCACCCATCTGTAGTAAGGTACGCTAACCACTAGACAGGTTGGGCGGCATCTAAAACCCCTCTATTTCTAATATAAAATAGATATTAGCTAAAATTTCCTTTCTAGTATAATTGCCGCCATGCTTTTTTGATCATTGCCCCAAAATGACAAAAACGAAAATTTTACGTGTTTCTTAAATTATTTACTTTATTTTGACAAAATCAAATTTTTACAGGAATCAGTGAGGTGAATATTTTCGAAATATATTAGTTTTAGTCTTAAAACATCCTGGTTATCTAAATTCAATTTACTTCTCTACTTTGTTAAAGTGTAATTAAGACGAAAGAAACCAGATTCGACTATATGCGAACTTGAGAATGCAATTGAAAGGGTAAAATTTGCATCACAAAGTTTGGGATATTTTTGCGTAATATTATATTCGCCCAAAACTTATTTACAATTAAACCAACAAAAAGCATCATTCATGGTCATCTTTTAACTTAAAGACTCTTTTGCAAATGAATGTCAATAATTTCAAGCTCAGCAAAAAGTGGTTCAAGAATAATTTCACAATAGCCTGAAAATAAGTAAGACATCATGAAACAAACAAACTTCAAACAGTAAAACAAGATAAATAATTATTAAGAAAATATGCAATGAGAAATATAATAAAGTATTATTATAAAGGTTTCACTCATCATATTATAATTACGAATGACAACCCAAACTAAAATTTCATATACTACGTTTGTGCCAATGAATTTACTATTGAATGCAGTTGGTTAACTTCATAGACCTTTAATTGATCTCTCGGATCGAATCAACCCCTAATAATGCAATTTAGATCCCTAATGGATGATATAGACGATTTTGGAGACTGCTGCCCTACAACCTTAATATGCAATCTCACATTAGGATTGAAAGATTCAAATCTGGAAAAATAATAAAATTTCGAATGTTTGAACATCATTATGGTGATTAGTTAAAGTCAAAAATTTCCATTTAAATATTAAAAAACTTATCTTAAAATATATTTTCAATCATTCATTTTTATTTAAGTTCGTAGCTCTATTATTACAATTAATTATTAATGCATAAAATAATTATTATTTTTAATTATTTTATGCAATTAATTATTATTACATAAAATATTCTTGATTTTAGCAATAAAATGATGGGGCAGCCAAGTTGAGAAGACAAGTTAAATTCTAAAAACTCAATGTTACGTTAATAAAAGTAAAATTCGTTGATTTCCATAAGCATTTAGTCATTGTTGAAATGCATAAAATAATCAATAACAATGTTAAAAAAAATTAACAAAATTAATATACTGTATACCCACACTGCATAATCAATAGCCTACAAACTGAAACTTATTGGAAAGTTAACTAAAGAATCCACGGCATATCAACCTACCTGGAAAATTCATAGTTAAAATTAAGTACTTGTGCCTTAAAAATATAATTAGTAATAAAAAACGTTGAAATTTCTATCACTAATCCAGAAATTATTCATTGCGGAGAATGGCAATGTAATGTAACTCGAGAATGTTTGAATCTTAAATATTTTCCCAAAGATTAATCATTGATC